>JAZKJV010003847.1:0-315694 GCA_037367405.1 Ottelia alismoides | reverse complement strand
TTAGCCCCCTCCCCTCTAGCACCTCCTCCCCACCCCCCTGCCCTTCCTCTTCCTCCCCCTTCCAACACCTCCTCCCCTCCGCTAGTCCTCCTCCTCCCCTTCCAGCACCTCCTCTCCCTCCGTCAGCCTTCTTCCTCCCCCTCCAACACCTTCTCCCTGTCCCCCCGCCCTCTTCCTCCCCCTATAGCACCTCCTTCCCCACTGTTTGCCCCCCACCCTCCAGCGTCTCCTCCCCCTCTTCTTGAACTCCCCCCTTCCAATGCCTCCTCTCTCCTCTCCCTCCGTCGGTCCTCCTCCTCCAACTGCCATCCTGTTCCAACACCTCCTTCTAATCCCCCTTTCCTCCTCCCTCGATTGCATCTATTGCCTTCAGTAAGTTGTTCCATGAGAGATAGTTGTTCTAGGAGATTATATCACCATCGAGGAGCAGGGGATAGTGGAGGAGGAGAATGGGTAGGAGGAGGAGGTGGGGGTTTTTTAAGATACGCCCCTCTTAACTACACTGTAGTTTGATTAAATTATGTGTTAATTCAACTTATTTACACCCAGACTAATGGAAGGACGGAAAATGATCATTGTATAAGAAGTCGGGTGTTGAACTGATACTCTAAAAAAGTGAGGGTATAATTGATATTGCAATATCTCAGAGGGACACAATTGATAAAAAAACTAAAAATTTAATTTGGGTAGTAAAAGGGTGTGGTAGAGAGTAGAGTATGGAAGGTAGAGACTAGGGAGTAGAGTCGAGGATGACGGTGAAAAGGAGGGAGCATAGAGGTACAACTTAAGCTTGGGTTCTGTTTAATAAACAACATAATACAATTTCAAGTTCAATTCGACAAAGATTCAATAATTTGTAATCGATTTTAAATTTGTGGTGGTTGGATGACAATATTTTAGTTTGATTTCATGTAAGATCCCTCATAATAGCATCTCATTTTCCTAAATTACAACCTTATCTAGAGGCCAAGTTAAGAAAATACCCACATCATCTTGTAGTACTTGTAGATACCTTTTCAAAGAGCACAAGAATATCAAAATTGGAATTTATATGCAAGAGTTATGTGTAAAATGCAAATGAGATGCGGCCATTGGATTGGGATCTGAATCTAGATCCGATTAGCCTTGATCCTATATAAGGGGAGAGTCAATTTTACTTTTTAGTCAGACCACCCTTAGACTTCCCAGAGCTCCTCCTCCTCCATCGCCTAAGCATTGCCTTTGGAGAGAATTTCCAACCACCGACTGGAAGTTCGAGTACACCATTTCAAAGAGCTTGACGTGAGGATCGTCATGGTGTCATGATTGCAAGAAATGCTACGGACCTCTTATTCCGAGCTAAGGAAGTTCACACTGTAGCATCTCTAAAAGGTAAAACCTTACTCCTCTATTTGTTGC
This sequence comes from Ottelia alismoides, assembly GCA_037367405.1. NCBI lineage: Eukaryota > Viridiplantae > Streptophyta > Magnoliopsida > Alismatales > Hydrocharitaceae > Ottelia > Ottelia alismoides. The sequence goes on along the minus strand of JAZKJV010003847.1, from coordinate 314,296 downwards.
TGGATCTACATGATTTTGCTATTATATGTTGGGAATACCATATACTACTTATGGGGATGTCGGTTTCACATTTGGATGAGTTTTGTGTCGAATCTCGTATCGTATCGCATTATAATTTTGGATTTCCTTTGATATACTTTGTGCGTGTAAATGAAATTTATATCCTTGTAATGTGGGTAACCACAGGATATGGGGGAGTATCAAATTTACAATCTGAGCATTTTCATAGGACGTTGTCGGAACTATTTTCAAATCTGTCTCACGTATGATCTATCATGCAAAATGTGTTAATCAATCAGGCTGATCGATTACGTCATTTTGGCCTCGTCGATCATTTTGACCCAAAATGATAAAATGATCGATCAGTACCAATCAATCAACAAAATAAGAAACAGTAGGCCCATTCGGACCTTAAAAATGATGGAAATTGATTCTGAAAAGATGTAGACCACGTAGGACATGATTATATATGATAGATATCCGGAATTATTGTAATAGATTAATAAATATATGAAATGGGTCCAACATGAACTAAAATAAAATAAAAATGTGTGCGGTGAGCCTCGATGAGTGAGAGCATCTTGAGCATCATTCGAACAGTCACAGGGAGGTACCAAATATGACTTATATCTTGTGGTCAGTGAATGCCTTCCCCGATGTATCATTTCTTTTCGTGTTGCGGTGATTATTCTTTAGTGGCATGTTGGTAGTGGGGTAGATGCTTCCAAGGGAGGGGCATGTACCCTTAAGGCTCCGGTTAGAAGCTTAGATGGTCACAATCCCAACAACCACGTTGGTTGGGGGACATGTTGCTTGGTGGACCGAGGTGCCTTTCTGTGTGGTGTTAGCCTCGTTACTCAAGTTGCGGGCCATGTAATCGTGGTCGGTGGTCTTTGTTTTACTTTTCCCTTAGGGTTAACACTCGAGCAGTAACTGGTGTAGGCCACAATAGTTGGTATTATAAGTGAGAGCACTAAGATGGGAGTTCCTAGAAATGTGGTTATTGATGGTGGATGGGATCTTGCTAGTTGTTCTGTATATAAGGAGCGGCTGGGAAGTCCATGGTTTTCCGATTACAATTTGGGTGATCTTGGTGATCAATGTTCTAACTCGTACCCGATTCCATCGTGGACTTCTACGGATGGGTAATAGACCTGGGCGGTTCGTAATGGCTTCACATGTTGGTAAATATCTTGGTGAATTGAGTTGAACACTTGGGATTAAACATGGAAAAAATTACAAATGGGGTGAGAATGTAGTGGACGTTTTGGGAACGTTTTGGGAACTTAGTTCAAATGCGTGTACACCTTATGCATGACTACGAAGGCTCCCCAACCCTAAGGTACCTAGTGCCTTAGAGTCACAGTGTGAGGTCCATACCAACACCACAGACTATCCACGACGCTTGGGTAATGTAAGTAGAGGAAAGGACCGAAGTGTTGTTCTTTTTTGCGAGGACCTGCTACGTAGTGCTTCTTTTGCAAACGTTTGCTTAGTACCTAGCCTTGTAGTAGTTTTTAGTGACTTGTCGAGCCTTTGCTCACAATGTACCATTTTTGTGAATTTGACAGGTTTGCAGGAGCATCGCAACAATGATTGCCTTTGTTTTGAGGTTCCTTTGCACTACCACATACTTTTTGTGGTACAATATAGTAGCCACCTTTTATTGCTTTTGCTTTTACAGTGTAGCTTTTTTTTAGGAGAGGCATGTTATGGGATATGTTTGTATGGACATACTAAAATGCATACATGACATGTTTTGTGGACATGGAATGTTGAATGAATATGTATCATGGATATCACATGAAAGATTGGAATGAAATGTAAAATTACCGGATTCAATCTTTTTCTTCATGTTATTTTCTCTCTTGCTTGCTTGTGTGTGCATTTTGAATGTGGTCCTTAGGCACATGAAAATGTGTTTGGCGAGTATCCAGGTCCTTGGGGCTCGACATTTGATAATAGTCTATTAAGAACCTGACTCAAGTTAATTTCTTCATGATGAACAAGTTCAAAGTTAAAGGTTGACAACCTAAAAAGTATTCATTAATATAAAAGAGATATTGTTGTGTGATATTTTAATTATTTTCAAGTACATATACTTGATTGATATACGTGTGTTTAACATTTTTCTCATTATCAAATGGACCTTCAACTTCTTATAGAGTTTTTCTAAATCAAAAAATAAAAGCGGTAATAAATACTGCTGAGTCTTGAAATATAATTGTTACCTGAATTTTATAACATGTTATTACATATGTGAAATTATATTCCAACGAGCACATCACTGGTACGGATTCTACGAGCGGATTTTACGAGCATCTCATATTAATTCTTAAGCTAAATAACATTTATTAAATCCAAAGCATTTACTTCAGAATTGATGCTCTTTACAAGGAACTAAAATCAAATATTTTACTATTTCTATGATTGTATCAATTGGCATATCTTGAGTTTTCCCCCAAAATGATATCCTTTATGGAATCTCAAAATGGGTATCTTACATCATTATTATGCATTTATTCATTATTAACACTGACAATCACTTCTATTCACAGAACATAAACTCATTCCACGATAATGTTAATTGATATGCAATAGATTGTTGACGATGCATCCAACATTGGAAAAAGTATGTGTGTTTTGAATTATTTTTTATTTTCTCAAAGCAACTTTGATTCTACAGGTTTATGATTTTATGATTTTTAGTTTTTGCATTTGGCTCAAATCTAAAATTCATTCTAGCAAAAAAATTACTTTCTAGAGAAAATTTTAAGCAAATAAAGGAAATTCTGATTAATTCAATTTAAAAAATTCTGTATATGTGTTTAGAAGATCTGTTCATTGCAAGTATATCTTTTAAACTCAATATATTCCAACTTCTTTGATTTGGTTGATTGCATGCATCACACCATTGTCGATTTGAAGTATCGAATACAAAGATAATTTCAACATTAAAAAACTACATATTTGAGGCTAACGAACATGCTTGAAATCATTTAATAAAGAGAGAGTTATATATCAAATAAGAGAATCAACATATATCACAATGTGATATACTGTATTGCGAGTCTAATGATAATGTGAAAGCGTGTATCGATTAATTTATTGATCAGCATGTGAATCACAAATAAACAAACAAGCATCAAGTGTAATAGTTCAATCAAACAAGAAATTCACCCAAGTAAATTTATAATGAAAATCCGATTTGGTAGGGCCTCAATCAAAATCTTCTAGACTGAGGATTTTGACATACCTACCTAATGGCTCGATTATTTCCATTCCTTCCGTCACATTTATGGACTATATCTTAGACTAGATTCGTGAGTTTATTAAACTCCCAAAGTGGAAGCCGAATTGTTAGCTATATATTAATAATATGTAGCTATGTTCTTGTAAGTACGCCTAATTTTCAATGCTACCCTAGATTTCAAATGACCATGAGAAAGACCATATACTTTTCTCTTGATATGCAATTTTACATTAAATTTTAAAATTGTTTGAGGTGTTAAATAAAATTTTAAAGTCGATGATGGTTTCTACTGTGATGAATATGTGATTTATAAAGTTTCCCTTTCATAAATTTCATATTCGTTGCATTTAAATTCATATAAAGTTTGCATATTATTCTTTGTAGAAGATATATATATATATATATATAATTCCATTCTTATTTTTAAACATGGGCTCCGACTCATGTTAAAATATCTAACAATTTTAATTGCTTTTATTTCCCATGTCTCTTTTGAAAGAGGCCCAAGGGGGCTCTCGTCCTATTCCCTCTTCATTTGAAAAAAAGAAAAAAAAACACTAAATGACAAAATAACTGGCGTCAACTAACGTCAGCATTTAAAAAAATAAAAAATAATAGAGTGTTGACGTCAACATTTCAAACAAAACAAAAAAATAATGGGGTGTTGACATCATGCTGACGACAATACCCCATCTTCTTCCTCCAGCGGAACCCATCATGCACACGTCTCCTCCCCTTCCTGCCTCTCCAACGACCGAGGAGGTTGGCCTCCAGCACACCGCTAACCATACGACCCTCCATCTTCTCCATGCCGCCACCTCCTCCCCTCCCTCAACTTGCTATAAAAGCAACAGAGGAGGAGCTCGAAAGGGGAGATCGAAATACGAGTTCTTAGCCCTTGGGACCACCACCACAACCGTGCGTTCCGCCAACGTGAGTGCACCTTCATTGTCCCTCCTCCCCGACGCCGCTCCCCCATCGTGCCTCTGTGTGTCATGCCATCCTCTCGCTCCCGCTGCTACTACTCAAGGAAGAAGAAGGGGTCCAAGGACCTCTTCGTAATTTTGACTTTCTTTAATTTTTTATACTTTTTGAACTAAATGTAATTCCAGAAAACTTTTATTTATCATATGCATTTTTTCCAATTTCGTATTTTTTACTTCGTCACATTGACAATTATTTTAACCAAGTTTTTCATATTTTCTTTTTAGTCCTCCAAGGACCATTCTGTAATTTTAAGCATTGTTTAATTTATATGCAATTTGCCCTTTTATTTATTAATAATCATGCACATTTAAGTAATTACAATTCTGCCTATAAATTTAGTTTAGTTTACATTCTCACCCCTAACTTCTCAGATAATCACATAAATGCCCATGATACTTCCAAAAATCACCAAAAATAGCATAAAAATATGAAAACTCCCCAAAAAAATCTAGTGCAATCCTCATGATGTACAGAGTCTAATTATATAGATTTCAATACATTTTAGGGTTTTGGAAATATAATGGAAATATGATTAAATTTGGATCAATAATGTCAAAAATGCCCTTGTAAATAGAATAAAAATTTGCGTAAAATGTCTGGATCCCTGTGGATAGATCCTCTACTTACCACACACTTTTTTTATTTTGGCTTGTAAATGAATAAATAATTTATCTGAACTCTTACAATTTTCAAGTATGCGCACAACAACACATAAAAACACACATTTAGCACAATAAAATTCGTACTTTCATTTTGGCATTGCTGTCGAGGACTCAGCAACTTACGTAATTATTTAATATTTTTGTTATTTTTATTTTATAAATTAATTTTTATTATTTTTTGTTTCAGGTACAAAAAAATACAAAAAAGTGGTCAGCTCTCTCTCAACCTATTTTTTAATGATTTAAGTATTTTTTAGATCACATCCATTGAGCACTGTACGAGCTATCTAAACACTTAGGCATTCTAGATATCTTGCATTCTTTGATTCACATACCAACATTGAACATGAGCAATAGTTAAATCTGAGCATACGTGAACCTACCCTCCCGCCCCTGGACTTTCAAGTTAACACAGATTTCATGGAAATTATTCAATGGCATGATCAAATCCTTAATCTTTGTGACACCAAGGAGGCCATCGAGGCAGCAAATATTGATATAATGGGTGGAAATGTCAAGGACTCATTTATTGTGTTCAAGGAGAAGGATTTCATTGATAATCATTATTATGTGATGAACATAAACTTTGTAACTTTGGACCATATTGAACACACCTACCGATTAGAAAATGTTGATGCAATGGGTGGAAATACCCAAGGGCTTATTTGTTGTGTTCAAGGAGAATGATTTCATTGATAATCATTAGTATGTAATGAACACGGACTTTGTAACTTTGGACCATCTTGAACCCACCTACCGATTAGGGACACGGTTATAGAAACCGACTCCACCCTTTTCACTCACAACTTCATTCGAGTCACCTATGCCATTCATAATAACAATAGAACCCATCACTTAGGCATATTTTATCCTACATGTATCACCCACCCACCATGAGCTTCACATGATGAGCTCCTCCAAATCTCTTGAGCTAAGTTATACATCATCGCAGTTTTCTAAACACATATGTTGTTCATATTCGAGACACAGGATATTCCTAACCCTGGAGCCCGGCTGGGGGCATTAAAACTGGCACATCATGGTATAAACCCCACTGTTATCTTTAAAGTATTTTCTCTAGCTTGCATTTTTCTGGTAATTGAAGTTCAACATAAGTAGGGGGAATCCCCATAAAAAAGAGACAAAATCAATTAGAAAATTAAAAAAAGAGCATCTTTCATCCTTGCATCTGCACTCCCTTTAATCATGTTGTTCATTTTTTCCAACTCTATCATCACCATGGGGAGTGGCTCAATCTAACCATGGAGGTGCATCACATTTCTTGCATTTCATTTCTTTTTTATCCATTCATTTCATGCATTCCAATTTTTTTGACATTGCTTTTTTAAAATCTATTTTTTTGATTGTATCATTTTTAAAAAACGTAAAAAAACCAAGAAATTTCTTTTCCCTGTCTAACTTGTTGGGATTAGGCGTCTGTATTTTTACAAAGTTTAGACTTGGACTAAGAAGACCTTACCCACTTATATCTAAAGGATTTATTTAGTCTTGAGTATTCAGGTTCTCAAGGTCTGCTTTAGACTTAATTCCTCGAACTCCGCTAATTTTTTGCAGTGATCAAAAGTTATGTCTAAATAGATCATCTTGGTAGCTTTAACGCTCTTTTACACTTGATTGATTATTAAACAAATTACACATCACACCTTAGTTCAACTTAGTTTGCTTATACAAGGGATTATTTCAATCTCTAGCAAGAGAAGGGAGTGACGCTGAACCTCAGGTAAGCACAAATCAATGATCTAAGTTTAAGAACCATTTATTCTTTATAAGCCATATTTGATACATGTACACTCTTGATACCCAATTCCACAAAATCTTATCAAAAAAGGGTACAATAAGGGATGCATGTTCCAAAAGTGCATGTGTAAAGCAAAGTTCTGCCAAAGAAAATTCTACTCAAATAATACATCTATATCAAATAACATGTAGCAGACCAATGTTGCTACTAGTTTAAAAGAGATCAAAAAGACCTAGGGTTATGCTCTGCAAGAAGGAAAAAATTGAGAGCAATTGACCAAAGCGGTCTATGGAAAACCTTATAAAATTCAAGTTCTCTACAATTTGCATCCACCTTCTTTTGTTGACGTATTCAGGTGAAATGAGATTAAGCTTATACTTAAAGAGAATACATGCGTTTAGATTTTGTGAATCTCCTGATACCTTGCTTAAGGTGGTATGGTGTACTTGTCGTGTAAATTGGCAAGAACTACAACTTTCACACACAATTCAGAATCAACTTAAGATTAAAGAGAATATCTATTGATTTGGATGGTCTAACTTGACCTAAAAATAGAACCGGCTAAAGTTGCTTGAACATGAGGACTGTCGAATTGAATACTCAAATCAAAAGAAAGTTCGAACTTGTTAATCTAGAGATCGACTCGATCTTTTTTTGTTAATTGTTGAATCTTGACTTGAAAATCTCAGGACTTTGTGGGTGTGTTTGCTGCAAATCCTCTTAGTGCATTCTCTTATTTTTTTTATTTCTCTTTACATATCATTGTTTTGCTCGGGGCTAGCAAAATTAAGTATAGGGGTATGATGAATCTGCGATTGATCATATTTTTATACCTTTTGAGCAAAGTTATACATGTTTAATTCTTGCAATTTTCTTTGTTTTACACATAATTTCCATTTCATAATTTTCATATTCATTGCATTGAAATTCATATAAAGTTTGCAAAATAAATTAAAAACATAATTCCATTCTTATTTTTGAAAATGGGTTCCAAGCCCATGTTAAAGTATCTAATAATTTGATTATTTTTATTTTCTGGATCACTTTTGAAGGGGAACCAAGGGGGATCTCATCCTCTTCCCTCTTCATTTGAAGAAAAAAAGAAAAAACAATACATGACAAAAAAGTTGACATCAGTTGACGTCAACATTTAAAAAAAATGGGACGTTGGCGTCATGTTGATGTTACCTTTCCATCTTCTTCCTCCTGTAGACCCCATCATGCGCACGTCTCCTCCCCTTCTCGCCTCTCTAACGGTCAGAGCGGTTGGCCTCCAGCCCAACGCCAACCACCCGACCCTTCATCTCCTCCAAACAGCCACCTCCTCCCCTTCCTTGACTTGATATAAAAGCAACAGAGGAGGAGCTCAAAATGGGAGACTGGAATCTAGGTTTTTGGCTCTTGGGACCACCACCGCAGCCGCATGTCACCATCGCGATACACCTCCACCGCCCCTCCTCCCCGATGCTGCTCTTCCATCACACCTCCACACGTCATCCTCTGTACACTGTGCCATCCTCCCGTTGTTGCTGCTACGACTCAAGGAAGAAGAAGGGGTCCAGGGATCCCTTCGTAATTTTGGGTTTCTTTAATTTTTTTATAGTTTTTGGACATGTAATTCTAGAAAACTTTTATTTATCCTGTACATTTTTTTCTAATTTAGCATTTTTATTTTGTGACATTTATAGTTGTTTTATAATCAAGTTATTCATATTTCTTTTTAGTTCTCCTAGGATCATTCTACAATTTTAAGCATTCTTGAGTATATAAGAAATTTACCCTTTTTATCAATTATCGTAAAAATTTCACTTCTATCCATGCTAATTTAAGAAATTACAGTTCTGCCTCTAGATTTAGTTTAATTTACATCCACGTCTATTGAAGAAGATTTTCGCGGGTCTAAAATATGTCTCACACAAGGTGGAGACACAGTCGTTGTGGCGACCCGTAAGAAACCTAAATTCAAATAACAATTAACCGACAATAAATGATCAAGCAATGAAAATAAATGTGGATTTAAATTTTATTTTATTTAACTCTACAAAATGTGTGTACAATGCGTATGTAGAGTTTCGAATACAGGGAGCAAACTAGATAGATCGGGCAAGTGAATGCAAAATATGATTGTGCTCTCTTTGTCTATATTTCTTTTTGTGGGATTTTTAATTTTTACCTTTTTTATATTATTGTTTGTTTTATATTTTTCTATTTTGACTTTTAATTTTCAATTTTTATATTTTTTATATATTTATATATTTATATTTTTCTTTTTTTAATATATAATATAGCTATATGAAAAGTATATATATAAAGTAAGCTACTATAGGTATAAATAATAAAAAAGAGTCAAAATGAAGCAAATAAATTGAGGTTTTAAATATTATTATTGTGATTTTAGGCAATTTTGCTAATTTATATATATTTTTAAAGTCAAAAATACCCTAAATCAGGGTTTAGTTAAATACCCAAAATTGGAATGAAAATTAAAAATAGAAAATTAGGTCCAAAATGTTCCAAATTAATTTTAATATAAACTATAAAATACAAAGAAAATTCGAAAAAGGAAAAATCATTTTTGAAGTTTTTAGGAATTTTGTGGATTTTTATATGTATTTTTGGGTTTTTTTTAATTTGTAAGAGTTTTCTTTTATAATTTTTAGAGATTTTTGCTCTGAAGGCTGAAAATATATAAATAAGAAAATATATTTTTTGGGGGATTTTTTAGAAATGTTTTTTTTTATTTTTTGGTATTTTAAACAGTAGGTATGGATAAAATAGGCTATTTTTTATTTTTATAAAATAAGATAAAACCTAAAATTAAAATTCAAAAATAGGGCATGAATCTACAACATGTCATGCACTTAATACTAATTTTTGGGATTTTTTTGGAGCATAATATCTATTTAAAATAAATAAAGAAAACAAAGAGAAACTACATTACTAGTAGGGACATTTTTGGAAATCAAATTGAGCAGAGGGACCACTCTACAAAATTTTTCCAGAAATATTAAATGTAAATAAAAAATTACTAGGCCTAGACAAAATACAAAAATCTCCAGGGGCACACCTGCAAAATGTCACCTCACGTGAGGTGTCACGTGAGGTGACGTGGCATGGAAATAGATGTAATTATAATAAAATTCGGGGGCCAAATCACAAATTATGTAAAAACATAATAAAGACAGAGGAATGTTTATTGTTCAAATTTTAAATACAAAAACTGGCAAGACAGAGATCGTAAAATACCCAACTGCACGCGGACCAATGGCTGCGATGAAGTCACTTATGCCACATGTCAAGTTCTAGTGCGACGATGACGGTTGGACGTAGATAGCTCTGATTAGATCTCTGCGAAGAGATCGACGGTTAGGATGCGGCCGATCAGATGGTGGCGGAATGTTCTGGAGCAGGTCTTTAATCCAACGGCTGGAAGAGGAACCTGAAGAACAGATCAAGAACATGCCAGCGGCGTGCTTCGATCAACTCTCCTATGCTCATCCGGTAGTCTGAAAGGTTCAATCCAAGGGCAAAATGGAGTGTGGACTCCTCCACTATAGATAGCATCCTCAGGAGGTCCACCAGAACTCAGATGGAGGCGAGCGAGCTCGGGGGAAATGGAGCTCCAAGTACCTCAGTCCTGCAAAAACCGACTCCAAAAGGAGTCCTTTATCCCTCCAGCACCTGCAAGGAGGTTAAGCACGACAAAAAAGATGATGGGGCCTTATTGGCGAGGGGAGACAGCGACTGAGGCGTGGCGGTGCTCTCCGGCGAAGGGCGACAAAGGGAGAGCAGGGATCCTGCTCCAAGAGGAAGCAGGTTGAATGGGAGGTGTCGAGGTGTAGGAGAAGCGGTGAGGAGTGAAGTGCAAGTGGTTAGGGGCGTCGGAAACAGGCAGAGCATGGTGGAGCGTTCACCGAAGGCTAGCTTCGACGAACTACGGGGGTGGCTATTAATAACTAAATATGTTATTAAAAGATAAACGTAAAGGTAGAACTTACCTAGGAACTAATATAAGCAAGAAAAGAGGAAGAAAGTGGACCTCGAATGGTCGGAGCCATGAAGTGTACCTCGACGGCGGCTCGCCAGAGATGGGGTGGAAGCACCCTTGACCACGCCTAACTACACCGCCACGGAGCTGGAAAAAGCTCTGTCACCACCTTCAGTCCAGAGCTCTAGAGGGGGAAGCCAAAACGACTCTAAAGAGGTTCAAAATCGCGATGAAAGAGGCGGAGGGCTTATGTACAAGGTGGACGAGCGGCTGGGAAGATCGGGGAACTATCAGCAATGCAGTGCTCCAAAGATCGAGATGACGATGGGGCGTGTATGTACAATGAGAGAGGAAGAAAATCATAGAAGGAATCGAGATGAATTGATGAAAGAATCGACTGGGAAAAAATCGAGAAGAAGGGCTACGCGCCAGGTATCAGAGGCTATAGGACTGTGGGACATGCGAGCCCACAACGAGCCATTATGCAATAAATGTTATTGCAAATATCATTCCCTGATCTGAAATGAATAATAACTAATTTGCATAATAGGTCCCTTAGTACAATTAGGGTTATGTACCATGGCCATCTTAATGATCATACATCTATTGATTCAATCATTGAATCATAGAGGTTGGTGCTTGGATGGATATCTAAAGAGTTGGATTGAGGACTCATCAAGTACCGTCAAATGATTGTTAAGAGATGATCTCCAGCCTGAGTAGGAGATGGCAGTCCTTTCTCACTTGGCTGATATTTGACCGACCTCTTGATGCAGGTCCTCTACATGGGAATAGAGATTTGGAGGTGTCAGATTAGTTAGGTCAAAAAGTTGACTTAACAAGATCGAGATAACCAAAGTCCTATGTCGTATGCTGTCACGATATAGGCACACATCCTCTGACCGGAGATAGATGTGTTACTATATGTCTGAGTATGTTCAATTGGCAGACCAATATGTTGATGACCTAATCAAGATCTATACATCGGCGTGCTGGTATGCATATAAGGGCATATGAGTAATACGATCTCTCAAAGGGATCATACAGGTTCATTACTGAATCGGAAGATATGAGCTCACTCGTGAGATATTATGAAGGATATGGGATAATCCTCAAGCGCATCACGGAAGCGTGAGCGTCGTATCGAATACGACGAGGAACGACCACTCACACTAGTTGTTCTATGCAGCGGAATTTAAAAATTTTTCATGCGACGAAACCACATGATCCAAGAACACTTCTCAGATCATTTTGTCTAAACCACAAACAAGTAATAGGATTACCTCTTGAAGCGTGGTTGCGATCGAGTCTCTAAATGAAGAGACCTCCTATCTCAAGTCCGATCCGACGGAGGAGACGCTTGCGAGCGCGGGATGAATCGTGCGCTTCTCGCAATCCATGTTGATGATCCATGCGGTGGATCTCCTGATCTCGATACACGAGATTTGACGTCTTCTTCACGAGCGAGGTGCACCGAAGGAGACGGAGATCCACGAGCAAACAATCGGGCAGCATAACGACGACACTGCGGCGATGGAGAACCTCTCTAGGGCATCCATGATGGACGTCCATGAGAGGGAGAGAGAGTAGGCGTGTAGAGAGAAAGAGAGAGAGAGACTTATGTTCTCTCTTGATGTAAAGAAGAGCAAAGGGGTGCCTCTTCTTTTATAATATTTTGGGATCCATGGATCTCAATCCATGGACAACACAAATACAATGGCTCTCATTGATTGTGTTTCTTTCAATGGTCAAGATTTGTGTTGGTAAAAACCAATAACAATTAATTTAATTTAATTTAATATATATTGAATAAATCATTAATATATAAATTACTTTAAATCAAATCAATATAGGAGATTTAGGAAGGAGGCATGCCTCCCTTCCATAAAGGGGGTGGCGGCACACCTTGAATCCAATTCAAGGAGGCCGTCCATCCTCTTTAATAGGAAGGAGGCACTCCTCTTCCTTAATCATGAAATCTCATATCTTATGAAAATCTCCATTATTTACAACAACTATTGTTGTAAATTATTCACACAAATAATTCATAATTATTTTGTGAACATTGCAATCATGCCATTGGAAATTAGTGAATCACATTCACAACCCAAAATAAAATGTAAATTACATTTTCAATTTAATGTTCAATGTGAATTCAATTCACATTAACATTTAATTAACAAGTGTAAATTACAAAAAGCTCTCTCTCTCTCTTATATTATAAATCACATTTATAATATATACAAATAATATGGATAGTGCTATCCACATTATTCATATCCACGGTAATTAAATCACATTTAATCATCTTGGATCTCTATTCTCATGTGCTCAAATAATATGAATCACATCCACATTATTCACATCTTTGATAATCAAGTCACATTTAATTATCTAAGATAACTCTCCTTATAATATGAATCAAATTCATATTATTCATGATAATTAAATCACATTTAATTATCCATTTTCTCAATGCTCGGATACATATATCAACAATACAATTATCCATGAACTCTTTCAAGAATAATGCGCTTTCTCCGCGAATACTTGGAGATAAGGATAGTGCGATTGTATTGTTCCGCGTATAGTGACTTGGATATTGAGATCACATCTCAAATCCAGATCTCGGGCCTCCCATAGATGATTTATTAAATCAAGACCGCAAATCTAATCTTCTCATTGCACCTGAGTCATATTTAGATCAGTGTCCAACATTTGGGCTAAGATTAGATTACTTCTCTACTGAAAGTAGTCACTAAAATCCAGACCCATTTCATCACTCCTTAGGAATGGAAGCGTCATGGTTATACAACCGTTTATAATCACATCACCCTCAGGTATTCCCAATACCTGTACATCATGCATACTGGAAGACTCAGAATAAACCTGAAGTATAAGATCAATTTTACACTATCTACTCCATAGTTTTATCATTAAGTTTCTCATTCGATCATTGGGAGTTGGTATCGATCATATACTTTCCAAAAGCATATATCATACTCATGTGTTGATGATATACTTTCCAAAAGTATATATCAAACCTACAAATTCAATCAAGCTTCCAAAGCGAGACGACAGTGCATGGAATTTGATCTTCCCAATATCTCATGAGTGAGCTCATGTCTTCCGGTTCAGTAATGAACCTGTATGATCCCTTTGAGATATCGTATTACTCATATACCCTTATATGCACACCAGCGCGCCGGTGTATAGACCTTGATTAGGTCATCAACCTATTGGTCTGCCAAATGTACATACTCAGACATATAGTAACACATCTGTCTCCGGTCAGAGGATGCGTGCCTATATCATGACAACATATGATATAAGACTTTGGTTATCTCGATCTCATTAAGTCAACTCTTTGACCTAACTAATCTGACACCTCCGAATCTCTATTCCTATGCAGAGGACCTGCATCAAGAGGTCGGTCGGATATCAGCCTAACTGAGAACAGATTGCCATCTCCTACTCAGGCTGGAGATTATCTCTTAACAATCATTTGACGGTGCTCGATGAGTCCTCAATCTAACTCTTTAGATATTCATCCAAGCACCAACCTCTATGATTCAATACTTGAATCAACAACTATATGATCATCAAGATGGCTATGGTACATAACCCTAATTGTACTAAGGGACCTATTATGCAAATTATTTATTCTCCATTTCAGATCAGGGAATGATATTTGCAATAACATTTATTGCATAATGGCTCGCCGTGGGCTCGCATGTCCAACAATCTCCCACTAGTCCAAGGAGATATTAATGGGCTAATCATTTAAACCCACACTCATGTGACAATCATAGGCTATTTAGAAAATAGCTAGGTAAGCTGATCAGTCACTCTGTTCCCAAGAGACTACGCCAAGTCCTTTTACGGCACTTGCATATCCCCCAGTAACAGTGCTCGCATCCAATGGGAATGTTGCATCTTATGCAACCAATACTCAATTTTGTTATAGTGTCCTTGACACTATAGCTCGATAATTATTATAACCAGTATGCTCATAATCCTTATCAGAATACCTTTATTCCTAGAGATCTCTATCTCCTAAGGTATCTACAGTTAAGATCCTTATAGATCACTATCTACAAGGTCTTAAACTTTTGAAGATAAGACTTTGAGATCACTATCTCTAAATTTTATCATCTTTGAAGATATTGTTATTACTGCAATCAAGTGTTTTATTCCATAGTAGGATTAGTAACAGATTACTACTCCCACTACATGGCAGACATCTGGCTCTTTTGCACATCTAGCATACACTCAGCTTCTCGTAACTGATGCACAAGTGCAAGCAATTCTAGCATTCACTCCTCAACTCTTTGAGGTGCTATCCCTTTAGACAGGTCACTACCACATCTTATGGGAAGGAAGCTTTTTCTTGGATTTTTCTAGAAAATGGAATAAGTCCGAGATGTACTACTAATGTGACGGTCCCAATACCCTCTTCTCTTTGCTTCTGAACAACTTCAGAACTGAGATCTAAGAGGTATACTTGAGATCATATCTCGAGGTATGGAACAACTAGATTATAAAACACTGATTATTATCATCCTTATATCATTCCAAATGATTAGAATAATATATACATTTAGCATGATGAACACAATGGCACTCCCACTAAGCTTCACATGGTTTATCAAAATTTTATCTGAAATCATAACATTTATAATTTCATCAAATCTTATGTTTCAACTACAAGAAGCTTATTTGAGTCCAAAAATGGAGTTCTTTAGCTTGCATACCTTGCTTTCCTCAACCATAAAGCCTTGGGGCTACTTCATATGAATATCCTCAGAGAGGTATTCATAGAGGAACGCAATCTTGACTCACATCATGAAGATGTCTTAGTCAAGTTGTGCAGCTATAGTTAGCAATATCCTGATGGGTTAAAGCAAGAGCACTGGAGAGCAAGTCTCATCGCAAGCGATGTCTTCTCTTCGGTGTGTAGCTCATGGCTACGAACCGTGCTTTGAAGGTCTCTACCTTCTCATCAGGTTCCCTCTTTCTCTTGAAGATCCATTTACACCTTAATGGGTCTTACCCATATAGGTGGATCCTCGAGGTCCATATACAACACTTGTATATGCAGTCTACATTAGACTTTTATTGCTAACATCCATCTTTCCATGATATGATCTTTAGAAGCATCATCACATGATGTCAGATCATTGTCAGATTCAACTGACACATGGAATCCATCCTCAAACTTATTTGAAGAGGTATTGATGTTTCATCTTTAATTGTTTATTTAGTTTCCGATTTCAGGAGCCTCATTATCTTCTCAAGACTAAATGAGTTCCTATACTTCATTTTCATCTTGATTCTCAAGAGATTCATCCTATAAGAATTATATTCTCAAAGATGAGATCTTTTAAGAATCTCAAGGTCACAAAGCAGGTATCCAATACCATCCTTTATTTTCCTAATGAAGTAGCACTTTTAAGTGCTAAATTCCAGCTTACTTGCTTGGAACCTCATTAAGGATATATATTGTATTCTCTACTACATGTATACCTTGGAAACTAATAGATAATTATGCTAAGATTAATCATTGATCAAATCATGTCACACATGATCAATTGTATCTCCCTACAACTCTATTTGAGTTAAGGTTCATTAGAAGGATTGAGATAGGAATGATATTCACATCTCCATAAGGTATTCCTTGAATTCATCCAATAGGTACAAGCTACCTTGGTTAGATCAAATTCATTTCATCTTCCTTCAAACTTTGGTTCTAAACTAAAATTATGAAATCTTTGAACATTTCAAAGGTTTCTTAGGTGAAGAGAAGAAATTTCATACAAATAATCATTAAGAGATATCACATATCCATAATGTTTATTCTGATATAGATGATTCACATACATCAATATGTATGAGATCTTGAATACCTTAACATCTTACACAATTCCAAGGAAGGGTGCATTGGACATCTTACTTTGAATACAATATTCATAAGTATGCAAGTTTTGAAATTTTAGACATTCTAAAATTTCATATCTTACTTGTCCATTGATCTCATCAACAGACATATGTCCAAAGCATGATGCCAGATCATTGTCAAATGATCTTTATCCTCCTATTGATCTACAAAGGTTTAATTTTCAGTATTAGAAATCTTAATGAACCATTCATTAATTTTCTAATTTAGCAGCGTCCACAAGATTTTAGATTATTATCTGAAATATCTCCATCATAACTCTTTGTGATAGGTCTATTACAGAATTATTATTTATTTCCAACATTTAGAAATAAACAAAGAGTGCATTCTAAAATCTAGGTCACAGAGACATTCTCTAAGACTAAGGGCTCCCACTGAAAATTTGAAGTCTAATGATCCAAGGGAAATCGTTGCAACAATTGCATCACTTCCAACATGGATGACCATTAAACCTTAAGATCAAATTTCTAATATTCTAATACATATGCAACCAATTGCAAGTGTCATTAGAAGAATAAGATATAATTATTAGACTTTATCTTATCAAATAAGTAAGTCAATTTCAATGATTATATGTAGATTATTCTGATGAACTATCTGATTCATTCTCTAAGGATTCTAGATAGATTTGATAGTCATACTATCAACACATCAACATATTGCAGTATTAGCATTCATCCAACTCTTTGGATGTCACATGGAAGTCACAGAAGTACAGTCAACTCTTTGACTTTCCTTCGTGCTTGGGTCCAACCCATGCTTCCACTACGCTCCCTTTATCTATAAGCAACCATTGCTCAAGACCAAGGATCTCTTATGTTAAAATCAAAAATTTCAATATAAGAGTACATGCTTCATTCAATTCATACAATATAAATATTATGAAGCTTCATGAATGACTAGAGTATAGATAGTAGAATGATGACACTCATCGTATCTACATCCATTTAAACTCTTAAAAAAACTTAGGTTCAGGTAGGTACTCAAACAATTTGAATACATCATCTCCTGTAGAGCCACCATTCTGCATAATGCAGAGAACCGTCATTCATGATTATATGTCGAGAGCACATATGTATGCTAGAACATCTTCTTAGATTTTATAAGGATTATTTGATAATTACGATCATTATCGACATGTTACTTCAAAAGTACATTCGATGAGATCAAGACTTATAGAGACATACAAACCCTAGGGTTTTAGTCCTATTGTCTATTTAATTATCATTCCTCGTTATTATGAGGAAACTTGCACATTGAAACCACATACATTATGTGTCTAAATGCAAGTACAATATCTGGATCATAGGTCCAGTCCATGATATTCTACTGGTTATTATTGAGTATAACATTGAGTGGGATTAAAGAAGGATTATCTGAAATAAGAGATTTGCATAAATATATATAAATATATATACACATTTTACTTTGATTTAGGAATTTTATATCAAAGTTGTCTTGCCTTGTCAACATCGAAAGTTCATTCCCTTAATCACTTTTCAATGTAAGAGATATACTTACCATTATATCTCATCAAGATCTGGGATCTCCTTCCTTATCTTTGTTACATCCCAATAATATGAGAACCTGTAACTCGGATAAAAAGAAGCGGGAACACATTTCGCCTTGCAAGTCCAACTTGCATCTCCCAATTCGGTCTTTAACACCCGGGCCCACCACCCCTAAGGTGATGTTGACCCGTCTTCAATTGAACCAACCGTCAACAAGAATACAACTCGCTATGCGCAATTCAATATCGCCCCAATAATATGAGGACCCGATATTGGGGTCACTACGCATACGTCCTTACTCTTTTGAGAAGCGACGAGCACGATCCAAATGGATCGTATGCAGGAACTGTCACTTCAGACAGGCGTCTCTTACATACAATATCTGGCGACGGAACCCTTCGCCTTGACGGGAGACCGTGGATGTCACTTATGCGATCATCCACCTCATATTCAAATTTTAATCAATTACTATGAATCATATTCATATAATTAATTCTTCCAAGGGAAATACACATCTATTCATAATAGAGTGTTTTTAATTGGATAAAATTAACTTAATCATATTAAATTAATTATCAATCCAATTCAATCAACAAACTTGATTTTACTTGAATATATGGTATTATCTCAAAATATGTATTAATTTGAATTTTAATAATTAGAAAAATACATCATGATCTCTTAGGCATCATTCGTTCCCTACCCGTTGTCATGGCCAGTACCGGCGGGAGTGGGACGGACCACATCCGGTGTAACCCGCTACCCCAGTGATCCCCGACTAGACACCATATCCGCCTCGGGAAAAAATAATGCCGAGTCAATCACTTTGTACTTAAGATGATCATCGGTTCTTCAACCGAAATTATACCATATAATAATCAAAATATTTTTTATTATAAGGAAATTTGCTAGACAAATTCTCAATCCTATTCAAAAAAGGAGTTTGATGATTGTGTTTCCAATTATGATCTAGATCAAATCTAATCAATTTATTAAGGCCAAGTCAATTAAGAAAATAATCATCATTCAATATCTCTCAATTATTTTCCATAATTATTTCATGAAATTAACAATTAATTTCACTAATTGACAATCACATGATTCTTGATTAGGACTGTAATTTCAGCAGTGACCCCTACTTACTAAAATTAACATATCTCAATCAATTTAAATCTAAATTAGACAAAATAAATTTTCGAAGATTGCTAATTTGATTTAGGACAGAACCTAAGTGATATTTCATGCATTTCGAGGCGGATCACTACAGTAATTAACTCATTAATCATGTTAAGATTCGCAGTTCCTGCAACAGTGAAAACATGTTCATTAAAACAACCATATCTCGAGCAAACATAACCCAAATTACGTAAACTCAGATCCTACGATTTTCTTATTTAATAGGAACAAAATTCAAATTTTATTTTCATGTTTAAATAATTTAAACAGGGCCGAAAATAATCACTAAACAGAGATGCGCAAATGAAATGCGATAAAACTTTCGCAACCCTAATGAACCCAATTGCCTTCAGTTTTATGGATTGTATCCAAAACCTTCAACCTAGATCTGATACCACTTGAAGGATATGGGATAATACTCAAGCGCATCACGGAAGCGTGAGCGTCTTATCGAATACGACGAGGAACGACTAGTCGCACTAGTTGTTCTATGCAGCGGAATTTAAAAAAATTTCATGCGACGAAACCACATGATCCAAGAACACTTCTCGGATCATTTTGTCTAAACCACAAACAAGTAATAGGATTACCTCTTGAAGCGTGGTTGCGATCGAGTCTCTAAACGAAGAGACCTCATGTCTCAAGTCCGATCCGATGGAGGAGACGCTTGCGAGCGCCGGGATGAATCGCGTGCTTCTCACAATCCATGTTGATGATCCAAGCGACGGATCTCCTGATCTCGACACACGAGATCCGACGTCTACTTCACGAGCGAGGTGCACCGAAGGAGACGGAGATCCACGAGCAAACAATCGGGCAGCATAACGACGATGCTGCGGCGATGGAGAACCTCTCTAGGGCATCCAAGGTGGACAGCCATGAGAGGGAGAGAGAGTAGGCGTGTAGAGAGAAAGAGAGAGAGAGAGAGAGACTTATGTTCTTTCTTGGTGTAAAGAAGAGCAAAGGGTTGCCTCTCCTTTTATAATATTTTGGGATCCATGGATCTCAATTCCATGGACAACACAAATCCAATGGCTCTCATTGATTGTGTTTCTTTCAATGGTCAAGATTTGTGTTGGTAAAAACCAACAACAACTAATTTAATTTAATTAAATATATATTGAATAAATCATTAATATATAAATTAATTTAAATCAAATCAATATAGGAGATTTAGGAAGGAGGCATGCCTCCCTTCCATAAAGGGGGTGGCGGCACACCTTGAATCCAATTCAAGGAGGCCGTCCATCCTCTTTAATAGGAAGGAGGCACTCCTCTTCCTTAATCATGAAATCTCATATCTTATGAAAATATCCATTATTTACAACAACTATTGTTGTAAATTATTCATACAAATAATTCATAATTATTTTATGAACATTGCAATCATGCCATTGGAAATTAGTGAATCACATTCACAACCCAAAATAAAATGTAAATTACGTTTTCAATTTAATGTTCAATGTGAATTCAATTCACATTAACATTTAATTAACAAGTGTAAATTACAAAAAGCTCTCTCTCTCTCTTATATTATAAATCACATTTATAATATATACAAATAATATGGATAGTGCTATCCACATTATTCATATCCACGATAATTAAATCACATTTAATCATCTTGGATCTCTATTCTCATGTGCTCAAATAATATGAATCACATCCACATTATTCACATCTTTGATAATCAAATTACATTTAATTATCTAAGATAACTCTCCTTATAATATGAATCAAATTCATATTATTCATGATAATTAAATCACATTTAATTATCCATTTTCTCAATGCTCGGATACATATATCAACAATAGAATTATCCATGAACTCTTTCAAGGATAATGCGCTTTCTCCGCGAATACTTGGAGATAAGGACAGTGCGATTGTATTGTTCCACGTATAGTGACTTGGATATTGAGATCACATCTCAAATCCAGATCTCGGGCATCCCATAGATGCTTGATTAAATCAAGACCGCAAATCTATTCTTCTCATTGCATCGGAATCATATTCAGATCAATGTCCAACATTTGGATTAAGATTAGATTACTTCTCTAGTGAGAGGAGTCACTAAAATCCAGACCCGTTTCATCACTCCCTAGGAATGGAAGCGTCATGGTTATACAACCGTTTATGATCACATCACCCTCAGGTATTCCCAATACATGTACATCCTGCATACTGGAAGACTCAGAATAAACCTGAAGTATAAGATCAATTTTACACTGTCTACTCCAGAGTTTTATCATTAAGTTTCCCATTCGATCATTGGGAGTTGGTATTGATCATATACTTTCCAAAAGTATATATCATATCTAGGTGTTGATCATATACTTTCCAAAATTATATATTACACCTACAAATTCAGTCAAGCTTCCAAAGTGAGACGACCGCGCACGGAATTTGATCTTCCCTATATCTCATGAGTGAGCTCATGTCTTCCAGTTCAGTAATGAACCTGTATGATCCCTTTGAGAGATCGTATTACTCATATACCCTTATATGCACACCAGCGTGCCGGTGTATAGACCTTGATTAGGTACATACTCAGACATATAGTAACACATCTGTCTCCGGTCAGAGGATGTGTGCCTATATCATGACAGCATACGATATAGGACTTTGGTTATCTCGATCTCGTTAAGTCAACTCTTTGACCTAACTAATCTGACACCTCCGAATCTCTATTCCTATGCAGAGAACCTGCATCAAGAGGTCGGTCAGATATCAACCTAACGGAGAACGTATTGCCATCTCCTACTCAGGCTGGAGATCATCTCTTAACAATCATTTGACGGTGCTCGATGAGTCCTCAATCTAACTCTTTAGATATTCATCCAAGCACCAAACTCTATGATTTAATACTTGAATCAACAGCTGTATGATCATCAAGATGGCCATGGTACATAATCCGAATTGTATAAGGAACCTATTATGCAAATTACTTATTCTTTATTTTAGATCAGGGCATGATATTTGCAATAACATTTATTGCATAATGTCTCGTCGTGGGCTCGCATGTCCAACATATTGCAAGAATCAAATTCCGTGCATGGTCGTCTCGCTTTGGAAGCTTGACTGAATTTGTAGATTTGATATATGCTTTTGGAAAATATATAATCAACACCTGGGTATGATATATGCTTTTGGAAAGTATATGATCGATACCAACTCCCAATAGTCAAATGAGAAACTTAATGATAAAACCCTAAAGTAGACAATGTAAAATTGATCTTATACTTCGGGGTTATTCCGGGTCTTCTAGTATGCAGGATATACATGTATTGGGAATACCTGAGGGTGATGTGATCATAAACGACTGTATAACCATGACGCTTCCATTCCGAGGGAGTGATGAAATATGTCTGGATTTTAGTGACTCCTCTCATAGAGAAGTAATCTTATCTTAGTCCAGATGTTGGACATTGATTTAAATGTGATTCAGATGTAATGAGAAAATTAGATTTGCGGTCTTGATTTAATCAAGCATCTATGGGAGGTCCGCAAGATCTAGATTTGAGATGTGATCTCAATATCTAAATCACTATACGTGGAACAATACAATCGCCCTGCCCTTATCTCCAAGTATCCGCGGAGAAAGCGCATTATCCTTGAAAGAGTTCATGGATAATTTCATTGTTGATATATGTATATGAGCATTGAGAAAATGGATAATTAAATGTGATTTAATTAGCATGAATAATATGAATTTGATTCATATTATAATGAGAGTTATCTGAGATAATTAAATGTGATTTAATTATCAAAGTTGTGAATAATGTGAATGTGTTCATATTATTTGGGCACATGAGAATTGAGATCCAAGATGATTAAATGTGATTTAATTATCATGGATTTGAATAATGTGGATAACACTGTCCATATTATTCAGGTATATTATAAATGTCATTTATAATATATTAGAGAGAGCATATTGTGATTTATATTTGTTGATTAATTATTAATGTGAATTGGATTCACATTGAATGATTAATTGAAAATATAATTACATTTAGTTTTGGGTTGTGAACGAGATTCACATAATTTAAATGATCTGATTGAAATTTTTCTCACAAGATAATTGTGAATTATTTTTTGAGAAAAAAATATTTACAATAAGAGTTATTGTAAATTAAAGAGATAATCATGAGATAATAGAGAAAGACGGAGTCCACTCAAAAAGAGGAGTGGACGACTACTTATCTCCTTATGAGGCGACTACTTATCTCCTTATGGGGATAAGTGGACGTCACCCTCTTCTTGAGGAGATAATTTTAGTCTCGTCATTATCTCATCTCTAGTCAAAGGTGATTTAATTTGAAATTAATTATGTTGATTTATCAATATAAAATAATTGAAATTAAATCATTTATTGTTGTATTTTTACAACGACATCTTAGCCATTGAAAGAAACACAAATCAATCTCAACCATTGATTGTGTGTTGTCCAGGATTGAGATCCATGGA
This sequence comes from Ottelia alismoides, assembly GCA_037367405.1. Classification (NCBI taxonomy): domain Eukaryota; kingdom Viridiplantae; phylum Streptophyta; class Magnoliopsida; order Alismatales; family Hydrocharitaceae; genus Ottelia; species Ottelia alismoides. The sequence goes on along the minus strand of JAZKJV010003847.1, from coordinate 290,534 downwards.
CTCCCAAAACCCTATATAAGAAGAGGCACCCCATGCTCTTCGAGACACATTTTACGATAACAACAAATGCTCTCTTCCTCTCTCTCTACACGTCATGTGCATCTCTTCCTCTCTCTCTTATGTCCGTCCACCATGGAGCCATTGAGAGAGTCGTCTTCGTCGTAGCATCGTCGTTATGCTGCCGGAGTACTTGCTCGTGGATCTTCGTCTCCTTCGATGTGCTCGCTCATGAAGAAGACGTCGGATCTCATGTGACGAGATCAGGTGATTCGTCTCTTGGATCATCAACATGAATTGCGAGAAGAATGTGTCTCATCAATGCGCTCTCAAGTGTCTCCTCCGTCGGATCGGACTTGAGACAGGAGGTCTCTTGGTTTAGAGACTCGATCGCAACCACGCTTCAAGAGGTAACCTTAATACCTATTGTGGTTTAGATGAAACGATCCGAGAAAGGTTCTTGGATCATGTGATTTCATCACATTTAAATTTTTTAAATTCCGCTGCCCGGAGCTACTAGTGCGACTAGTCGCTCCCAATCGCATTCGATGCAATCCACACACTTACGTGATGCGCTTGAGGATCTTCCCATATCCTTCAAGGATGATGGCAATGAAGTTGACCAAAGTCAATTAGCACCGTACCCTAGTTGGTCCACGTGGACCAATCGGGAGAAACATCCTGGAAAAATTATAAAATAGAGATTAAATAATAAGTGATTTTATTAATTTCAAGTTATAAAATAAAAAAATGTTTATTATTTTATAAATTATTTTATTATGATTTTTATTTATTTTCCAGAGCTTTTTAATTACAAGTTCCTTTTTAGGGTTAAATATAGGTATATTTATTTATGTTTTTGTCTTTTATTTTTATTTTGTAAGTTTAATTTTATTATTTTATTATTTTATTTTATATATTTATAACTTATTTTGATATACATAAATATATATATTTATATTTTTCTGATATACTGTATACACTTAAATAAATAGGTGTATTAAATACACAAGTATGAATATATGTATTTCATTTATGTATTTTCTTTAGTGTTTTATTCTAGTTTAAATATGTATATATATTATAAATAATATTTACAAAATTATAAAAATATAAATTACAAAAATAATAAATAATAAATAAAATGATTATTTTAATCAGGTATATTTTACAATAGGGGTCCAAAATCTAACTTTCACACCTTAACTCTAAAAAATATGAAATCGCCTTCATTAAATATCTTATTAAAAGTTAGATACAATTAAAGTGATTTTGATATATTTCAAGTTTTTATCTGAGAGATATGGGTTTGGGAAGTTGGGATTTTAGAATCTTATTCAGAGTATAACTTTTATTCTGTATATATCATTTTTATGTAAACTCAATTTTGTATTTTTCTATATTTTATTATCTATAACTTTCATATTTTCTTTATTTGAGATATAAAAGGTAGAACTAAAAATAAGTCCCAAAAATAAATAATAAATGAATAAATAAATGGGATTTTTTATTGTATTTTAGACCCTTATCTCCCCCTACTTTATTCCTTGTCGACCTAGTCATCGAAATGCCTAGGTCTCGGAGTTTAGAGTCATATATATTTTATTATTTTTCTTTTCTTTTATTTATTCTATAATTTTGGCATTAAAAATATTATTTTGTATACAATTTATGCAATAAAGGATGATGTTAATTTATGTAATTTAGAGGTATTTACATGCATTTACCAAGATTTTTAAGGACAAAATGATAGAATAAAAGTGATGAAATGAAGAATCATCAATGCCCCTTCTCAGAGAATTACACAAATGCCCCCGATAATCCCAAAATCACCAAAATAATGGAAAATTCGAAAAATCCTAGAATCCAGTGCAATACTTATGATGTATATAATCTAAACATAGGTTTTGATAGATTTTAGGGTTCCGAAAAACAAAAAAGAAAAATATGATTAAATTTGGATCAATAACATCAAAAATACCCTTGTAAATAGAATTAAAATTTATGTAAATGCGTGAATCTATTAGATCGATCATATACTTGCTACACACTTTGTTTGATATCTCTTGGCTTGTAGTTGAACTGAATTCTCACGGTTTTCACGTATGCGCACAACGACACATAAAAACACACTTTTAACACACCGAAATTCATAGTTTCACACTGAATCGTTCTTAGTAGCATGTAGCTAATTGCACGAGTAACACAAGTTGTTAATTGACTAATATGATTCTGACACTACCATGATAATATTGTTTGATAGGTTAATAAAAGATATTAGGACTAGTCCGTGATTGAGTGGATGGGAGGCTCTCTGAGCCAACTATTGATTCCATGATTGAGTTGACTAACATAGCTAGCGGTGCACCACGTGTTAGGCAAGTTGAATAATCAATATTAGTCGACTAAGTATGGTGTAACTCAACTAATTGACTTTTAGGGTGCGTTTGGATAAATGGTTATTTGGGGGTGGGTAACCTATTTCGTTTTTTGGTGTTTGGATAGAGGGTTCGAGGTTGAGATTGTTGTGATGTGATTGTATTGAAGTTTGGAAAAAATGAGTAATTATTGTGATGTGATTGTACTGAAGTTTGGAAAAGTGAATAGAAATTAAGTATTTCATAATTTTTAAATGATAATATGATATATTATATTATTTTTTGTTGGAATGAATGAAAGAGAAGTGAATTATTTGATGTATTAAATAAGATAGAGTGGTCTTTGAGTGGGCACCACAAGACGGGTAAGGATATGTATTTTGGGGGAAAACCCCTCAAAGAGGGGGATAACCCTTAACCAAAATGCACCCTAAGTGCCACCATCTCTAGGTTACTTGTCTAACTAAAAGTGATGGTCGACTAGCCATGATTTGAGTCGATCGAGTGTCGACATGAGTTGAGTAACCTGCTCTTGAATGGCACCTTCCTCGGGTTAATCGACTAACTATGAATTAAGTCGGTCAAGTATCTTCAAGAGTAGACTAACCTACTCTAGAATGTCTCCTTTTCTAGGTTAGTCGACTAACCATGTTTTAGTTGACTAAAGTGTTTTGTAAGTCAACAAAGTGGTTTCTAGAAGTGAGCTCTATAAACATTGATCGATTAATACTTTGACCTAAAGCCACGTTTTAGAGAGTTTTTTGAATTTTTGATGTGCTAAAAATAGGGAGACTTCACTTGCCTCGCACTTTATAGGTTGAGAAGGGACATGAACATGGACAACTACGAGGTCCACCTCAACTTGTAATTTTTACTTTCTAGTTTTTAATTCGTGTATCATACTTTTGTTTCCATTAAATTGGTGTGCATGCTTGTACGCCTTGCATTGTAACTCTAATATATTATAATATGAAAATTATTAAGTATAGTATACTTTAATGCTTATATTTTAATAAAAAATATACTTAATGGTTGGTAACTTTTCTTATGTGATTGTGTACTTGGTTGTATCCTTTACCATAGTCTCATCTCCGTTGGAGGACACTCGATCTAGGTGTTAAGTGAATGGTATCCCAAGCATAAGTGTGTGATTAGGACAATCATTGTACATGGATGGAATGCTACATCACATCTTTTGTTATCATATTTTTAGCTAGATTAAAAAATGAAACATAAACTAAAATAAAGTAATGCATATATCTCATTAAAATTATGCATGCATGTGGGCATGTTCCAATAATCCCCCTTCTCTTTGATGATAAAACTATTTTGAAAACTACTTTGAAAATACAAGTGTAGATTTTGAGCCAAAACCTTTTTAAAATACCTCCACCTATGAAGCAAATTCTTTTTTGAAAAATACTTCATCTTGAACATTTCTAGTATTTTTTTACATTGCCAAAAATGAAGATTGTAAGTTTAAATTTTATTTCTAATGAAACTTTAAATACTGTATAATATCTTTATGCTAAAGAAAACAAAATCATGTTTTATCTGTAAATCTCCCCATTCTCTTTAGCCCCTAAACGATATGAATGAAGTGATCGTAGCTAATGTCATACATGATCTGTTGAAATGGTAGAGATGGAAGTTACCTAGCGTCCTCGACAAATATGGATTTATCCAAGTAGTATAGTTCCTTGGCAGTTGCATACTTGTGTGTTCCATTTTCAATGATCTAGTTGGTTTCGGACACCCGTTTATTTTTATATTGTCGATCATGAACAAATGCAGGTTTAGTAAGCTGGAGAGGAGCCTCTTCTGATCTATGATAAGAAATTCCTTTAAAATTTTAGTAAGCTGGAGAGGAGCCTCTTCTGATCTATGATAAGAAATTCCTTTAAAATTCAAAGAAATGTATTACAAAGTAACCGTGAGACCTACTATGCTCTATGAATATGAATGTTGGTATGTGACCATAAACACATGCAGAGAATGATAGTAGCAAGAATAAAATTGCTAAGTTAGATGTGCAGTCATATACGAAAATATCATATTTGGAATTATTTAATCCGAAGGAAAGTTGGTGTAGCTCCAACAGAAGATGAGATGAGAGAAAAACGTTTAAGATAGTTTGTCATTTGTGAAGGAGGTCGATTGATGCATCTTTCCATAAGCTAGAAGATGCGAGATTTACGATGTTGAGGCAGCTAAGAGATGGCGATGAAAGTCCAAAAAGTGTTGGAATGAGACTATCTGAATGGATATTAATTTTTTGGATCTAAGTCCGAGAATGGGGGAGGAAAATGACGGAACCGAGAATGATAGAAAGTGTGGGAGAGACATAGGAATGGTGAGGTGGAAAGAAAGAAAGAAAGAGGAAGAGGGAAATGATGGCAACAGGGGGGGTTTATTGAGGGGAAGGCGAAGAGGAGAAAGATAAAGAGCAATGGAATATGTGAGGAGCTAAGAGAGTGAGATTTCCTTTGGGAGTCCAAATGCTTAGTTTTAGAATATTCTGCATTTATAGAGAAGGAAAAGAAAGAAAGAAATTTCTAGAGAATCCTAACTTATAAGAGAAGGAAGAATATTCTATACCTTTTCATCCCTTCAAAAAGGAAAAATGTCATCAATACCCTTTATGTTTAATATTTTATAAAGGGATTTTTACACCCATAACCTTGAGTAATTTTACAATAACATTCATAACCCTGCATAATCATGAATTACGGTCAGGACCTTGAATAAGTGTGTTGTCTTACACCTATAACCTTCCGTTACTTTGCTTCGTTAACTCAACCAGATGATTGGGTTAATCTAACCAATCAATGATCTAACGGCTGGAATTAATCTAAATAGAAAATAATTATCCTGCTTCTTTCTCTTGAACCAACGCCTGCTACGATAGTTGGTGGTGGACAACTGCAGACAAGCTTGCACGCGACGGGAAGGGAGACGGTGGAGTGCAGCAGTAGGGGTGGGGAAGTCGCATGCAGACCGATGGTGACAGGTTGCGGCAGGCCTGCAGGGGTGGGGAAGTTGGTCGGCGGGGATTGGGAGGGGGAGAGTGGCTTCGGTCGGCGGGGGGATTGAGGGTGGTCGACGCCGGGGGGTGGGGGGCTCTTTGGGCGGGGGGGGGGGGGGGGGGGCTTGCAGGGTCGGTCGATCGGGGGGGGGGAGGATTGGGAGGGTGAGGGTGGACATTCGGTCGGTGAGGGGCTTGAGGGAGGTCAACGCGAGGGGGGGGGGGTGTGCAGGGTCGGTCGACGCCGGGGCGGCGGCGGCGGGGGGGGGGGGGGGGGGTAGGTGGTGCATGGTTGGTCGATGCAGGGGCCGGGGGGCTTGATGGAGGTCGACGCCGGGGCTTGCAGGGTCGGTTGACCGAGGAGGGGGGGACTTGCAGGTCGGTCGACGAGAGGTTGGGGGGGGGGGGGGGGGCTTGCAGGGTCGGTCAACGGGGGGGAGCAGCTTGCAGACGTGGTCGACGAGGATGGAGGAGGCGGGGTTTGCTCCCAGCGGGAGGGGGGTTGAAGGGGATGGAGCTCTGTGCAATGGTTCGAGCAGGAGAGCTGGTCTGCGCAGAGGTCGACGGAAGGTTCGAAGGGGATGAGCTCGGCGGCAGGGAGCTCGGCGCATAGCGAGAGGCGGAGGTGGTGCTCGACAGGGGGAGAGGGGCGTTCAAGTGCGGTGTTGAGGACAGTGTCGATGGCATGTTCCGTAAATAAGAATGAATATTAATGGTTGTTTTGTATTTTTTTAACGGAAATCGTCAAACATAACGAACATCCCTAACGGAACATGACACAGGGTTATGTCATGTAAGAATTAAGCATTATATGGGGTTTCTCATGTAATTCATGATTATGCAGGATTATGAATGTTATTGTAAAATTACTCAGGATTATGGATATAAAAATCCCTTTTATAAATTAGTCCAAATTCTACATCATTCCAATGGTTATAATAGATGTGAGCTATTCGATATTGTCTCAAGCTAATTCTTGAGAAGATCGACTCGGCTACCTCTATCCATGTGCAATCTGCTATTGTACGTTTCTCCGATTGGTCAGAAAAAGGCAATGAATAGCTTAGTGTGATATGATGTCATCAGTTGCTCGGACTCTGCTAATTGTGGAGTTCGAAAAATGTTCCTTTCTCAATTCTTCGATCGTAGTTGCATTTGACAAATTACCATGGTATGCAAAAAGGTCATTGAAGACTGGTGGAATTAGAGTATCCAATGAAAGGCTGAGAAGCTATGCATTTTGGCAAATTCTTTTGAGGGCTCTAAATGGATCAAACTTGCTTTGAGTTAATTTTTAGTGGGGATAATGGAAACCTGTCTCTTGAGGTGAAGCATTTCAAGATCTCCTTCTCGTAACTCACTCTCTCTCTCTCTCTCCTATGTAGATTTGCATGAGACCGATATTTTTATATCATGTCATGGATTTTGGCTTGAATTTCTTGGTGTAATTGGGTTAGATGACCAATCAAGTCCTTATCCACCACATTTACTTATCTTAGGGAGTAGTAGTAGCATGATCAAGAAAATATGTGAAATCCACAAACACAATCAAAAGGTGATTTTCCATGAGAGCGTTGACTTAGATATTATAGGAATATTCAACTTGATGAAGAATATGGTCCCATTGTGAAGGTTTATCTCCTACTAGACAATGTAGGAGATTTCCCAATGATCTGTTTACTACCTCTATTTTCTCGTATACTTGTGGGTGATAGGCAATGCTACACTACATGCATGTGCACATCAAGTCGATAATAAATAGGTTGCTGAAATGACTTAGAATCCACGCATCATGATCGGATGTAAAAGAGAACAAAATAACAAGCAATCGAATATAATCTTGAAAAATAAAATAGCAATATGCGTTGCATCTGAAGTCTTCCTACATGTAACAGAATGTGTCATTTTAGAGAATCAATCAGCAACTACATATATTGAATCAACCTTTCTCATTGTTTTTAGTATCCTTAAAACAAAGGTCGTTAATATATACCTCCATGCGTGCATTAGTATGGGTAAAGGGGCATACAATCCTATATTTTGCTCACGACCCTTGTAACGTTGACCAACTTGGCATCTAAAGAAAATTCACTCCACATCTCTATTGATACGAGGCTAGTAATTTCTACCATGCATCAAGACTAAAGTCTTGTCTCTTTCAAAAGTGACCTCCTAATTCTCCAGTATGCATCTCAGTAGTGAGACTCTCTCAGAGTAAAGAAGTCGAAATGCATGATCAATTACCACTAAAGAGAAATCCATATTTAATCATAAAGTCAGACATTAAGTTAATCTCATGCGAAATGCATTCGACATAGATGATACCGAAGTTGATTAATTTGTGATCCATCACTTTAATTAACTGAAAATAGAGCTTCATCCCGAGTAATTAGATGCATTCCCATATTAATAACTGATGAATCCACATTTCATCATCTTTATTCTATCATTTTGGCCTCAAAAATCCTAGTAAATGCGTGTAAATACCCTTAATTCTCGCATCTTAGCATTCATGCATGTGCATCAAAATAGTGTATAAAATACTGTAATTAAAGCCAAAATTATAGGATAAATAAAAGAAAAGAAAAAGAATAAAATATTGTAAATATTTTATGACCCGAAATCCCGAGACCTAGGCATCTTGATGAATAGGTCGACAAGGTATAAAGTAGGGGGAGATAAGGGCCAGAATACAATGTTTTTCTATTCATTCTTTATTCATTTTGGGACCTATTTTTGGTTCCACTTTTTATACCTCAAATAAAGAAACTTTGAGCATGAAAGTTGTAGATAATTAAATAAAGAAAAATACAAAATTGATTTCATTCAAAAATCATGTAGAGATAAAAAGTTATGGTCTGAATAAAAATCTAGAATCCCAACTTCCCAGACCCGTATCTCACAAATGAAAACTCCAAATGCATCAAACTCCCTTTAATTGTATATAGTATAAAATAAGCTATTTAATGGTGGTGGTTTCGCATTTGGCGGAGCTACAGTTTGAAAGTTGAGTTTTGGAACCCTATTGTATACTTGTACAGATTAAAATATTCAATTTATTATTATTCATTATTTTTATAATTCTATATTTTTTTATAATTTTGTAAACATTATTTATAATAATTATATACATTAAAATCAGAATAAAAACATAAAAGAAATATAAAATAAAAATACTTGTAATATAATACATAGGCATTATACCTATATACATACCTGTATAAGTTATACTTCTGTTTTATTAAGTATACAAAACATATCAGAAAAATAAAATAAAAATATTTTATTGTGTATAAGAATACTATACAAATTTATAAAATAATAAACAAAATAAATAAAATTAACTTCACAAAATAAAAATAAAATAATAAAATATATAGGTAATATACCTATAAAGGGTATAAAAATGAACTTGTAAAAATATACCTCATAAAAATAATTAAAAATCACCATAAAATAATTTATAAAATTACAAACATTTTTTATTTTATAACCTAAAAATAATAAAATCATTATCTATTTTTAATCGAATTTACAAAATAATTTTCAAGGATTTTTCCTGGTTGGTCCACGTGGACCAACCAGGTGACGGCTCCAGTTGACCTCGGTCAACTGGTCATCCTCCCACATGTGCGTCTGTCAGACGTTGGTTTGACCTCGTTTTTGACGATTTTTCTAGGACACCTCCTTCACCAAATCATGCTAAGTCCTTGACGACTTTTGTTGCTCGTCTATCCATGAATCACGCCCAAGGATTTTTTCGGGCATTGGATCAACACGACGCCTGTTGCACCTTGGTCTTGGGAGCGCCAGAGCCATAGAGTCAAACACCTTATATGCCTCCCCCGATTTTCCTTTGAATTTTTGAACGCCTCTCCCCATAGGAATAGCTCCCCTTTCGTGCCCCAGAGCAAGGAGAAGGTGACAACTCTCCTTCGCGACCTTCGGGTGGGTCGAGCGACGCCTGAGGCGCTTCTACAACCTCTCCCTTCGCCGACGGTCGAGGTACCCCCTTTCCCTCTGGCTCCGACCATCGAGGCTGCCCTTTTCCCCCTCTTTTCTTTTGCATTTTCTTAGCCATAGCCTTAAGATTAAAAGCCCCAAAGAAATTTCCATTTCCATCGAGTAACTCACCCAATCGGATCACCTCGCCGGAGCGCCCCTCCGGTCGAGCTCATCCTCGTCGCGTCACGCCGCCATTCCACCACCGCGGGACCCAGGCATTTTGCCCTGGGTCCTCTCACTTGTTTTTGCAGGTCAAAGACGTTTGACTCGTGCCTGGGTGCACTTTTGAGCCTCGCCGGAGCTCCGTGGAGCTCTCCAGCTTCGCCGACCTCCCTCACGAGCGTCGGCCACCGCCGAGGTCGTTTGAAGCCCCCAGGAGCTAGCATAGACCGTCAGGAGCCTCCAGCTGTCTTTTGGAGCCCAGAACTTCGCCGGAGAAGGAGCAGGAGCTCGGAGAAGGTCTCCTCACCGGCGCTCCTCCGCTGTTCTTGCTCCGGTCTTCGGAGCCGTTGGATCAAGGTGGAGCTCCAGGAAGCCCAGTCACCGTTGGATCGAGCCACGCTCCCCATCGTCAGATCTTCTCCCGAGGATCTAATCTTCGTCGTCCAACGCGAAGCGTCATCGGTTGTCAGATCGTCGACACGTGGCAAGTGGATTCGCATCAGCCGTCGAATCGCGTCGAGTGGGGTATTTTGCATATTATCCCCTGCAAGTTTTGTAATATTTATTTAGTACATAAACTTTCATTGGTAGTTGATAATTTTTGTAATATTTGCAAGTAGCCCCTGGACCTTTTTGTATATTGCATATCAGTCCAAGCCACGTCACCTCACGTGACCAGTTCACGTGAGGCGTGGGGCATTTTGCACGGACACCCCTCCAGGGTTTGAGTATTTAGATTTAGTCCAAGAACTTTTCTATTAAGTGTAAACTTTTTGGGATATTTGCATGCGAGCCCCTAGGAGTTTTTGATATTACAGTTAGGTCCTTCCAGGCTCATGACAGGTACACGTGGGCTTGGTAATTTTGCAGACAAGCCCTTGCGGCTTTGGGTATTATAATTAATCCAGGAACTTCGTTTATTAGTTGTATATTTTGTGGAAATTTTACATTCCAACCCCTGGATGTTCTGATATTTACACTTATGCCCCTGTCAGGCCTTGCATTATTGTGTGCTTTCTCTATTTATTGCATGCATTTCTAGTACCCAAAAATTCCACAAAAATCATTTTAGGTTCATGTTAACTTGCTTATTCACGCCATATTTTTGCATTGCATTTTTTTTGCATTTTAATATTTATTAAAAATAAAAAACATGCATTTTAGCTACTATTTGCATTAGAAAATACCAAAAAAATATCAAAATACCTTGAAAAATTCCAAAAAATTACCTAAGGTCTATTTTAGTATATTCTAGTGTCAATCAAAAAATTATTAAAAATTTCAAAACAAAAACCTTAAAAATTAGAAAACACCTAAAAAATTCAAAACAATCTAAAAATCATAGAAAAATCCTCAAAAAAATATAAACTCAGTTTTTGTAGGTTCCCTATTTTATTATCTTTATTTTAAAATTAATTTGGGAAAATTGTGTTACTGTTTGTTATTTTTCATTCCCATTTTAATTTCGGCCAGCAGCTTATTCACTGTTTTCTTGTATTTTGCCTTTTATAAATACCAAAAATATTCAAAAAAATCCCCAAAAATCAAAAAATAGTATAAAATATAAAAAGACCAAAAACATTTTATTTCCTAATTTTTGAGTATTTTTCCTTATTTTTATCACCTCTTTTCTTATATTATTTATATATTCTATTTATATAAACAAAAAATATATAAAATACAAAAAGAAAATATAAAATCAGAAAATTTAAAGACAAAAATACAAAAATAAAAATTAAAAAAATAAAAATTAAAAACCCACAAAAACATTTGCATACTGTAGACATTGATCACAATCACATCACATTTTGCACTTAGCTTGATCTATCCTGCCTTGCTCCCTGTGTTCGACACTCTACCTACTTCCACTATACACCTGTTTGTAGAGTTAAAATAAATTTGACTCCACATTTGTTTTTCATTTCTTGATTTATATTGTGTGTTCATTGTTGATTAAATTCAGATTTCTTAGCGGCCACTGCAACGACTTCTGTGTTCCCGCCTTGTGTGGAATACACGACCGTTGGAAATTTGGGTAAATCAAATGGCGCCGTTGCCGGGGAGCAACAACGCGTAGTTCGGCTTTTTGCTCGTGCTTGTGGTTGTTTGTCTACTTTTGCGATTTTCTTCATTTGCTTTTTATTTTGATATATCTTTTGAGCTGTCTAACCCCTCTCTTTGTTGACTTCGTGTGAGGAACCGCGGATCGAGGGAGGCGCCCCACCTTAGGCGCCTACGCACCCACGTGAAGCCGACATCTGCCAGCCGAGCACCGAGGAGACGAAGAGGAATTTTGTAGACCGAGCTCCATCTTTAGTTGCATTTTATTTTCTTGTATTTATTTCTGTAATTTTAAGTGAGAGAAAGACTCTTTAATTTGTAATAATAGGTACTCGAACACTCAGGATACTCTTGAGCCTAATTTCCAGGTGTTTGTACACCTGGGGGCTCACTGCGATTTTTGTCGACTTTCCGTCACTTTTTTTTATTTTGTTTTCTCGGTTTTGATTTTATTTCTTTTGGGTGATTGAGCCCCTAGTTTTAGGATTGCTTGCGATAGATTAAGGCCAAACACCTAATATCTTTGCCTGTGCCTATAGTCTCGTTTGGACTTAGTCAAACTTTAAACAGTCGCTTCACCATCTTCGAGCCGTCACGCCGCGAGCCCACCCTGCCAAGTGCTGCTCCTGAACTCGATTTGTCGAGAGGAGGAGGGGTAAGCCTAGACCGGACTCTTGGATTGAGGATCGGTGACCGACTTATGGTTCTTCACGATAATAGCAATTTTTGAAACTTAGGGTGATTTCATCGGCTTGCATTTGCATATAGATAGGTTTCAATTCTGTTGAGCATCCTTGCATGTAGAGTGCTGGAGGCAAGGTGAGCATTTCTCTTTAGCATTCATCATCGATTGCCGCTTGCTTTGCTTTTCCGACTCTCCCTCTGATTTTGCCAACCTATGAGCTTAAAGGAATTGACTCCCCGATAGGATCGTGTATTTTTATTAAAAATCCAAAAAAGTGATAACCAATAAAATTGGGACTGTTAATATTACTTGACCCTGAAAACAAACCAAAAAGAAAAAAATCATTGTATTGGGACGAGTAATCCCCTCATTATCTTCACTTTTACTTGCTCGCGCACACACTAAGGATAGTGCCCAAATCCCATTCAGCCCCTAAGTGTTTGTGCAATATCTTGACTTCTCACCTAACTCCACATTTAATCTTCATTGCTTGATTTATTTATTGTGGGTTCATTGTTGATTTTAGCCGGGATTCATTAAGGGTCGCCACAGCGACACGGTTGTCTTTGTTGTGTGAGATAATTAGACCCCATGAGTTTCGATTAAATCAAATGGCGCCGTTGCCGGGGAGCAACATCGTGTAGTTCTCATTTTTGATTGATTGTGATTGTTTGTTTACATTATTGCTTGCTTTATCTCTCTTGTTTTTGATATTTATCTGTGAACTTCCTAACCATTGTCTTTCTTGTCTTTCTGCGAGGGACCGCGGATCGAGGAGGATCGCCTATGTGATTCGGTGCAGCCTTGGGAAGCGGAGTCGGCTTTTCTAGCCCAAGCCGACAGGAGAGAGCAAGAGGAGTGAGAGAGAGTGTTAGCTAGCTTTTATTTATTGATTTTTTGTGTGAGAGAGATTTATTTAAATTGTAATAATACATGTACACTTGGACACTCAGGACACTCGGGCCTAATTTCCAGGTGTTTGTTCACCTGGGGGCCCATCGCGGTTTTTTATCGTGTTTTACCGCTGTCATTTTCCGATTTTGATTTTATTTTTCCTTTCTTTTGTGGAATGAGCACTTAGATTTTAGGCATTGCTTGATCGATTAGATTAGGTCCAAACACCCTAATAACCATTGCATGTACCTATAGTGCGTATTTGGACTTAGTCCAATTAAACAGTTGATCATCATTTTCGATCCGTCGCGCCGCGAGCTCTCCCCGCCAAGCGCTTCTCCTGAACTCGATTTGTCGAGCGGAGGAGGGGTGAGCCTAGACCGGACTCTAGGATTGGAGATTGGTGATTGACTTGTGGTTCTTCACGTTAGCAATTGCCTGCTTATGACGATTTCCGTGTGCATATCGTCATGTAGATTAGGTTTAAAAAGTTCTGCTTTGCATCCCGCATGGAGAGAGCTGGAGGCACTGTAAGTCTTTCTATCTTTGCATTCATCATATAGGCACAAAGGTGAGATTTCCATCTTGGTGCCGACTTGCACGGCTTTTCCGACTCTTTTCTCCCTCTGTTTTAGGATCAAGTAGGAATCAAGAAAAAACAAAAACGTTAGGTGCTTGTTTGAATTTACTCAAAATAAGTGATAACACTAAAAAATTAAAAAAATGGACTGCTAAGAAAATTTGACCTAAATAAAATTGGTAATTGGATTCATTGCTTGGGGAGAGTAACACCCTCACTTGTATTCAGGTTGCATGGGAAGATCTCCTTCCAAGTGAGTTGAGCGGCTTCGTGAGGATTAGAGCCAAAAATCCAGCTTGTGGCTACCTTGTGTATTGCCTGGATTTCCGAAGTATTGGCGCTACTATCGTACGTAGACGAGTAGGGCTTGGTCATCATTGGTGACTCAATATTGTGTTGAGCATCGACCTTGTCCGAAGTATCGAGCATAGGCCACACCTTCACGGGTGTGTCGATCTCATCGTCTTGCATCCGAGTAGGATCTTGCACGCTCACGGGTGATTCCGTTGCGAGCGAGATCCGAAGTATCGGTTTCACCTATCGGCTTCCTCCCTCTTTTCTTTGGCTGAGTAAGGATCCAGGAAGGGTTACAAGGTTCTTAAAAAGCGCAGGCTACAGGTTACACAGGAGGAGGACAAGTACAGGAATACTTTTCTGGCAGTACTCTCTCTCCTATAGGCATAGCGCTCTAAGGACTCGTTGAAAGATAACTTCCTGAACTCAAGTTAAAAACTACAAAGATAAAAGCCAAACCTTCACGGCTTCATGCGTTGAGTTGGTGAATCCCCTTGTTTTGTGTTTGATTGCTAATCGTATTTAGGTCAAGATCAAAAACACTGCACGCTTGTGCGCAATTTTGCCACCTCCTTCTTCTTCATTTCTCGGCCTCACTCTTCTCCATAATCAAGATGATGGGACGGAGATCTCTTAGGCTGACTTTGTCGGCACCGCTATCCAGCACTCCTTCCTATTCATCTAGGGCAACCTCGGAGAGTCTAGACCCACTCTCCGAGCCTGAGTTCACTTCCACCCTGTTCCCCCTCGACCACCCTTCTCATTCTCCTTCCATCAGTTCAAGAGTTTCAGAATTTAGTGCATTACAGAGGTCAGAGCATTTGACGGCACCTGAGATGGGTTCTTTTGCCTTTTCAGAGAATCCAGACATGGCAGACAGAGGAGAACACCCAGATGAGCATGAGCATCCTCCATTCTTATATGATCAAGCTGCCATCAACAATTCACTTCTAGCATCCTTGGAGACCATGTAGAGACAGATCCGGGACCAGGGAGTCTTTATGGGTGACCTCATGAGAGAGATCGCGCAGATGCGAGAGAACAGACCTGGGGGCGGGGGCGGTGGAGGTGATATACCAGCAACAGAGGAGGGAGGAGAACCAAATCAGGAGTCGCCGCCGCAGACCATCATGAGAGAATCGCACAATCCAGCAGCCTCCCTCACTCATCGGTGGATTCGACTCCCTCCCATCCATGGAGATTTCGAGCTTCGCCTACACACGATTCAGCTACTTCCCAAATTTCATGGGATGGCGACCGAAGAGCCACATCTCCACCTCCAAGAATTTGAAATGATCTGCAGCACAATTCATGACAGGCTGGTGACCGAGGACACCATCAAGATGATAGCCTTCCCCTTCTCTTTGGTTGACAGAGCCACGTATTGGCTGAAACATATAGGGAGGTTCGTCGACACTTGGGCAGATCTCCGGACCGCATACTTGAATAAGTATTACCCTCTCGGCCGGACGAATGCAACACGAGCTATGATCATCAATTTCATCATGATCCCTAATGAACAGTTCCATGAAGCTTGGGATCGATTCAGAGAGCTCATTGACCGGTGTCCATACCATGACATATCCAAGCTCAATCTGGTTCAAAGTTCTTTTGTGAGCTGACACCGGAGCTACAGGGGCTTGTAAATGCCTCTTGTGGTGGGTCCTATTTTTCCAAGGGTGAAGACGATGTTTGGACCATCTATGAAGGGATGGCAGAGAACTCGACAGTTATGGCCCATGCCCCAATCTACATGCAGCAGAAGCCCCACCAAGGAGCGGGATCATTTCAGAGGATCGCCCGCATCGATGCCGGTCCTCGCATTCCGTCGGCAGCCGCAACCTAAGCCGAATCAGCCGCAACCGGCATGGGCATTATTAGTGAGAAGCTGGACCGTCTCGAGATCCTCGAGAAGAAGCAGATGCATGGAATGGCCCAGATGGACCAGATAGCCAAGACTATGAGTGACCTGAAGATGCAGATTCTTTGCGTCCAGGAGGCACAAACATCTTCCCAGCAGCAATCCAGGTCACAGGATGATGCCAGCAGTAGCAGCTCAACCCACCCCTCTGCCTTGTACCGCCAGGTCAACCACATTCAGGCAGAGCCGGTCCCGCTGCTGCAGTACTACCCATCGCAGCCACCATCTCAGGATACTCAGATGGTGGTCTATTAGCCGGATCAACCACTGGCAGTTCTACCTCCACCATCCTTTGAGCAGAAGGCATTGATGGAAGTCAATGGGATCTGGTACGACTGGTACCTGCAGCCCGAGATTCGTCGCGATCACCCCGGATTTCATTGGACCACTGGTGGCACCTCTTCCCAACAGCAGCCTCCGGCTCAGGGATACCAGAACAGCCAGCAGCAACAGCAGCAACCCCAGTATGCCCACCAGCAGAATCATCATGGTCCTCATCCCGCCTATCAGGGACAACAGTGGAGGCAGCGTCAGCAGCCTCACCAGTCATACTCCCATCATCCTCAGTACCAACAGCAGCAACAACCTCATTTCCCGCAGGAGAACACGTCCGATTCTCAAGGTCCCACCTTCGAGAACCCAGCTCTCGAGGACCTCGCCCGTTTGATTTATGACCATCAGGCATCCTACCGGCGAGACATGGATGAGTTCCGGTAAGAGGTAAGGGATTTAATCAAGGGCAAAGCCGCCATACCAGCTCAGATTGAACCAAATCCGAATAATCTGAAGAGGAAGTCTGAGCAGGTAGAGTTTACAGAGGATACCTCTCCTAGTGATTATTTGAGTGACATATCTTCTTCTTTGTATGATGCTGATTTTGTGACTACTAGGAGCGGTAGGATGCCAGCCGGCGGTGCCTCATCTGAGCGACAACCACAAGCAGAACCACGAGCGCCAGATGAGTAGAGAAGCGGTGCTGATGCTGCTAATGATGATGTTGAAGACGGTAGTGCTGATGCCACCAATGATGGAGAGCCAGACGACGGTACTGAGGCCGTCGTGATACGTGATGCAAATGGTGGTGCTGATGCCACCACTTTTGATGCAGAGCCAGAGTGCGGTGCTGATGCCGCGAAGACAGGTGCCGTTGGTGGTGCTGAGGCTACTACTTCCACTTTGGTTGAGCTCCCTTCTGTGGTGTTACCACCTTTTGTATCTCAGGACTGTGGTAACAAGAAAAAGAACACAAATGTGAATCAAGGAAAGGTTTCTGTTTACACTCCTGATACATATGTGTTGAATGATGATCATGGTATGGATTCTATCCCTTCACAGGCGTATGAACCTCTTCCTAGTCCTCCATCTGCGGAGGCCCCTTCCATCCCCTTCCCTGAAGCTCTCCACCGGGCGAAGGAGAATAAACGAGAAAATCCAAAAAAAACCCAGCAGGTAGAGTTCAGCAACCAGATGATTGATAGATTCCACATTCAGCTGACTCTACGAGAAGCATTTGAGCATATCCCCCTCTTTAAAAAGAACTTGAAAGAGATGACTACAGCCCGCAGAAGAGGAGGTACAGACATCAAATCCATATGCTCACCCATGACACTTGCTGCACCATTCAGAACAAATTGCCAGCCAAGAGACCTGATGCAGGAGCTCCCTATGTCAGATGCGAGATTCATGAGCAGCAGTTTGATCGTACTCTATTAGACAACGACTCTTCGATTAACCTTCTTCCGGCAGCCTTACTCGACAGATTCGAGTTTGGTCCTCTTCTTAGGAGCAGGACAATCCTTCAGTTTGCTTATAGGTCGATTAAGAGGCCGAAGGGGTTGTAGAAAGACGTGGTCGTTACCATTCAGGGCCTGAAATTCCCCGTGGACTTTGTTGTATTGGACATGGAGATCCCTGAGTCGGTAACAAATGCCCCCATCATACTTGGACGCCCATTCTTGGCCACAGCCAAGGCGGTGTCCGATCATGATAGCGGGAAGGTATGCTTTCACGTAGAGGGTGAAACCATACAAATAGAGATGATCGAGGAGACCAGAGTGAGAGAATTAGCATGCTCAGAGCAGTCCAGTGATATTGAGCAGATGATAGAGGAAGAGCTAGATATCCACCAGGAGTGTGATTTTGTGATGACAGACGATGAATCTATCTGGACAGATCCCGTAGCACAGACCCTCGCCCTGCCTACAGATTCACCATACTTAAAGCTTATGGCAGTCGAGAGCCTGGAGAGCACACCCCTGGATGAGGATACTTTTGTGGCTGACGGTGTTGGGACGAGTGGTGATGATGATTTTCAGTCTTGTTCATCTACTTCAGATCCCTCGGATTCAGACATTGATTGGAATGATTTTGATGAATATTTGCCATGTCTGATTCCTTCTGAGCCGACAGCTAGGACGGAGTGCGAGCCAGTACAGTTCATAGAAGATTCAACAGGCCTCCCTTCGTCAGGTGTTCATTCGCAGCGAGAGTTCTCACATGCAAACTTGGCCGCCTTCACATAGACTTATCAGAAGCCATATCTGCCACCTCCCAGTTGTCCAGAACTGAAACCCTTGCCGCAGTCGCTGAAGTATAGATTCCTTGCGGGTGAGCCAGATATGCACACAGTCATAATCTCAACAGGTTTGACTAGAGAACAAGAATCACATCTGATGGAGGTTCTTGAAAGAAACCGCAAGGCGATAGGATGGAGTATAGCAGATCTCCAGGGGATTAGTCCGGCTCTGTGCTCCCACCACATCTATCTTGAGGATGACGTTAGGCCATCGCATGAGTTCCAGTGACGGCTGAACCCGAATCTTCGAGATGTGGTCATGAAAGAAATATCGAGGTGGTGGAGCGCCGATTTTATCTACCCCATCTCCGACTCCAAGTGGGTTAGTCCATTACATGTGGTACCCAAGAAGACAGGTATCACTACAGTTGTGAGTGAGTCTGGAGAGGAGATCGCAACCCGAGTACCCACTTCTTGGAGGGTCTGTGTGGACTACAGACGATTGAATCAAGCCACCAAGAAGGATCATTTCCCACTGCCATTCATTGATCAGATTATCGAGAGGCTAGCTGGGAAGAGTCATTACTGTTTTCTTGACAGGTACTCCAGATATAATCAAGTGGCCGTTACGCCCGAAGACTAGGAGAAAATGACATTCACCTGTCCGTTTGGGACTTATGCTTTCAGAAAGATGCCCTTTGGTCTATGTAACGCTCCGGAGACATTCCAAAGGTGCATGTTGTCCATTTTCTCGGACATGGTGGGTGACTGTTTAGAGGTCTTCATGGATGACTTCTCGGTCTATGGCGACGGGTTCGATGCTTGTCTTGACTGCCTAGACCGTGTGCTTCAGCGATGTATCGAGGTTAATCTTGTCTTGTCTTGGGAGAAGAGTCACTTCATGGTGACTCAAGGGACGGTCCTTGGTCATATCATCTCCAACAGGGGCATGGAGGTCGATTCAGCCAAGGTGGACATCATTAAAAAACTCAATCCACCATCCAATCTGCATCAATTACGGTCTTTTCTGGGGCATGCCGGTTTCTACCGACGGTTCATTAAGGACTTCAGTCGTATTGCCCGACCGCTTACTGATTTGCTGACAAAAGACACCGAGTTCATTGTAGATGATAAGTGTCTCGCGTCATTTGAGACTCTCAAGACTATGGTTGTCACGGCTTCTGTCCTTCAACCACCCGATTGGTCTCTTCCATTCGAGATCATGACGGACGCTTCTGATTTTGCCGTTGGGGCTGTGCTTGGACAGAGGAGGGATGGATTGCCGTTTGACATTCACTACGCCAGCCGAACTTTGGACGCCGCTCAGCGGAATTATACTGTGACTGAGAAAGAGATGCTGGCCGTAGTCTTTGCTTTGGATAAGTACAGATCTTATATTCTCGGATCTAGAGTGACTATCTACACAGATCACACCACCATCCGGTACTTAATGGTTAAGAAGGATGTCAAAGCACGCCTTATCAGATGGATCCTTCTACTCCAGGAATTTGATATTGAGATTAAGGATAAGCCTGGAGTTAAGAATGTGGTGGCATATCATCTCTCCCGCTTAGAGAACCTTGAATCTGAGCCCATCGCACCTATCACCGAGACGTTTCCAGATGAGGCGATCTTGGCTATCGCCTCGCTCCCGTGGTATGCTGACATTGTGAACTATCTTGTTGCCAAGACGGTTCCACAAGGTTGTCCCATGCAGAAGCTTGAGACCTTCCTGGCGAAGGCCAAGTCTTTCCATTGGGAGGATCCCATCCTTTATCATGAAGGAGGGGATAGCATCTAGAGGAGGTGCATTCCTCAAGAAGAGCATCATAGCGTCCTCACATACTGGCACAAGCTTGAGGCAGGTGGACATCATTCTGGGAAACGGACAGCACAGAAGGTGCTTCAATCCAGCCTTTAGTGGCCTACTCTCTTCAAGGATTTAGATGAGTTCGTGAAGAGATGTACTGACTGTAAGAAGATGGGTACTTGCGGACAGAGAGACATGATGCCCATGCAACTTATTCACTTTTGTGTGATTTTTGATGCATGAGGGATTGATTTCATGGGCCCATTTCCTAAGAGTCAGGGATTTGAGCACATTTTGCTCGCTGTAGATTATGTCAGCCGATGAGTTGAGGCCATCCCCGCCCGAGCCGCAGATGCTAAAACCGTTTGTCAATTTTTGAGGAAAAATATCATTTCACAGTTCGGGGTACCTAGAGTCTTGATTTCAGACGGGGGGTCTCACTTCATCAATGACAAGGTTAGGGCCCTTGCAGACGAGTTCGGCATTGATGATCGCGTTGCCACACCGTATCACCCTCAGACTAATGGTCTCGCCGAAGTATCAAATCGGGAGATAAAGACTATCCTACAGAAGGTTGTCCGCCCAGACCGAAAGGATTGGTCACAACTTTTGGACTCGGTCTTATGGGCCTATCAGACTTCCTTCAAGAATCCATTATGGACATCTCCCTTTCGACTCGTCTATGGCAAGCTGTGCCATCTGCCAGTGGAAATAAAGCACAAGTCACTTTGGGCAGTCACTAAGTTATTATTGGATCTCGAGAGTATAGGAGAACAGAGGAGAGCAGAGTTGGCAACCCTGGAGGAACTGAGAGACACATCCTTTTCTAGCAGCCTACAGTACAAGGAAAAAGTGAAGACATGGCACGATTCACATATCAGCCATAAATAGTTTGAGCCAGATCAGCGTGTATGGTTGTTTGATTCCAGGCTGAAATTATTTCCAGGGAAATTACATAGCAAGTGGAAAGGTCCTTATGTGGTCAGGAAAGTACATGACAATGGCAATATTGACATATCTGAACCGTCATTTTCCTCTACCTTCCGTGTTAACGGTCAGCACCTGAAGTTATATCTAGACCATGATCTGTCGACCGTTGATGTTACCCCCATTCTTCTGGTATGAGATGTGTTCTTTGACTCGTATCATTTGCATCTCATACATGTTGATCATTTCCATCTTCCGCTGTATAGATCCATCTGTCTATATCATTCTTTCATCTGTTGATATCTTTTCTTTTTTTCTTCTTTTCTTCTTATCTTCTTTTCCTTTTCTAATTTCTTTATCTATCAAAAAAAAGTGTCGCCCCTTGTAGACAATTTTCTATACCAAGGACGTGCTTTGTCCTAAGTATAGGGGGGTGTGCACCCCGAGTTTCTCCATTCTTTGATCCTCTCAATTGTCTCCCCTTCTTGTCTATACTTAGAGATATCTTACCCTAAGTATAGGGGGAGACAATCTGAGTACGATCTGTTCATTCCCACCCTTGACCCTCCCTGCGTTGTGTACAGTCTGCTACACTTAGGATTATTTGATCCTAAGTATAGGGGGGACGACCAACTTCCCATTCGTTTATTCATTTGTTCACTTTTTTATTCTTTAGACTTGCCTATACTTAGTACGAGTTATGTCTTCTCTTTTCTCTCCAATCTATGAGGACATAGCTCAAGCTAAGTATAGGGGGGTCGTATATACTATGTATATACTTTATCCATAACTCGTACTTTCGTATTTTCCTAATAATATGGCTAATAATTCTTTAAAATTCATTAAAAATCTTAATAAAAAGATGAGATTTTTCCTCAAATTCTTTGTGTATATACTGATTAATAAATCAGGTGAAAATGTTTTTTGCAAAATGTTTGAAAAATAGTTTGAAAATCTTTGTGAAAAATCTATTGAAAACTATTTTGAAAATATTTTGTTAAATGTTTTCAACCTGTGTAAAAATATGTGGTTTGTAAAAATTTATTTTCTTTGTGTGAAATAAAAAGTTTGAAAAATGATTTGCAAATGGTTTGAAAAATGGTTGCAAAAATATGTGAAGAATCTATATATACTATTAGGAAAACCTTTGCAAAATGATTCTCAAATGTGTGTACATGTTTTTAAAATATGTGTAAAAATTATTTTGGACGATAGTTTTAAAAAATTGTTTGAAAAACCTGTGTCAAATAAATTTGAGGAATATATACATCACACCAAAATCCACTATATAGATATATATTTATTTATAAAATTGACCACTTACCCCTGTAAATTCTTAAAATCCACTTCTTGTAAATATAAGAAGCACTTCCGTGTAAATATTTTAACCTAGCTTTTAGCCAAAATGTTTTTGTTTTCAAAAATCCCAAAAACATTTACAAAATTAAAATACCAAAAACATTTGAAAAATCTCTTTGAAAAATACAAAAAAATGCATATGCATCATCATCATCTTTTCAAAAAAAATCCATAAAAAGTTCAAAATCTTTGAAAAATTGCATCACAAAAATATTCTTTTGCATTTGCATAGCATGAGCATTTTTCGGATTGAGTTTGATAGTTGAACGAGTCTAAGTAAAATCCGGAGATTGGAGCTTGATTGGACTTTAAAATCTACCTAATAACAGGAACCTTATTGGAACTGGGTTTGAGGTACTTCAAGTCTAGCTGACTTAATTCTTTGAGGATCATGAGACTTGGTTCAATGGATTCTTGACTGCCTAAGTAGAGTATTTCGGAGCACACGTACGACTCTTGTTGATAATGACCTAACTTGGACACCTGCACCTTTTACATGGATCGACTCAGTTGGAGTGTTAAGGGGATTGGATTTGCCGGTATGAGACGCACACAAGTGGAAACACTTGTCCTCCTCTAGGGAGGGAAGTGCACCCCAACCCGTCCAGTGATGAGGAAGTCTAAAGACAGGAGAGTCTGGGTTGCAATAAACCTTCAAAAGAGGGATAGTCTACTGGCTCAAGAGGAAAAACTCCTTATGTAAATGCTCCTGTAAAAAGTATTCAAAAAAAAATGGTCAGGCCTGTACAAAAAAATAAAATGCCTGAAAAGTATGTACAAATGTTGTAAAGTCAATAAGCAAGCTTGAGTTCCAAAGTCAAATATGTGAGCCTGCAGCTGGATGACTTGACTACACTGGTCTTGCATCCTAGGATAGGTAGCTATACTGGCTATCGTCCATTCTTCTCTTCACCCCCTCCTCTTGAGCTGGTTGCCACTTGAACTTAGAAGGGAATACCCCGCTCCTCGAGGATGGAGTTATTGGATTGGGGAAGCATTGGGTTGTCGTACTGGAGAAGTCAGTTGCTTTGTCATTCTAGTAGGGGAGAGCCACTGATAACTAGGGAATTCGAGGGTCGTACGGTTTCACAAGGCGAAACCGCAGTCGGTGTGTTGACCGCTCAAAAATCCCTAATTAGTCAACAATGAACCCACAATCAAATATCAAACAATGACAGACAAATGTGGAGTCAAATTTATTTTTATCTCTACATAAAAGATGTATAGATGCAAGTACGTAGAGAGTTCAAACACAGGGAGCAAGGCAGGATAGATCAACAAGTGTGTGTGTGTGAATGTGATGTATTGTCTACAAAATGCAATGCAAATGTTTTTGTGGGTTTTTAATTTTTAATTTTTTCATTTAATTTTTAATTTTGTATTTTGATTTTTAATTTTCTGATTTTATATTTTCTTTTTTAATTTTATATTTTTTATTTTCTTTTTCAATATTGGAATGTATATGCAATATAAGAAAGGAGGTGCTAGGCTATTTATAAAAATAAGAAAAATTAGTCAAAAATTAAGAAATAAAATATTTTTGGTCTTTTTATGATTTTTTACTGTTTTTGTGATTTTTGGGGATTTTTTAGAATCTTTTTGGTATTTTTAAAAGCTGAAATAAAAGGAAATAGTGACTTAGCTACTGGCTGAACGTAAAATAGGAATGAAAAATTTCAAATAGCCACAAAATTTTCCCAAACTAATTTTAAAATAAAGGTAATAAAATGGGGGAATCTATAGAACCTGAGTTTCTAATTTTTGGAGTTTTCTATGATTTTTTAGATTTTTTGAAGTTTTTAGGTATTTTCTAATTTTTAAGGTTTTGTTTTGAATTTTTTAGTGGTTTTTGGATTTACATTAGAATACAATAAAATAGATAGTAGGTGATTTTTTGGAGTTTTTCGAGGTATTTTAATATTTTTTGGTATTTTCTAAGATAGACAGTAGCTAAAATGCATGTTTTTGATTTTTAATAAATAATAAAATACGATGAAATGCAAAATAAAAATGATGGCGTGAATCTACAATGCAGCAGGGGCCTATGTTGATTTTTGTGGAATTTTTGGACTTTTAGAAATGCATGAAATAATTAAGACAAGCACACAAAAATAACTAAGCCTCGCAGGGGTATAAGTGCAAATACACAAACATCCAGGGGCACAGTTGCAATTTTTACACAAAATTTATAACTGAATATTGCATTCAATGGACCAATTGTAAAAATACAAGACCCGCAGGTGTATGCTTGCAAAATGTCCACCAGGGCGCGTGACTAGCACGTGCCTAGGAAGGACCTAGGTACAATTTCAAAAACTCCAAGGGCCTTAATGCAAATGTACCAAAACTTTTACACTGAATATTTAAATTTTAAGACTAAATCGAAATACCAAAACCCTGGAGGAGGTCCTCGTAAAATGCCCGCACCTCACGTGTACTGGTCACGTGTGGTGACGTGGCCAGGACCTACTTGCAAATACTGAAAGTTCAAGGGCCTACTTATAAATATTACAAAATATTTTAAACTACCAATGAAAGTTTCTGGACTAAAAGAATATTACAAAAAGGCGTGGGGAGAATAATGCAAAATACCCCTAAGCATGTGATCCAACGGCCGTGGCTGATTCACTTAACACATGGCGACGGTCTGACGGTCGATGGCGCTTCGCTTCAACGTTTGAGATTAGATCTCAGATCGAGATCTAACGGTGGAGGAGTGATGACAATCCGACGGTCCACGAGCGATCTGGAGGGGCACCCCGATCCAACAGTGGCGAAGCGCGGAGGAAGAACGTGGAAGAACGCCGGCGAATCAAACTTCCCTGGGCTAGATCTCCGTGCTCTGGCAGCTTATGATCTTCAAAATGGGTCCGCACCTTCCTGGGAGCTTCCTCTGTGCGCGGGGAGGTCCAAAACACCTCGACGGTGGCTGAGGTTCACTGGAGCTGCTGGCGGAGCTGGAGGAGCTCGCGTGACTCCGGCGAAGGTCAAAATGACCTCCAGGCGTGCGTGATGGTCCAAGTACCTGCAAGAACAAGTGAGAGGGTCCAGGGCAAGTTGCCTGGACCCCGTGGGGTGGATGCGGTGGCGTGAAGCGACTGGGTGGAGCTCGGCCGGAGGTGCGCTCCGGCGAGGGGATCTGATTGGATGATTCTCTCGATGGAAATAGAAATTTCTTTAGAGCTTTTAAACCTACGACTAAGGGAAACAAAATGCAAGAAAAATGACGACGGAATGGGGCTGCCTCGATGGTGTATCACCGGAGGGAATGTACCTCAACTGCCGGAGTTGGGGGAGGTGGTGGAAGCGTCTCAGGCGTCGCTCGACCCTCCAGAAGACCTCAACGAGAAGCTGCCACCTTCCTGGAGGTTCAAGGATCGAAAGGGGAGCTAATCCTATGGGGGGAGACGTTCAAAATTTCAAAGGAAGGTCGGGCTCCATTCTTATGTGGTCTGACTCGATGACTGGGGCGCTCCAAAGAACGAGGAACAATGCCTCACACAAAGATCCAAAGCCCAAGAATTGACTTGGGTGTGAATCAGCAATGATCGAGGCAAAAAAATGCAGAAGGAATCATCCCAGGAAAGTGCAAGATACACCCTCGAAAAAGATGAGAAAAAGGGTCAAAGGCTAGTCTGACAAGGGTTACAGGGGTCTAGGACACCTAGTTGACCAGGGTCAACTAGGGTTTGCACCTGGTTGGTCCACGTGGACCAACCAGGAAAAACCCTGGAAAATGTTTTTATTAATTCGATTAAAAATAGAAAATGGTCGAATTAAATTTTAGTTATTAAATAAAAAACATTTATTATTTTATGTAGTATTTTATTCTGATTTTTAATTCTTTTTATGAGGTATATTTTTACAAGTTGCTTTTTATAGCCTATATAGGTATATTTAGGGGTGCACATGGATCGGATTGGATCAGATTTTGGCTCAATCCGTGTCCAATCCACACTTAACGGATTTTTTATTTTTCCAATCCAATCCAGTCCATTAAACATGCAAATCCAGTCCAATCCGATCCCCCGGATTACGGATTGGATCGGATTGGTTCGGATTTTTAATACTCATCTAAGTTATGATTAAGTTTGTAGCACACTAGACCTCGATATTTAAATCATGATTCTAAAATTTAGATTATGGATAAATGTAAAGAAAATGACAGTTACGTTTTGGAAAGTAAAAACTACGGTTGTTATGGATATAGTACGAACAATCATTTTATAACTAAATATAAATAACATAATTGTAACCCCATACAAGCCATAAAAGCATTACCTTTACTTTGACTAAAATGCAAATTTGTATATATCAAATATGAACTACAACTAACCTGCCCGTCTATGTATTGTGGGACGAAGGACCGTAAATGAAGGAGGTCTGGGACAAGAACCATGTATGACCGTGCGGTGCGGGGGTGAGGTTCCTGGTTGCACATACACGAGGGAGGTCTGGGAGAGCCGAAGACAAGGTTTGTTTTTGCATGCGCGAGGGCGGTCTAGCTTTGTGTGCGAGCGGTTGGGGACGTGGTGGGCGTGGCTGAGGATGAGACAGTAGACGGCTAAGGTGGAGATCTAGATACACGTGCGAGAGAGGTATGGGAGAACCGAGGACGAGGTCTGGTCATGCGTACGCGAGAAAGATTGGATTGTGCGTGCGCACAACTGGAGACGATGTCAACATCCGGCCGAGATGTGCGCGCCTAAGGGTAGAGATGTGTGCGGCACGAGTGGATGTCTTGTTTGGAAGGATCCTAAGGTTTTTTAGGATTAGGTATTATTATTTTTAAGGTTATTATGATTGGAAAATTGGAAGGGCTCGAAGGACATTGTCGGTAGGTAATGCTTTTTCAAAACCAACAAGTGAGGTGGGTAAGGAGGTTTCCAGCAAGTGATGTGGATTAAAGCTTGAGTTGGAATAAATTTTAACTATAAAGGGAGTAGCTTGGATATTGAATATAGCTTTCAAGTAGAATTAAAAATATAATGTGCTTTAATGATAAGAAATAATTATTTATTTATCAACGGATTAACGGATTGGATCGGATCCGATTTTGATAATAACCCGATCCAATCCATAGATGAACGGATTTGCAAAATTTCAATCCGATCCGATCCATTGAACTTATAAATCCAAACCGATCCAATCCAATGACAACGGATTGGATCGGATTACAGATTTTATCCGATCCATGTGCACCCCTAGGTATATTACCTATATATTTTATTGTTTTATTTTTATTTTGTGATTTTAATTTATTTAAATTTTGTTTATTATTTTATAAAATTATAAAATACTTTTATACACATAATTATATTTTTATTTTATTTTTCTGAATTGTTTTGTATATTTAATAAAATATAAGTATATTTTATGCAAGTATGTATATAGGTATAACACCTATGTATGAAATATACAAGTATTTTCTTTTGAGTTTTATTTAGGTTTTTATTCTGATTTTAATATACAAGTATATTATAAGTAATATTTACATAATTATAAAAATATAAAATTATATAAATAATGGATAAAGAATAAATTGAATATTTTATTCGGTACAATGAGGGTCCAAAACTCAACTTCCAAACCGTAGCTCCGCCAAATGCGAAACTACGACCATTAAATAGCTTATTTTATTCTATATACAATTAAAGTGAGTTTACTGCATTTGGAGTTTTTATTTGTGAGATACGGGTCTGTGAAGTTGGGATTCTGGAATTTTATTCAGACCATAACTTTTTATCTGTACATTATTTTGAATGAAATCAATTTTGTATTTTTCTTTATTTAATTATCTACAACTTTCATGGACAAAGCTTCTTTATTTGATGTATAAAAAGTGGAACCAAAAATAGGTCCCAAAATGAATAAAGAATAAATAGAATCACATTGTATTCTGGCCCTTATCTCCCCCTACTTTATTCCTGGTCGACCTATTCATCAAGATGCCTAGGTCTCGGGGTTTCGGGTCATAAAATATTTACAATATTTTATTCTTTTTCTTTTCTTTTATTTATACTATAATTTTGGCTTTAGTTACAGTATTTTATACGCTATTTGGATGCACATGCATGAATGCTATGATGATGTATTTAATGGTATTTACACGCATTTGCTAGGGTTTTTGAGGCCAAAATGATAGAATAAAGATGATGAAATGTGGATTCATCATCCCCCTATATTTTACCTAGCAAACACTTATGGAATAAGTACAAAAAGAAAGATAAGAAAAAGAAGAACTTGGATTAAACTTGATTGTCAAACTTGTCTTCACAAAATCAAAGTTTGAAGCTTAAGTCGGACCTTTGGAATTTTAGTGCGGGCGAAACCTTAATGAGAACCAAATTTGAAATCCAACAGTCCCTGAGAATCCCAAAACTCTGTCCAAGTCTCCTCAATAGCCAGGTCAGAAATATTTCAATTCATACGCAAACTCTTACGACTATGAATCTGACTCGTACAATGTAAGTGATGGTGGCTCTCCCCAACTAGAATGACAAAGAAACTGACTTCTCCAGTACGACAACCCAATGATTCCCCAATCCAACAACTCCATCCTCGAGGAGCAGGGTATTCCCTTCTAAGTTCAAGTGGCAACCAGCTTAAGAGGAGGGGGTGAAGAGAAGAATGGACGGTAGCCAGTGTAGCTACCTATCCCGGGATGCAAGACCAGTGTAGTCAAGTCATCCAGCTGCAGGCTCACATGATATGACTTTGGAACTCAAGCTTGCTTATTGACTTTACAACATATGTACATACTTTACAGGCTTTTTATTTTTGTACATGCTTGAACTTTTTTTTGAAATACTATTCACAGCAGCATTTACATAAAGAGTTTTTCCTCTTGAGCCAGTAGACTATCCCTCTTTTGAAGCTTTATCACAACCCACAACCTCCTGTCTTTAGACTTCCTAATCACTGGACGGGTTGGGGTGCACTTCCCTCCCTAGAGGAGGACAAATGTTTCCACTTGTGTGCGTCTCATACCGGCAAATCCAATCCCCTCACCACTCCAACTGAGTTGAGCCATGTGAAAGGTGCATGTGTCCAAGTTAGGTCATTATCAACAAGAGTCATGCGTGTGTTCCGAAATACTCTACTTAGGCAGTCAAGAATCCATTGAACCAAGTCTCGTGATCCTCAAAGAATTACGTCAACTAGACCTGAAGTACCTCAAACCCAATTCCTATAAGGTTCCTGTTATTAGGTAAATTTTAAGGTCCAATCAAGCTCTAATCTCCGAATTTTACTTAGACTTGTTCAACTATCAAACTCAATCCGAAAAATGCGAATGCCATGCAATGCAATGTAGAAAATATTTTTGTGATGCAATTTTCAAAGATTTTGAACTTTTTATGGATTTTTGAAAAGATGATGATGATGCATGCATATGCAGATGCAATTTTTTGTATTTTTCAAAAAGATTTTCCAGATGTTTTTGGATTTTAATTTTGCAAATGTTTTTGGAATTTTTGAAAACAAAAAAAGATTTTGGCTAAAAACTAGGTGAAAATATGCACACGGGAGTGCTTCTTCATATTTACAAGAAGTGGATTTTAAGAATTTACAAGGGTAAGTGGTCAGTTTTATACATATATATAGATGGATTTTGGTGTGATGTATGTATTCCTCAAACTTATTTGACACAAGCTTTTCACACAATTTTTGAAAACTATAGTCCAAAATAATTTTTACAAACATGTACACACATTTGAAAATCATTTTGCAAAAGTTTTCAAAACAGTATATATAGGTTTTTCAAATATTTTTGCAACCATTTTTCAAACCATTTGCAAATCATTTTTCAAACATTTTATTTCACACAAAGAAAAGAAATTTTACAAACCACACAATTTCACACAGGTTGAAAACATGTAACAAAATATTTTCAAAATAGTTTTCAATAGATGTTCACAAAGATTTTCAAACTATTTTTCAAACATTTTGCAAAAAACATTTTCACCTGATTTATTGATCAATAAATATAAAAAAAAGAATTTGAGGAACAAGACATCTTTTTATTAAGGAATTTTAATGAATTTTGATGAATTATTAGCCATATTATTAAGAAAATACGAAAGTACGAGTTATGGCTAACGTATATACGCAGTATATACGACCCCCCTATACTTAGCTTGAGCTATGTCCTCATAGATCGGAGAGAAAGGAGAAGACATAACTCGTACTAAGTATAGACAAGTCTAAATAATAAAGGAATAAAGAAACGAATCAAAGAATGAGAAGTTGACCGTCCCCCCTATACTTAGGATCAAATAATCCTAAGTATAGCAGACTGTACATAACGCAGGGAGGGTCAAGGGTGGGAATGAACAGATCGTACTCAGATTGTCTCCCCCTATACTTAGGGTAAGATATCCCTAAGTATAGACAAGAAGAGGAGACAATGGAGAGGATCGAAATAAATGACAAACTCGGGGTGCACACCCCCCTATACTTAGGACAAAGTACATCCTAAGTATGGAGAACTGTCTACAAGGGGCGGCACCTTTTCGGTAGATGACGAAGATAGAAGAGGAAAAGAAGAAAAGAAGAAAAGAAGAAAAGAGATGAAATTGGATATGAACAACTCGGGATGCGCATCCCCCCTATACTTAGGATAGAGTACATCCTAAGTGTAGCAGTGATGAAAGGGATGGCATCAATTCGGTAGAATAAGAGAGAAGAAATTGAAAAGAAGAAAAGAAGAAAAACGAAAAGAGAAATCATTCAAAAATGTTTTGATACGCTTTGCCTTCCTCTGCCTCTTTCGAGATATTCAGCTCATCCTCATAGATTACTTGAATTGAGTCAACGACGGCCATGAATGTGTCATGTTCAAGGTATGGCTTCAGAAGCTGTCCATTGACTATAAAAGGCTGTGCGTCAGCTGACAGATTGGATATCAATACACTTCCGTTGTCACGCACCTGCCTAACCATGAACGGCCTGGTCCATTTGCTCTTCAATTTACCTGGAAAGATCTTTAATTTCGCATCGAACAACCATACCTTCTGACCTGGATCAAAGGACTTGTGGCGGATGTGCTTGTCATGCCATGTTTTGACCTTCTCCTTGTACATCAGGCTGTTGTCATATGCATAATCTCTAAATTCCAGTAATCTGTTCAGATCTAGTTTTCTGTTCTTTCCTGCTTGCTTGGAGTCCAAATTACAGATATTAATAGCCATAAAGATTTGTGGATGAGTTCCACGGGCAAATGACATGGTTTGCCATACACCAGGCGGTAGGGAGACATTCCTAAGGGTGACTTGTACGCTGTTCTGTAATCCCAAAGAACGGAATCAAGCAGCTGAGACCAGTTCTTGCGATCCGGACGCACAAGTTTCTGTAGTATTGTCTTAATCTCCCTGTTTGAACATTCAGCTAAGCCATTGGACTGCGGGTGGTAAGGTGAAGCCACACGATGTCCGATGCAGAATTCCTGGGTCAGCTTCTTCACCTCTCTGTTTATGAAATGACTACCCCCGTCAGATATGAGAATCTTGGGGATCCCGAACCGTGCTATAATGTGATCTCTCAGGAATCGACAGACAGTCCGACTGTCGGCGGCTCGGGCGGGAATAGCCTCCACCCATCGACTGACATAATCGACAGCAAGAAGAATATATTCATAACCCTGACTGTTGGGAAACGGGCCCATGAAGTCAATGCCCCATGCGTCAAAGACGTCCGAGATCTGAATGTATTTCAGCGGCATCGTGTCTCTCATTCCTATGGTTCCGCCCATCTTCTGACAGTCAGTATAGCGTTTGACATACTCATCTGCATCCTTGAATAAGGAAGGCCATCAGAGGCCACTTTGAAGAACTTTTGCTGCCGTCCGTTTGCCTGAATGGTGTCCTACAGAATCTTGATCATGACATAGAGCGAGGACACTTGGAACTTCCTCCTGAGGAATACACCTTCGCCAGATGCAATCTGCTCCCTCACGAAACAGATATGGGTCTTCCCACTGGTAAAAATGGATTTTAGACAAAAATCTGTCTATTTTCAACTTAGGCCAGTCCTGCGGGATTTTCTTGGCAACTAGATAATTCACAATGTCCGCATACCAAGGAAGTGAGGCAACAGACAGAATCGATTCATCTGGAAAGGTCTCAGTGATAGGCTGCAGGTTCAGCTCAGGAGACTCTGGTTCAGGAAGTCTTGACAGATGATCGGCCACTACATTCTTTACCCCAGGTTTATCTCTGATTTCCAAGTCAAACTCCTGGAGGAGAAGGATCCACCTGATAAGACGTGGTTTGGCGTCCTTCTTCTGCTGTAAATACCGAATGGCCGAATGATCCGTGTAAATGATTACTTTGGACCCAAGGAGGTAAGATCTGAACTTTTCCAAAGCAAAGACTACCGCTAGCAGCTCCTTTTCAGTAACAGTGTAGTTTCTCTGGGCTTCATCGAGCGTTCGACTAGCGTAGTGAATCGCAAATGGTACATTGTCTTTCCTCTGTCCCAGTACCTCTACGATGGCATAATCTGACGCGTCGGTCATAATCTCGAAAGGCTGAGTCCAAATCGGTGGCTGTAGGACAGGGGCCTGCGTGATGAGCTCTTTCAACTGATTAAAGGCAAGGAGCACACGGTCGTCTACAATGAACTCATTGTCCTTGCCGAGCAACTCCGTCAACGGTCTGGACAGTGTGCTGAAATCTTTGATGAATCGTCGGTAAAAACCGACATGGCCTAAGAATGACCAGACTTGCTTGATATTTGTAGGTGGCTCAAGTTTTGAAATTACATCCACCTTGGCTGGGTCAACCTCCATGCCACGTTTCGAAACAACATGACCCAGCACAATTCCTTCGGTCACCATGAAATTGCTCTTCTCCCAGGAGAGCACAAGATTTACTTCGCAGCACCTCCGTAAGACTCGGTCTAGATAGTCCAAACATTGATCAAATGAATCCCCGTAGACCGAAAAATCGTCCATAAAGACCTCGAGAAAGCTGCCCACCATATCAGCAAAAACCGCAAGCATACACCTTTGAAATGTGGCTGGGGCGTTGCAAAGCCCGAACGGCATCCTTCTGAAGGCATATGTGCCAAAAGGACAGGTGAACGTAGTCTTCTCTTGGTCTTCAGGAGCAATAGCAACTTGGTTATCCCCAGAGTAGCCATCCAAGAAATAGAAATATTCCTTCGCGACCAATCTCTCCAAGATCTGGTCGATGAAGGGTAGCGGAAAGTGATCCTTCTTGGTGGCGAGATTGAGTCTTCTGTAGTCTACGCACACTCGCCAAGAAGTCGGTACTCTGGTTGCGATCTCCTCTCCTTTGTCATTTTTCACAATGGTAATCCCTGATTTCTTGGGCACAACATGCAGAGGGCTCACCCATTTGCTGTCGGAGATGGGATAAATGAATCCCGCATCACACCATTTTTGGATTTCTTTCATAACCACCTCTCGCAGATTCGGGTTTAATCTTCTTTGCAGTTCACGAGAGGGTCTGCAGTCGTCTTCCAGAAAGATGCGGTGCGAGCAGAGTGACGGATTGATCCCATGGAGATCGGACGTTCGCCAGCCGATTGCCTTGCGATTGCGTTCAAGAACCTCCATCAGACGAGATTCTTGATCTTCGGTCAGATGTGCATTAATGATGACCGGGTACATGTTCGGTTCTCCCGCAAGGAAGGCATACTTCATATTGGAGGGCAAGGGTTTTAGCTCTAGCGGGGTCTGAGCTGCTTCGGTGGTGACCTCAGCTATCAGTGCAGGTGGTGATTCGTTCAAATGTTCAGTGTCCACCATATTCTGATCTGTTTCCTCTCTCAAATCCTGACAAAATTCTCTGATAATGTCATCTTCATCAAAAACTGTTTCAAATTTCGGCTCTTGGTCCTGAAGGCACATCACCCCCACGGTAGTATCTTGTAGCGCATCAGCAAGTTCCTCATCTTGATCGATACAAGGAAATTCGACTGCGGTCTCCACTTCCTCCTCGGGACGGAGGAGCTCATGGATCTCATTATCATCCAGGAATAGGTTGGTATCTTGAATTTCTGCTAGAAAATCGCAGTCTTCATCATTCTTGATCATCCTTGCACACGATGCAGATGTCGGTTCAGCTGGCGTTCCCTCAGACAGGGTCTCAACTCGGATAATTTCATTGCCAGCACCAAAAGTGATTTCTCCCGTCCCATAATTCACCACTGCGTTTGATGTTCGCAGAAATGGTCTTCCGAGTATAATCGGGGTAAGGAGCAATGGAGCGGGGACGTCCATATCTAAGACCACAAAATCGGCCGGGAATGACTTTCCCTGAACCATGGCGATCACGTCCTCCAATAGGCCTCTAGGCCGCTTGACTGACTTGTCTGCAAACTGCAGAATCATCTTTGTAGGCTTGAGCGGTCCAAACTTGAACTCCGTGAGTAGTGAGCCTGGCATCAGATTGACAGATGACCCGCTGTCGAGAAGTGTTCGCTCGAACTCTTGATCGAACATCTGGCAACGTACAAGAGGTGCTCCCATATCTGGCTTTTTATCCGGGAGGTTGCTGATGGCGTTGAAGGTGGCCATAGTGAGGATGTGTTTTTCGGATTTACCACCTTTGCTTCTGGAATTGTGGGGGGTTGGCCGGCGCTTGGTTGTACATGCCTCTTTAAGGCCTTTCTTCACTGCTGGCATGTACTCAAGAGCTTTCATCAATGGCATGTTCAAGACCAAATTTTGAATTATTTCTATGATAGCAGGGTCAGACAAAGCACTTTTCAAAATTTTCATTTTTTTGTGTTTTTTCATTGCTTCAGGAAAAGGAATATTCACAAACTCTTCACCAATATCATTCAAACTAGTGTCCATATTATTGTTTACAGGTAGATGACAAAAAGGAATGGATTCATCTACAATTTGCGGACCAAAAATGACAGGCTCGGCTTCAGGTGCTGGCGTTGGACTCGCTGCAGGTGTTGTGCTCCACCTGTCAGGAGCTGGCTGTGGTGTGGGTGCAGGCCTTTCCAATGCTGGTTGCTCTCCACTGAGGTTGCTGCTATCTTTTTGTGTTTTTCTGTTTTCTTCATTTTTTTGTGGTTTTCTGTATGCTGGTGCTGCTCCCAAAATGCTGGCTGGCCCTGGTGTTGGCTGGACTGACGATTCCCCGTCAGATGCAACGTGCTTTCCCTTCGCCGTCGCCGATGGCTGAAGTGTCCTACCGCTCCTGAGAGTAACAGCGTTAGATAAAAAACAATTAATTTCACCTGATTCGGGTTGGACACTGCCGGCTACCTGCTCCTTGCGTCGGAAATTGTTAGGGTTAGCCTCGACCTGGGCTGGTATGACGGTTTTTGCTGCCGTCAGGTCATCGATCTTCTGGTTCATCTCAGCCATGTTCTTCATTAATTGCTCCAAACAAGCCAGGGCCGGATTGACCGATACGATCTCAGAGGATTCCCCCTGCTGGGGTCTAGAATGCTGGTATGGCGGCTGAGATTGCGACTGGTATCCTTGAGAAAATTGCTGAGGAGGGGAGTTTGAGGAGTACTGTGAGTTGTGCTGATTGAATTGGGCAGCCGGCTGTTGGTGATATCCATGTCCTCGATATCCGGACTGCTGAGGACCATGTTGGTAATTCTGCCTCCAAGTGTTCCCTTGTGAGGGAGGCTGGTACTGATAAGACTGCTGGAAGGGTCTCCCACCTTGCTGTTGCTGATGGAAGGGCCTGTTGCCCATGTTCTGACCCTGAGTGTGTCCCTGAGGACGGGTCAGCTGCGCTTCGTTGTTCCAGACGCCATTAATCTCCTGGATCAATGGCGGGGGTGGAGAGAACTGCTCGGGGTACGCTGACTGGGGCTCTGGTTGATATACAACCATCTGTGTCCGGGGCTGTGGGGGCTGCTCCGGGGCCTGCACGTAGTACACGTGCTGGACCGGTTGGGGCTGCGGTGGAGTCGGCTGAGGATGTTGCTGCATGGTAGGCTCCTTCTTCTCAGCACTCGGCTCTTGATGAATCCACATTTCATCATCTTTATTCTATCATTTTGGCACCAAAAACCCTAGCAAATGCATGTAAATACCCTTAAATAGAGCATCTTATCATCCATGCATGTGCATCACAATAGTGTATAAAATACTATAATTAAGGCCAAAATTATAGAATAAATAGAGAAAAGAAAAAGAATAAAATATTGTAAATATTTTATGACCCAAACCCCCGAGACCTAGGCATCTTGATGACTAGGTCGACCAGGAATAAAGTAGGGGGAGATAAGGGCCAAAATACAAGA
The DNA here is from genome assembly GCA_037367405.1 of Ottelia alismoides. Lineage (NCBI taxonomy): Eukaryota > Viridiplantae > Streptophyta > Magnoliopsida > Alismatales > Hydrocharitaceae > Ottelia > Ottelia alismoides. The sequence continues at coordinate 253,674 of JAZKJV010003847.1, read as the reverse complement.
CAAATTCCATTTATTTTATTCATTCTTTATTCATTTTGGGACCTATTTTTGGTTCCACTTTTTACTCATCAAATAAAAAAACTTTGTACATGAAAGTTGTAGATAATTAAATAAAGAAAAATACAAAATTGATTTCACAGAAAAATAATATACAGATAAAAAGTTATGGTCTGAATAAAATTCCAGAATGCCAACTTCCCAGACCCGTATCTCACAAATGAAAACTCCAAATGCAGCATACTCACCTTTAATTGTATATAGAATAAAATAATCTAATTAATGGTGGTGGTTTCGCATTTGGCGGAGCTACGGTCTGAAAGTTGAGTTTTGGACCCTCATTGTACAGTGTACCGAATAAAATATTCAATTTATTATTTATTTATTATTTTTATAATTTTATATTTTTATAATGTTGTAAATATTACTTATAATATTTATGTGTATTAAAATCAAAATAAAAACATCATTAAAACTCAAATAAAAATACTTGTATATATTTGATTTATAGGTATTATACATACACTTATACCTATATAAAATACACTTCTATTTTATTAAATATACAAAATATATCAATAAAATAAAATAAAAATATATTTATGTATATAAAAGTATGTCATAATTTTATAAAAATAATAAAATTAAAAATACCTAAATAAAAATCAAATAATCAAACATGTAGATAATATACCTATATAGGGGCATAAAAGCAACTTGTAAAAATATACCTCATAAAATAATTAAAAATCGGAATTAAATACTTTATAAAATAATAAACATTTTTTTATTAATTAACCTAAAATTAAATAAATCATTTTCGATTTTTAATTGAATTTTTAATCATTTTGTGAGGGATTTTTCCTGGTTGGTCCACGTGGACCAACCAGGGGGCAGTCTTCGTTGACCAAGGTCAACTGCCTGCCCTCCATCCCTGTAGCCCGTCAGACCTCGTTTTTTGCCCGCGTTTGCGGATTTATCGAGGCCGCCTCTTGCATCTTTTCACGAAACTTCCTTCTGCAAAATAGTCCCTCTATGATCCAGCTACCACGCCCTAGCTTGATCTCGAGCCGAGCACCATCACAGCTCCCGTGACTCCTCCTCGAAAATCACCCCTCGGCCAAATTTCAAAACCCAACCTCCTTCTTCCTTTTCCCCTTGAACCGGATTTGGGTACCCAAAAACTTCCAGATGTGGGTTGAGGGCAAGCTCTCGTGACAGGGGAATCCTCCCCCATCTCAGTCGAGGTGCGGCGACCCCAAACGCCGCGTTCCAAGTACCTCCAGCGGCTGCGCCGCCGTGAGGTTTTTCCCTCGCCCTTCTTGGGCTCGAGGCTGGTTTTCTTCCTTTTTTTTATATGCTTTAGTTCCTGGTAGTCTTAGCTTCGTTTCCATACCCTCCATTTCGATTCAGATCACCTCCTTCGCCGCATCCACCACCTCGCCGGAGCTTGCTCCGGCGAGCTTCACTTCCGCACTAATCGCCGCCCACTCCTCTCGTCTCTGTCTTGGGACCATTTACTGGCTTTGTTGTGTTGTCTTGCAGGTCCCAGCGCCAGAGAGACTCCAGCTGGAGTCGAGTTTTGCAGGCATCAAGCCACCTGGAGCCCCTTGTCGTCCCCGATCTCGCGGTGGCGCATCGGACCTCAACCGTCCATTTTGGCTTCGCCGTTGGGTCGGGGCACCTTCCAGGAATGTCGGGGACGTCTTCGTGCGCCAAGAGAGCATCGGAAGAGGAGGCGCGAGCTTCGAGAAGATCATCCGGCCCTCTGTTCTTCCCAGCTCCTCGACCAGGCGTCCCAGCCGTCGGATTTGCACCTGTTCTTCGTGGCGCACAACCACCGTCCGATCTTGTGCGTCCAGAGCCGTCCATCACTCGAAGATCTCTTAATCTGGGCCGCACAACGCGAAGAGGCATCGGGCGCTTAGGAGCTGACACGTGGATTAGTGGCGGAAGCCACACCGTCCGATCGCCCGCCTGCTTGGGTATTTTGCAATTTCCACCCTTGCAACTTTTGTAATCTTTTAGTAGGACTTAAACTTTCATTTGCCGTGTAAACTTTTTGTAAATTTTGCTAAACACCCCCCTGTAGTTTTCTTATTTGTATTTTACCCCTTGCCAGCCCAGCACACGTGCGTGGCACGTGCGCGTGGACATTTTGTGGACAAGGCCCTTATAGTCTTGGGTTTCAGCTTTTAGTCCAGTAAATGTTTTATCACATTATATATTTTTAGGGCAATTTGCATTCTGCCCCCCAAACTGTGTAATATTGCAAGTAGATCCTCCCCAGGCGCGTGCATTGCACGCGCGTGGGTTGGAATTTTGCCAAACAGCCCCTGCGGCTTTGGGGTATTGGTTTTTGGACTAGAAAATATTTTACTAAGTTGAAAATTTTTGTAAAAATTGCATGAGCAACCCTGGGCTTCTGACTATTCGCATTTAGGCCCCTGCCAGACCTTTAACTTGTGCTGACTTGCTCCATTTATTTGGACCTTCATTTGAACCCCAAAATTTCTCAAATTTTGAACTTAAGCTACTGTGAACTTGTATTTTGACGCTATTAATTTAGTTTTTGATTTTATTTTATTTTGATATTTATTAAAAATCAAAAACATGCTTTTTGTGTACTGTCTAGCTAAAAAAATGCCAAACAAATATTAAAACACTTCGAAAAATTCCAAAAAAATTACCTAGTGTCTATTTTAACTTAATCTAGTGTCAGTCCAAAAATCATTAAAAATCTCACAAGAAAAACACTAAAAATATTAAAACACTCAAAAACTTCAAAAAAATATATAAAATCAGGGAAAACTCTAAAAAATACAAACTCAGGTTTTTTATTTGAAAAATAGTGTGAAAAATTTTCGTTACTGGTTGCTATTTTCAAATCTCATTTTACTCACAGCCAGCTTCTTTTGCACTGTTTTGACTTATTTCAGTATTTAAAAATACTAAAAACACCTTGAAAAATCCCCAAAAATCACAAAAACAGAAAAAAATCATAAAAATATCAAAAACATTTTATTTCTGAATTTTTGGTAATTTTTACTTAGTTTTATAAATATTTTACCTTGTCTTTTATTCCATTGTCTTTAAATTCCCATATTTAAAAAAAAAGAAAAAAGAAAAAAATATAAAATATAAAATTTTAAAAATCAGAAAATCAAAAATCAAAATACAAAATTAAAAATTGAAATAAAAAAAATTTAAAATTGAAAACCCACAAAAATTTATTTGCTTACTTGCTTAGTGTAGACATATCACACACACACACTTGAGCACAATTTTTGAATTACCCTGTTTGCTCCCTGTGTTCGAACTCTCTACATACTTGCACCTATACATCTTTTATGTAGAGTTAAAAATAAATTTTAACTCCACATTAGTTCTAATTTATTGATCATTAGTGTGGGTTAATTGTTGACTTTAGTCCAGATTTAGTGTGGTCAATACACCGACTGAGTTCACGCTTTGTGTTGAACTTAAGACCACCTGATTTTGAGCCAAATCAAATGGCGCCGTTGTCGGGGAGCAACAGCGCGTAGTTCTCTTTTTTGTTGTGTTGTGATTATTTGTCTACATTTCGCGGCTTTTTATTTTTTATTTGATATATCTTTTGAGCTGTCTAATCCCTCTCTTTGTTGACTTTTTGTGAGGTACCGCGGACCGAGGGAGGCGCGTCACTCGAGGCGCCGACGCACCCACGTGAAGCTGGCTTAGCCAGCCGAGCACCGAAGAGACGAAGAGAGAATTTTGAAGACCGTGCTCCACTTTAATTGCATTTTCTTTTTGTAGTATTTATTTTTGTAATTCAAGTGAGTGAGAGACCATTTATTGTAATAATACAGGTACCCCCGGACTCTGGACATTCGAGCCTAATTTCCAAGTGATTGTTCACTTGGGGGCTCACCGCGGTTTTGTCGGCTTTTCTTCGCATTTTTTATTTTGTTCTTCGGTTTTATTTTTCATTTCTTTTGTATGATTGAGCCCTTAGCTTTTAGGATTGCTTGCGATAGATTAAGGCCAAACACCTAATACCTTTGCATGCACCTATAGTATCGTTTGGACTTAGTCAAATTTAAACAGTTGATCATTAGCTTTCGATCCACGTGCCGCGAGCTCATTCCCACACAAGTGCTTTCTCCTAACTCAAATGTGTTGAGCAGAGGAGGGGTGAGCCTAGACCGGACATTAGGATTGAGGGTTGGCGGTCAACTTGTGGTTCTTCCCGCTAATAGCAATTTCTGAAACTTAGGGCGATTTCATCGGCTTTTGCATTTGCATATAGATAGGTTTCAATTCTGCTGAGCATCCTTGCATGTAGAGAGCTGGAGGCAAGGTGAGCATTTCTCTTTAGCATACATCATTATTTGCCGCTTGCATTACTTTTCAGACTCTCCCTCTGATTTTGCCAATCTAGGATCTTAAAGGAATTGACTCCTCGTTAGGCTCGTGCATTACTCACTAAAAAAACCAAAAAAAGTGATAATCCATAAAATTGGGATTGTTAATTATACTTGACCCTAAAACCGATCAAAAAGAAACATCTTGTATTGGGGCGAGTAATCCCCTCATTGTCTTCGTTTTACTTGCTCGCGCACACACTAAGGTTAGTGCCCAAATCCCATTCAGCCCCCTAAGTGTGTGTGAAATTCTTTGACTTCTCACCTAACTCTAAAACAGACAAGATTAAAAGACCGCATTTTACGGTCTCTACCGAGTTGAGTAGGTGAATTGAGGGTTTGCATTATTTTCATTTTTGTCTGTGATTGTTTTTGTGTGTCCTAGATCTCCTCTGCGCATTTGCGCCTTTTTCTTCACTCTCTTGACTTGACCTTCGTGCTCCCCCGAATCCCTTCCTTTTGTTTTCGAGATGGACTCCTGGAGTGCATTTTATCTGGACTTTGCGGACCCCTCGCTTGCTCCAGCCGGTCCACCTCCCTTCTATCAGGAGGATCCTCCTCCTATTTTTTCTGATTTTTGTACATACCCGCCTCAGCCACAGTATCACGACTCGGACTTCTACTCACATCCACCCCCACATGTATATTATCCATCTCCACCTTCACATCCACCCGAGTCTGACCTGATGGAGTCACCTCCCTCGATCTCTATGAGTGATATCTTGAATCGGATGACAAAGCGCATTGATTTGATGAATGATGATATTGCTTTCTTGAGGAAGAATCAGATTAATGCTCCTTTCGTCGGGAATACGGCTTCACTTGTAGGTGATCATGGGAGCTTGCAATCGCCAAAAATACAAAAAAATGAGAAAAATGTAAAAATCCAAAAAGAGATCGGGAGACACTTGGTTGATCAATATTTTGAGGAGAGAGTCCACTTGCCAGAACCCTGGACCACACATGCATTCACACCCAGTCCCACCTTTGACCCCGAGGATGCCGCTGTACAGACTGCTCTTGGCATGCCTCGTGTATATGCTGATTCCGACTTCCTCCCTTGTATGGCGGAAGTCCAAAAATTCAAAAAAATGTTATCTGAACCCGAAGTGGTGGCTACTATTCATGAGATTATTCGTGCCCCACTTCAGCAGGCCATGACCCAATTATCTGCTCCTCTTCCCAAGAAGAGAAAGCGGAGGAGCAGATCTGAGCGTCACATTTTGACCATGGCCACTGCCCTCGCCATCACACACCGTCCCATTCCCAAGAAGAAGAACACAGCTACACCTTTCATCACTTGCACCATATCTGACTATACATGTGATCGCACTCTCCTAGACGGCGGTGCATCTATTAGCATATTACCCTTCTCGCTGGTACAGTCTCTTCACTTAGGGCCTCTCAAGAAAACCAGGATGATCGTTCAGTTTGCTAATGGATCCATCAAGAGGCCGAAGGGTATCCTTGAAAACGCCGTCATTTCTATTCAGGGCACGAGCCACAATGTTGATTTTGTCGTGTTGCCCATGGAGAACTCCACAGGAGAGCCATCTCCAATCATCCTGGGACGACCATTCCTCGCCTCTACGAGGGTCGTTATTGACTATGGATCAGGAGAGATTCGCTTCCGTCCTGTTGACGAGAGCGAAGTGTTGATCACCACACCCACAGTTGACCAGAGACCTGCACCTGATGCACCTTCACCGATTATAGCTGACTCTGAGGCCTGTGACCTACCTGATGCCACTAGAGATACTTCCTTAGCGATCCCTGATGAGACCCGACGGATCCCCCGAAAGGGGAGGAAGTCGGAAAGCATGGACCTCACTGATCCTCCTCCTGGTGTGTGGCGATGTGTTGATGAAATCCAGAGTATTTATGTGATTGAACCATTTGAGCAGGGGGCAGATACCAAAATAATTGAGGATGTTTATGATGTTCCCCATTACTTTGAGAGACCTCATAAGGTAACAAATGACCCATGTAAGACTAGACAGGACAGACCTGTTTTGACTACTTCCACTGATGAGTCCACTCCTGTCCATGTTGACTCTGATGGGCCAGAGGCCGAAGTTGATTTGATCGCTTTTCTTCATAAATTTGGGCCTTTTGATGAGAAATATGATCCGGGTGAGATTCTTGAGGACGATCTGAGTTCGTATACTTCCACTGATGATTTCATTCCTTTTGATTTTGACCTGGACGAGGACTTGCAGGACGACTCCGATTACACTTCTTCCGAGGATGATGAGTTTGTCCCATTTCACTTTGACATCTGCGAGACTTCCAAGGCCGGACCTAGTCGTACTTCTTCCACTCACCCGTCTGTGCCTTCACACCATAGGACCACCAAGGGAGAACCTAGCCATATTACTTCCATTGACCAGTTCGTCCCTTTTCGATTTGATTCCACTGTGGACCCCGATGTCGACATACACCACACCAGATCTATCCATCAACGGTCTCGCAAGAAGGTCTGCTTTCCACCTTCTTGATCGTATGTACATCCACCTCTTTGTACATGCTCCTTTGTTCACCTCTCTATCTCCCGTTTTTGCTCGTCTACCCATGTCTCGTGTTTGCCTTGCTTAGGACGTACTTTGTCCTACGTATAGGAGGGGTAGACGAGTTGAGTGTTCATTCTTCGTTCCGTGTCATCACTCCTGTGTTGCCTATACTTAAGGCTTCTTCTACCCTAAGTATAGGGGGAGTGGTGTGTACATCCCCATGATCTATTTCATCTCTTCAGATCTCTTTTTCTTCTTTTCTTCTTTTCTTCTTTTCATTTTCTATCTTCTGTATCTATCAAAAAGAGTGCCGCCCTTGTAGACAGTTTTCCGTACTTAGGATGTACTTTGTCCTAAGTATAGGGGGGCGTGCACCTCGAGTTGTTCTATTCTTTTCGATCCTCCCCATTGTCTCCTCTTCTTGTCTATACTTAGGGATATCTTACCCTAAGTATAGGGGGAGACAATCTGAGTACGATCTGTTCATTCCCACCCTTGACCCTCCCTGCGTTGTATACAGTCTGCTATACTTAGGATTATTTGATCCTAAGTATAGGGGGGACGGTCAACTTCTCATTCATTGATTCATTGATTCATTCCTTTATTCTTTAGACTTGTCTATACTTAGTACGAGTTATGTCTTCTCTTTTCTCTCCGATCTATGAGGACATAGCTCAAGCTAAGTATAGGGGGGTCGTATATACTACGCATATACTTTAGCCATAACTCGTACTTTCGTATTTTCTTAATAATATGGCTAAAAAAATTCTTTAAAATTCATTAAAATCCTTAATAAAAAGATGTGGTTATTCCTCAAATTCTTTTTGTATTTACTGATTAATAAATCAGGTGAAAATGTTTTTTGCAAAATGTTTGAAAAATAGTTTGAAAAACCTTGTGAACATTTATTGAAAACTATTTTGAAAATATTTTGTTACATGTTTTCAACCTTTGTAAAAATGTGTGGTTTGTAAAAATTCATTTTCTTTGTGTGAAATAAAATGTTTGAAAAATGATTTGCAAATGGTTTGAAAAATGGTTGCAAAAATGTATATATACTGTTTGAAAAACCTTTGCAAAATGATTTCAGATGTGTGCAAAAATGTTTGTAAAAATTATTTTGGACTATAGTTTTCAAAAATTGTATGTAAAGTGTTTTCAAATAAGTTTGAGGAATATACACATCACGCCAAAATCCATCCTATGTATATATGTATAAAATTGATCGCTTACCCTGTAAATTCTTAAAACCCACTTCTTGTATATATGAAGAAGCACTCCCGTGTACATATTTTAACCTAGTTTTCAGCCAAAATCTTTTTATTTTCAAAAATTCCCAAAAACATTTGCAAAAAGTAAAATCCAAAAACATTTTAAAAATCTGTTTGAAAAATACAAAAAAATTGCATCTGCATATGCATCATCATCTTTTCAAAAATCCATAAAAAGTTCAAAACCTTGAAAATTGCATCACAAAAATATTTTCTGCCTTGCATAGCATGGCATTCGCATTTTTCGGATTGAGTTTGATAGTTGAACAAGTCTAAGTAAAATCCGAAGATTGGAGCTTGATTGGACCGTAAAATCTACCTAATCACAGGAACCTTATAGGAACTGAGTTTGAGGTACTTCAGGTCTAGTTGACTTAATTCTTTGAGGATCACGGGACTTGGTTCAATGGATTCTTGACTGCCTAAGTAGAGTATTTCAGAGCACACGCACGACTCTTGTTGATAATGACCTAACTTGGACATCTGCACCTTTCACATGGCTCAACTCAGTTGGAGTGGTGAGGGGATTGGATTTGCCGGTATGAGACGCACACAAGTGGAAACACTTGTCCTCCTATAGGGAGGGAAGTGCACCCCAACCCGTCCAGTGATTAGGAAGTCTAAAGATAGGAGGTTGTGGGTTGCGATAAAGCTTCAAAAGAGGGATAGTCTACTGGCTCAAGAGGAAAAACTCCTTATGTAAATGCTGCTGTATATAGTATTCGAAAAAAAATGTGTGTTCAGGCATGTACAAAAATAAAAAAGCCTGCAAGTATGTTGTAAAGTCAATAAGCAAGCTTGAGTTCCAAAGTCAAATATGTGAGCCTGCAGCAGGATGACTTGACTACACTGGTCTTGCATCCCGGGATAGGTAGCTACACTGGCTGCCGTCCATTCTTCTCTTCACCCCCTCCTCGTGAGCTGGTTGCTACTTGAACTTAGAAGGGAATACCCCGCTCCTCGAGGATGGAGTCATTGGATTGGGGAATCATTGGGTTGTTGTACTGGAGAAGTCAGTTTCTTTGTCATTCTAGTTGGGGAGAGCCACCATCACTTACACTGTACAAGTCAGATTCATAGTCGTAAGAGTTTGCGTATGAGTTGAAATATTTCTGACCTGGCTATTGAGGAGACTTGGATAGAGTTCTGGGATTCTCAAGGGCTGTTGGATTTCAGACACGGTTCTCAATAAGGTTCCGCCCGCACTAAAACTCCAAAGGTCCGACTTAAGCTCCAAACTTTGATTTTGCGAAGACAAGTTTGATAATCAGATAAAATCCAAGTTTCTTCTTTTTCTTTTCTTTCTGTTTCTTTTTGCACTTATTGCATAAGTGTTTGCTAGGGACTAGCAAAGGTAAAGTATAGGGAGATGATGAATCCACATTTCATCATCTTTATTCTATCATTTTGGCACCATAAACCCTAGCAAATGCCTGTAAATACCCTTAAATAGAGCATCTTATCATCCATGCATGTGCATCACAATAGTGTATAAAATACTATAATTAAGGCCAAAATTATAGAATAAATAGAGAAAAGAAAAAGAATAAAATATTGTAAATATTTTATGACCCAAACCCCCGAGACCTAGGTATCTTGATGACTAGGTCGACCAGGAATAAAGTAGGGGGAGATAAGGGCCAAAATACAAGACAAATTCCATTTATTTTATTCATTCTTTATTCATTTTGGGACCTATTTTTGGTTCCACTTTTTACTCATCAAATAAAGAAACTTTGTACATGAAAGTTGTAGATAATTAAATAAAGAAAAATACAAAATTGATTTCACAGAAAATAATATACAGATAAAAAGTTATGGTCTGAATAAAATTCCAGAATGCCAACTTCCCAGACCCGTATCTCACAAATGAAAACTCCAAATGCAGCATACTCACCTTTAATTGTATATAGAATAAAATAATCTAATTAATGGTGGTGGTTTCGCATTTGGCGGAGCTACGGTCTGAAAGTTGAGTTTTGGACCCTCATTGTACAATGTACCGAATAAAATATTCAATTTATTATTTATTTATTATTTTTATAATTTTATATTTTTATAATGTTTTAAATATTACTTATAATATTTATGTGTATTAAAATCAAAATAAAAACATCATTAAAACTCAAATAAAAATACTTGTATATATTTGATACATAGGTATTATACATACACTTATACCTATATAAAATACACTTCTATTTTATTAAATATACAAAATATATCAATAAAATAAAATAAAAATATATTTATGTATATAAAAGTATGTTATAATTTTATAAAAATAATAAAATTAAAAATACCTAAATAAAAATCAAATAATCAAACATGTAGATAATATACCTATATAGGGGCATAAAAGCAACTTGTAAAAATATACCTCATAAAATAATTAAAAATAGGAATTAAATACTTTATAAAATAATAAACATTTTTTATTAATTAACCTAAAATTAAATAAATCATTTTCGATTTTTAATTGAATTTTTAATCATTTTGTGAGGGATTTTTCCTGGTTGGTCCACGTGGACCAACCAGGGGGCAGTCTTCGTTGACCAAGGTCAACTGCCTGCCCTCCATCCCTGTAGCCCGTCAGACCTCGTTTTTTGCCCGCATTTGCGGATTTATCGAGGCCGCCTCTTGCATCTTTTCACGAAACTTCCTTCTGCAAAATAGTCCCTCTATGATCCAGCTACCACGCCCTAGCTTGATCTCGAGCCGAGCACCATCACAGCTCCCGTGACTCCTCCTCGAAAATCACCCCTCGACCAAATTTCAAAACCCAACCTCCTTCTTCCTTTTCCCCTTGAACCGGATTTGGGTACCCAAAAACTTCCAGATGTGGGTTGAGGGCAAGCTCTCGTGACAGGGGAATCCTCCCCCATCTCAGTCGAGGTGCGGCGACCCCAAACGCCGCGTTCCAAGTACCTCCGACGGCTGCGCCGCCGTGAGGTTTTTCCCTCGCCCTTCTTGGGCTCGAGGCTGGTTTTCTTCCTTTCTTTTTATGCTTTAGTTCCTGGTAGTCTTAGCTTCGTTTCCATACCCTCCATTTCGATTCAGATCACCTCCTTCGCCGCATCCACCACCTCGCCGGAGCTTGCTCCGGCGAGCTTCACTTCCGCACTAATCGCCGCCCACTCCTCTCGTCTCTGTCTTGGGACCATTTACTGGCTTTGTTATGTTGTCTTGCAGGTCCCAGCGCCAGAGAGACTCCAGCTGGAGTCGAGTTTTGCAGGCATCGAGCCACCTGGAGCCCCTTGTCGTCCTCGATCTCGCGGCAGCACATCGGACCTTAACCGTCCATTTTGGCTTCGCCGTTGGGTCGGGGCACCTTCCAGGAACGTCGGGGACGTCTTCGTGCGCCAAGAGAGCATCGGAAGAGGAGGCGCGAGCTCCGAGAAGATCATCAGGCCCTCTGTTCTTCCCAGCTCATCGACCAGGCGTCCCAGCCGTCGGATTTGCACCTGTTCTTCGTGGCGCACAGGCACCGTCTGATCTTGTGCGTCCAGAGCCGTCCATCACTCGAAGATCTCTTAATCTGGGCCGCACAGCGCGAAGAGGCATCGGGCGCTTAGGAGCTGACACGTGGATTAGTGGCGGAAGCCACACCGTCCGATCGCCCGCCTGCTTGGGTATTTTGCAATTTCCACCCTTGCAACTTTTGTAATCTTTTAGTAGGACTTAAACTTTCATTTGCCGTGTAAACTTTTTGTAAATTTTGCTAAACACCCCTTGCAGTTTTCTTATTTGTATTTTACCCCTTGCCAGCCCAGCGCACGTGCGTGGCACGTGCGCGTGGACATTTTGTGGACAAGGCCCTTATAGTCTTGGGTTTCAGCTTTTAGTCCAGTAAATGTTTTATCACATTATATATTTTTAGGGCAATTTGCATTCTGCCCCCCAAACTGTGTAATATTGCAAGTAGATCCTCCCCAGGCGCGTGCATTGCACGCGCGTGGGTTGGAATTTTGCCAAACAGCCCCTGCGGCTTTGGGGTATTGGTTTTTGGACTAGAAAATATTTTACTAAGTTGAAAATTTTTGTAAAAATTGCATGAGCAACCCTGGGCTTCTGACTATTCGCATTTAGGCCCCTGCCAGACCTTTAACTTGTGCTAACTTGCTCCATTTATTTGGACCTTCATTTGAACCCCAAAATTTCTCAAATTTTGAACTTAAGCTACTGTGAACTTGTATTTTGACGCTACTAATTTAGTTTTTGATTTTATTTTATTTTGATATTTATTAAAAATCAAAAACATGCTTTTTGTGTACTGTCTAGCTAAGAAAATGCCAAAAAAATATTAAAACACTTCGAAAAATTCCAAAAAAATTACCTAGTGTCTATTTTAACTTAATCTAGTGTCAGTCCAAAAATCATTAAAAATCTCAAAAGAAAAACACTAAAAATATTAAAACACTCAAAAAATTCAAAAAAATATATAAAATCAGGGAAAACTCTAAAAAATACAAACTCAGGTTCTGTTTGTTCCTCATTTTGTTCTTTTTATTTGAAAAATAGTGTGAAAAATTTTCGTTACTGGTTGCTATTTTCAAATCTCATTTTACTCACAGCCAGCTTCTTTTGCACTGTTTTGACTTATTTCAGTATTTAAAAATAATAAAAACACCTTGAAAAATCCCCAAAAATCACAAAAACAGAAAAAAATCATAAAAATATCAAAAACATTTTATTTCTGAATTTTTGGTAATTTTTACTTAGTTTTATAAATATTTTACCTTGTCTTTTATTCCATTGTCTTTAAATTCCCATATTTAAAAAAAAAGAAAAAAGAAAAAAATATAAAATATAAAATTTTAAAAATCAGAAAATCAAAAATCAAAATACAAAATTAAAAATTGAAATAAAAAAAATTAAAATTGAAAACCCACAAAAATTTATTTGCTTACTTGCTTAGTGTAGACATATCACACACACACACACACACTTGAGCACAATTTTTGAATTACCCTGTTTGCTCCCTGTGTTCGAACTCTCTACATACTTGCACCTATACATCTTTTATGTAGAGTTAAAAATAAATTTTAACTCCACATTAGTTCTAATTTATTGATCATTAGTGTGGGTTAATTGTTGACTTTAGTCCAGATTTAGTGTGGTCAATACACCGACTGAGTTCACGCTTTGTGTTGAACTTAAGACCACCTGATTTTGGGCCAAATCATGCAGAGGTAGACACAGAGTTGCACATGTTGGCGTTCAATGCTCGGACGAGCTGCTCCAGCTGCTGGGAGATCTGGTCGAGCTTCTCCAAACCTTGGGTCCTCTTCTCTATGACTGCCAGTTTTTCAAGGTCCTGCGACCTCTTCTCGATGATATCTACTTTGGACAAATGGCTCCCAATGATGCTCAGGTTGGAGCTCTCATCTTTGTCCTCGGTGTGAGAAGCCATGTTAACTGGCTTGCTGATGGCGGGTGGTGACTTCATGTAAATTCTAGACGAGGACTGGGCTGCTTCTCCCTCAGCCATTTCTTCGAAGATGTTCCATACTACGTCCTCGTCCTTGTTAAAATGTGAACCGCCGCAAGCTGCATCCACGAGCTTTTGGCTCTCGAATGATAGCCCCCCAAAGAAGTGTTGTACGAGACTGGTCTTTGGTATTTCATGGTGGGGGCACTTTTCCTGGAGATCTTTGAATTTCTCCCATGCTTCATAGATAGTCTCGTGGGGCTGCTGGCAGAAGCTGGAAATCCGGGCGCGCATCTGATTTAACCTCCCAAGAGGATAGAATTTATGGAGAAAGGCGGATTTCAATTCCTCCCAAGTGGTGACTACCTTCCCGAGATGGTCGACCCAGTGAAGGGCCTTGTCTTGAAGGCTGAAAGAGAACGCGGTCATCTTGATCACATCTAGGGGGACTCCGGGGTAGTGAGCAGTGGAACAGATGCGGCCAAACTTCTTGAGAAAAATATATGGTTCTTCAGTGGTGTTCCCATGAAAAGTAGAAGCAATGATAGAAACTGCGGCTTTAGCTCGAAGTGAGCATGCATCCGTGGAATTTGAATCCACTCAGTGATGCGCCCTGCGCCTGGGTTGTATGTCTCCTTGAGTGTGGGCTTGGGCTGCGGTGGATCTTCTTCTGCTGCTTCGTATTCGGGACCCACTGAAAACTCATCATTGACCTTCATGGAAATTGGGATCAACGTTCGGATCATCCTCTCGTCGGCCGTCTCTCGCATCGGCCCTCCTCCTCAGATCGTTCAGCATGTCCTGGAAGGCTGTCTGAGCCAGGGCCTGATTAGTCAACTGCTGCTGAATGGCTTGAATGGAGGCAAGCAGTTGACTGTTAACCTCGCCCTGCGTGGTATATTGTCCTTCCCCTGTATTGGCTTCAGGCTCCTGCTGGGGCTGTGGTCCTTTTCCTCTCCCACCTGCCATTTCATACTGTACTTGAATCTCTGACTCTTGATTGGGTGAAGGATCTGCAGGACGGAGTAAACCCTGATCGGTATCTTCCTCAGTACCTACTGTTGAGCTGAATCTGGGATTAAGGTCAATCCCAGAATGTTGTGAACGGAGCATATGATATTGACTGAAGTCGACCTCCATCCACAAGGGGTTATTTCGGGGACAAGAGTAATCCCGATTTATTGGAAGTGGAAGAGCTAGTTCGGGTTGCAAGTCCATCCCGAATAGCGGATTAATTGGAGAAAGGCATGTATTGAAAGAGGCGAGAATAGGGGAGTCCAAAGAGACATCCGCAAGATCCGAATGAACTCTTCGGAGATCACCCCTCTTTATTGAAGATGTCGATGGCACGGAATCGATGTGGGTGTCGGCAAGGTCCCGACTAAACCATCCGTGTAACGACATCTTGAGAAGATCAAGAGGAAAGGATGTTGGATGAAGAGCACGAGGATAACAAGAAATAAAGAGGATTGTAAAACAGTAGAAGGCTCACAATGAGCAATGGTCAAATAGAAGGGAACAAAATTTGCGCAAAGGCACGATATTTTTGATCTTTGACCTAAATGTAGCTAGCAACCAAACACAAGACAAGGGAGTTCACCAACTCGACGCGTGAAGCCGTGAAAGTTCGGCTTTTATCTTTGTAGGTTTTATCTTGATTTCAGGAAGTTATCTTTCAACGAGTCCTTAGAGCGCTACGCCTATAGGAGCGAGAGTACTGCCGGAAAAGTATTCCCGTACTTGTCCTCCTCCTGTGTAACCTGTAACTTGCGCTTTTTTAAGGTCCTTGTAACCCTTCCTGGATCCCTACTCAGCCAAAGAAATAGAGGGAGGAAGCCGATAGGCGAAACCGATACTTCGGACCTCGCTCACAACGGAATCACCCGTGAGCGTGCAAGATCCTACTCGGACGCAGCCGGTGAGACAGACACCCCCGTGAAGGCGTGGCCTATGCTCGGTACTTCGGACAAGGTCGATGCTCACACAATAGTGAGTCACCAATGGCGACCAAGCCCTACTCGACTACGTACGATAGTAGCGCCAATACTTCGGAAATCCAGGCGATACACAAGGCAGCCACAAGTTGGGTTTTTGGCTCTAATCCTTACGAAGCGCTCACCTCACTTGGAAGGAGACCTTCCCATGCAACCTGAAAACAAGTGAGGGTGTTACTCTCCCCAATCAATGAGTCCAATTACCAATTTTATTTAGGTCAAGTTTTCTTAGAAGTCCCTTTTTTTAATTTTTTTTGTGTTATCGCTTCTTTTGAGTAGATTCAAACAAGCGCCTAACGATTTTGTATTTTCTTTATCCTACTTTGTCCAAAATCGGAGGGAGAAAAGAGTCGGGAAAAGCTAATGCAAGTCGGCACCAAGATGGAAATCTCACCTTTGTGCCTAAATGATGAATGCAAAGTGAGAAGACTTACAGTGAATCCCAGCTCTCTCCATGCAGGATGCAAAGCAGAAATTTATAAACCTAATCTATATGCCGGTATGCAATGCGGAAATCGTCCTAAGATAGGCAACTGCTAGCGTGAAGAACCATGAGTTAACCGTCAACTCCCAATCCTAGTGTCCGGTCTAGGCTCACTCCTCCTCTGCTCAACACATTTGAGTTAGGAGAAAGCGCTTGTGTGGAGTGAGCTCGCGGCGTGCGGATCGAGAGCCAATGATCAACTACTTAATTAATCTAAGTCCAAGTACGAACTATAGGAACATGCGAGAGTTATTAGGGTGTTTGGACCTAGGCTAATCGAATCAAGCAGGACCTAATCTAAGAGCTCAATCCATAAAAGAAATAAAAAGAAAACAAAACCGGAAAATGACGGTCGATGAAACACGAGAAAGCCGCGGTGAGCCCCCGGGTGAACAAACACCCGAAAATTAGGCCCGAAGTGTTCAAGTGTCCCAGTCCTGTATTATTACAAATTAAGCAAATACTCTCTCTCACAAAAATAAAACAACTATCTATCTCTCTCTAGTCCTCCTGCTCTCTCCTGCCGGCTAGGGTAGAATAGCCGGCTCCTCCTCCCAAGGCTGCGTAGGATCCCCTAGGCGATCCTCCTCGGTCGGCGGTCCCTCGCAAGAAAACAAAAAGAGATGTCAGACAGTTCAAAACAAATGATATACAAGAGACAAGTAAGCAAAAATGGCTAAGTAACTAAAAAGACCCAAAAGGTACTCTACAAGCCGATGCTCCCCGGCAACGGCGCCATTTGAATAGCGAGAATGCGAGAGTCGCTAAATAGTGGTCTGACAAGTCAGACTCACTGTCGCTGATGCGACTACTCAAGCCTCCTCGATCCTCAACAATTAACCCACACAATCAATAAAGCAATCAAGAGCAAGGATTAAAATTTATTATACCCTACTAACAATGTATAATGGCAAGCAAGTAGGGGTCGAACACAGGAAACAACGGTGCAGAGTGTAGATAAAACACCAAACCCTAGGTCTACTAGATCACTTAGCCAATCTAGAATTTTTGTGGGTTTTTAATTTTATATTTTTTTAATTTTTAATTTTATATTTTTGTATTTTGATTTTTTAATTTGCTGATTTTATATTTTTTTATATTTTATAATATTTTTTTCTTTTTCAATATTGGAATATGAAAGCAATGTACTAAAAGGCAAGCTAGAGGATTTATAAAAATAGAGAAAAATACTAAAAAAATGAGCAACTAAAGTCTTTTTGGTCTTTTTATACTTTTTTACTGTTTTTGTGATTTCTGGGTAATTTTTAGAATGTTTTTGGTATTTTTAATTAACAAAATAAGTCAAATCAGTGAAATAGATGCTGGCTGTGAGTAAAATGGGATTTAAAAAATAGCAACCAGTACTCAAAATTTTCACAATAATTTTCAAATAAAGCTACTGAAATATGCAACAAACAGGAGTAGAGTTTGTATTTTTTGGAGTTTTCCTTGATTTTATATATTTTTTTGAAGTTTTTGAGTGATTTTAAATTTTTAAGGTTTTTCTTTTGAGATTTTTAATGATTTTTGGACTGACACTAAAATATGATAAAATAGACACTAAGGATTTTTTTTTGGAATTTTTGGAGGTGTTTTAATATTTTTTTGGTATTTTCTAAGCTAGACAATGCTAAAACAACATGTTTTTGATTTTTAATAAATATAAAAATATAATAAAATTAAAAACTAAAAATATAGCGTGAAAATAGAAGCACACAGGAGCTTAAACCTATTTTTTCTAGAATTTTTCGCAATTAAAAGAGGCGTGAAATAAATAGATCAAGCATACAAAAAACCTAATGCCTGACAGGGGTATAAATGTAATTAGATAAACATCCAAGGGCTTAGCAGCAATTTTCACCAAAAAGACACGCACAACTCACGTGAAACACCATTCACAGGGGCATAATTGTAATTAATGAAAACCGGCTGGGCATACATGCAATATTTCCAAAAACATATTATATTTCCTACACACAGGGATGAAATTGCAAATAACCAAAAGTTCTGGGCCTAACATGCAAAATACCCAAAGGTCACGCGCCCCAGTCACGTGAGGTGACGTGGCGCGGACTAAAGTGCAAATAGTGAAACTGTGAGGGTCTACGTGCAATTATTACAAAACTTTTTAAACTACAAATGAAAGTTACTGGACTAAACGTTAAAAACAAAAGGTTGTGGGTTAAAAATGCAAAATACCCACGGGGCTCGATCTTGCGGCCGATGGCGTCCCACTTGGACACGTGGCGAGCATCTGACGGCGGATACCCCTTCGTCGCGGACGGCTGAGATTAGACCTTTGAGGCTCGATCCAACGGCGGAGAGGCAGAGGCGATCGGACGACTGGCGTCGCGTCTGGAGCAGGCGGTCGATCCAACGGCAGGGAGGTGTTCACGAAGAACTCCTCCCCGGCAAACTTCGGGCGGCGATTGCGGCCGACACACGGCCGCTCCGGCCCTAGGATCAGAGGCAAAATGATCCCTGGGGCCCTTCCGCGTCAGCTGGTGGCCTCTGGCAAGGCGGAGGCGGCCGGGGGTGCTCGGACGAGGAAGGTCGCCTGGAGATGCTTCCCTGAAACTTCGAGGCTCGGTTGAGCCTCCTTTTGACTTCTTTCCTGCAGGGTTAGAAGCACGGCAAAAAGGGGGTGTTCGGAGGGCTCTCCGATGGTCTGATGGACGCGAGAAGTGCCTGGGATGAAGAGCTCCGGCGAACGACGGAGAGGGGAGCTCGATAACTCGATCTGGGCGAGATCGAGGTGGGTGGAAGGGTGGAGCGGAGTGACGGAGTGACAGGGAAGGAGATGGAGGTGATTTTGGCGGCGGTCGATAACGGGAGTGGCCGGAAAATGGAGGCGGAGCTCAGCTCTGCTGTGGGCTTCGATCGGGGATTCACGGCGGTTAACCCAATCAAACGCAAAACTGCTATAGATCTAACCTAACCTAAGCTACAGCTACAAGAAAATGGAAGTAGAAGGGGAAGGGACTCACCAGAGACGACGGGCGATGAAGCACGGCGGAGCTCCGGCGAGGGTCGAATCACTTCGATTCTACACCAAATGCCTCGAACCCCGGGTCGATTCGACTCCCCCTGTCACGAGGAGCACGAAGAAGTAGGGGTTTGCGATTGAAAGTGGCGGAAGAAGGATTAATTTTGAATCGAAGTCGGGGGGCTCATTTTGTATGGTTGACGACGGGCGTGGAAGACGAGGGCGAGAACGCCTCGATTAGTGGTCCTCAGCCCAAGAAATCACTTGGGCGTGATTCACCACTAATCGAGGAGCAAAAAGTCTGAAGGAGTCGACATGATTTGGTGCAAGAGCGAGCCTAGAAAATGGCGAGAAGATGGGTCAAACGTGCATATGACAACCCTGGAAGAGTAGGTCAGACAGTTGACCGAGGTCAACTGTTAGACCAACCTGGTTGGTCCACGTGGACCAACCAGAAAAAAATATTTTCAAAAATCGAAATAAAATAGTAAATGGACGAATTTTAATTTGGTTAAAAAAAATTGTTTATTAATTTATGAAGTATTTTATTATGAATTTTATTTATTTTTATGAGGCTTATTTTTATGAGTTCACTTTTTACCCCTCTATAGGTATAATACCTATATACTTTATTACTTTATTTTTCTTTTGTGTATTTTAATTCTATTATTATTTTTTACCCCTCTATAGGTATAATACCTATATACTTTATTACTTTATTTTTCTTTTGTGTATTTTAATTCTATTATTTTTATTTATTATTTTCTAAAATTATAACATACTTTTATGTACACATATATATTTTTATTTTATTTTTCTGATATGATTTGTGTATTTAATAAAATAGAAGTATATTTAATATAGGTATAAGTACAGGTGTAATACCTATGTATCAAATATGTATATATTTTGTTTTGAGTTTTATTTACATTTTTCTTCTGATTTTAATATTCACAGTTATTATAATTAATATTTACAAAAATATAAAAATATAAAAATGAACAAATAATGAATAAAGAATAAATTGAATATTTTATTCAATACAGGTATATAATAGGTGTCCAAAACTCAACTTTCAAACCGTAGCTCCGCCAAATGCGAAACCACCACCATTAAATAGCTTATTTTCTTCTATATACAATTAAAGGTGAGTATGCTGCATTTGGAGTTTTCGTTTGTGAGATACGGGTCTGGGAAGTTGGGATTCTGGATTTTTATTCAGACCATAACTTTTTATCTGTACATTATTTTTCAGTGAAATCAATTTTGTATTATTCTATATAAAATTAGCTACAACTTTCATGTACAAAGTTTCTTTATTTGATGTATAAAAAGTGGAACCAAAAATAGGTCCCAAAATGAATAAAGAATGAATAAAAAACTATAGGTATTTTATCTGTATTTTGGACCTTATCTCCCCCTACTTATTCCTTGTCGACCTATTCATCAAGATGCCTAGGTCTCGGGGTTTCGGGTCATAAAATATTTACAATATTTTATTCTTTTTCTTTTCTTTTCTTTATTCTATAATTTTGGCACTAAAAACCGCATTTTATACAATATTTACACACATATACATGAATGCTAAAATGCCTACATTACGCATATTTACACGCATTTACTAGGGTTTTTAAGGCCAAAATGATAGAATAAAGATGATGAAACGTGGATTCATCAACGGTTTAGGCAGTCAAGACAAGCATCAAACCCGTCGCCATAGACCGAGAAGTCATCCATGAAGACCTCTAAACAGTCACCCACCATGTCCGAGAAAATGGACAACATGCACCTTTGAAATGTCGCCGGAGCGTTACATAGATCAAAGGCATCCGTCTGAAAGCATAAGTCCCAAACGGACAGGTGAATGTCGTTTTCTCCTGGTCTTCGGGCGCAATGGCCACTTGATTATAACCGGAGTACCCATCAAGGAAACAATAATGACTCTTCCCATCTAGCCTCTCGATAATCTGATCAATGAATGGTAGCAGGAAATGATCCTTCTTGGTGGCCTCATTCAATCGTCTGTAATCCACACAGACCCTCCAAGAAGTGGGTACTCGGGTAGCGATCTCCTCTCCAGACTCACTCACAACTGTAGTGATACCCGTCTTCTTAGGTACCACATGTAACGGACTAACCCATTTGGAGTCGGAGATGGGGTAGATAAAATCGGTGCTCTACCACCTCGATATTTCTTTCATGACTACATCTCGAAGATTGGGGTTCAACCGTCGTTGGAACTCACGCGACGGCCTAGCATCATCCTCAAGATAGTTGTGGTGGGAGCACAGAGCTGGACTAATCCCCTAGAGATCAGCTATACTCCATCCTATCGCCTTGCGGTTTCTTTAAAGAACCTTCATAAGATGAGATTCTTGTTCTCCAGTCAAACCTGCTGAGATAATGACTGGGTACATATCGTGCTCACCCGCAAGGAATCTATACTTCAGCGACTGCGGCAAGGGTTTCAGTTCTGGACAACTGGGAGGTGATAGATCTGGCTTCTGATAAGTCTGTGTGAAGGCGACCAGGTCTGCATGTGAGAACTCTCGCTCTGTATGAATACCTGACGAAGGGAGCCCTGCTGAATCATCAATAAACTGTACTGGCTCGCATTCTGTCATGGTTGTTGGCTCAGAAGGAATCAGACAAGGCAAATAGTCATCAAAATCATCCCAATCAATGTCTGAATCCGAGGGATCTGAAGTAGATGAACATGACTGAAAATCATTAGCATCACTCATCCCAACACTGTCAGCCTCAACGGTATCCTCGTCCAGGGATGTGCTCTCCAGGCTCTCGACTGCCATAAGTTTGAGATATAGTGAATCTGTAGGCAGGGCAAAGGTCTGTGCTACGGGATCTGTCCAGATAGATTCATCATCTGTCATCACAAAATCACACTCCTGGTGGATGTCTAGCTCTTCATCTGTCATCTGCTCTGCTTCGCTGGACTGCTCTGAGCATTCTAATTCTCTGGCTTTGGTTTCCTCGATCATCTCTATTTGTATGGTTTCTCCCTCTACGCGAAAACATACCTTCCCGCTGTCATGATCGGACACCGCCTTGGATGTGGCCAAGAATGGACGTCCAAGTATGATGGGGGCATCGGTTACCGATTCAGGGATCTCCATGTCCAATACAACAAAGTCCACGGGGAATTTCAGGCCCTGAATAGTAACGACCACGTCTTTCAATAACCCCTTCGGCCTCTTAGTCGACCTGTCAGCAAACTGAAGGACTGTCCTGCTCCTAAGAAGAGGACCAAACTCGAATCGGTCGAGTAAGGCTGCCAGAAGAAGGTTAATCGAAGAGCTGCTGTCTAATAGAGTACGATCAAACTGCTGCTCCTGAATCTCACATCTGACAAAGGGAGCTCCTGCATCTGGTCTTTTGGCTGGCTGTTTGTTCTGAATGGTGCAACAAGTGTCATGGGCGAGCATATGGATCTGATCTCTGTACCTCCTCTTCCCGCGGACTGTAGTTGTTTCTTTCAAGTTCTTTTTGAAGAGGGGGATATGCTCAAATGCTTCCCGTAGAGTCAGCTGAATATGGAATCTGTCAATCATCTGATTGCTGAACTCTACCTGCTGGTTCTTTTTTGGATTTTCTTTTTTATTCCCCTTCCCTCAGCGGAGTGCTTCAGGGAAGGGGATAGTAGGGGCTTCCTCAGATGGAGGACTAGGACGAGGTTCCTGTGCCTGTGAAGGAATAAAATCCATACCATGATCATCATTCAACACATATGGATCTGGAATTTGAACAGAAACCTTTCCTTTATTCATATTTTTTTCTTTTTGTTGTTACCACAATCCATAGATACAAAAGGTGGTAACACCACAGAAGGAAGCTCAACAAAAGTAGATGTGGTGGCCTCAGTACCACCACCGGCACCTGTCTTCGCGGCATCAACACCGCGCTCTGGTTCTGCATCCAATATGGTGGCATCAGCACCACCGTCTGCATCTGGTATCACGACGGCCTCAGTACCGTCGTCTTGAACTCCATCATTGGTGGCATCAGCACCACCGCCTTCATCATCAACAGCGGCATCAACACCGCTACTCTGCTCATCTGGCGCTCCTGGTTCTGCATGTGGTTGTCGCTCAGATGAGGCGCCGCCGGCTGGCATCCTATCGCTCCTAATAGTCACAAAATCAACATCATACAAAGAAGAAGACGTGTCACTCAAATAATCACTAGGAGAGGTATCCTCTGTAAACTCTACCTGCTCAGACTTTCTTTTCAGATTGTTCGGATTTGGTTCAATCTGAGCTGGTATGGTAGCTTTGCCCTTGATGATATCCCTCATCTCCTGCTGGAACTCATCCATTTCCTGCCGGAACGATGCTCGCTGTTCAGAGAGCAAGCGGGCAAGGTCATCAAGAGCTGGGTTCTCAAAGGTGGGGGCCTGAGAACCGAACGGGTTTACCTGTTGGAAATGAGGCTGTTGCTGCTGGTGAGGATAGTGCTGGGGAGGATGGGAGTATGACTGCTGAGGCTGCTGACACTACCTTCACTGATGTCCCTGATAGGCAGGACGAGGACCATGCTGGTACTGCTGCTGGGCGTACTGGGGTTGTTGCTGCTGTGGCTGGATGTTCTGCTGTCCTTGAGCCGGAGACTGCTGCTGGGATGAAGTGCCACTGTTGCCCCAATGGAATCCGGGGTGATCGCGACGAATCCTAGGTTGTGGGTACCGGTCGTACCAAATCCCATTGACTTCCATCAATGGCTCCTGCTCGAAGGATGGTGGAGGAAAAACTGCCAGTGGCTGCTCCGGCTGATAGACCACCATCTGAGTGTCCTGAGATGGCGGCTGCGCTGGGTAGTACTGTAGCAACGGGACCAGCTCTGCCTGGACGTGGTTAACCTGGCGGTACGAGGCAGAGGGTTGGGATGAGCTGCTATTGCTAGGATCAGCATGTCACCTGGGAGGCTGCTGGGAAGATGTCCGTGCCTCCTGGACGCAAAGAATCTGCGTCTTCAGGTCACTCATGGTCTTTGCAATCTGGTCCATCTGGGCCATTCCTTACATATGCTTTTTCTCGAGGATCTCGAGACGGTCCAACTTCTCACTGATGATGCGCATGTCGGCTGCGGCTGATTCGGCTTGGGTTGCGGCTGCCGACGAAGTGTGAGGACCGTCATCGATGCGGGCGATCCTCTGAAATGGTCCCGCTCCTTGCGGGGGCTTCTGTTGTGTGTAGACGCGGGCTTGGGCCATGACAGTTGAGTTCTCTGCCATGCCTTCATAGATGGTCCAAACATCGTCTTCACCCTTGGAAAAGTATGACCCACCACAAGAGGCGTTTACAAGCCCCTGCAGCTCCGGTGTCAGCCCACAAAAGAAACTCTGAATCGGATTGGGCTTTGATATATCGTGATGTGGACACCGGTCAATGAGCTCTCTGAATCGATCCCAGGCTTCATGAAACTGTTTATTAGGGATCATGACGAAGTTGCTGATCATCGCTCTAGCTGCGTTCGTCCGACCGAGAGGGTAATACTTGTTTAAGTATGCGGTCCGGAGATCTGCCCAAGTGTCGACAAACCTTCCCAGATGTTTGAGCCAATATGCGGCTCTGTCAACCAAGGAGAAAGGGAAGGCGATCATCTTGATAGTGTCCTCGTTTACCAACCTATCATGGATTGTGTTGCAGATCATTTCAAATTCTTGGAGGTGGAGATGTGGCTCTTCGGTCGCCAGCCCATGGAATTTGAGAAGTAGATGAATCGTGTGCGAGCGAAGCTCGAAATCTCCAAGGATAGCAGGGAGTAGGATCCACCGATGAGTAAGTGAGGCTGCTGGATTGTGTAATTCTCTCATGATGGTCTGCGGCGGCCTCTCCTGGTTGGGTTCTCCTCCCTGGTTTTCGACTACTGGTATGTCACCTCCACCGCCACCGCCCCCAGGTTGGTTTTCTCGCATCTGTGCGATCTCTCTCATGAGGTCACCCATAAATACTCCCTGGTCTCGGATCTGCCTCTGCATGGTCTCCAGGGATGCTAGAAGTGAATTGTTGATGGCGGCTTGATCAAATAAGAATGGAGGGTGCTCATGGTCATCTGGATGCTCTCCTCTGTCAGTCATGTCTGGGTTCTCTGAAAAAGCAAATGAACCTATCTACGGTGCCGTCAAATGCTCTGAGCTCTGTGATGCACTAAATTCTGAAATTCTTGGACAGATGGAAGGAGAAGGGTGGTCGAGGGGGAACATGGTGGATGTGAACTCAGGCTTGGAGAGTGGGTCTGGACTCTCCGAGGTCATCCTAGATGAATGGGGAAGAGTGCTAGATAGCGGTGCCGACAAAGTCGGCCTAAGAGACCTCCTTCCCATCATCGTGATTATTGATAAGAGCAACGTCGAGAAATGAAGAAGAAAGAAGGGAGAAGCAAAATTGCGCACAAGCGTGCAGTGTTTTTGATCTTGACCTAAATGCGACTAGTAATCAAACACAAAACAGGGGAGTTCACCAACTCAATACATGAAGCTGTGAAGGTTCGGCTTTTATCTTTGTAGTTTTTAGCTTGTTTTCAAGAATTAATCTTTCAACGAGTTCTTAGAGTGCTACGCCTATAGGAGTGAGAGTACTGCCGAAAAAGTATTCCTGTACTTGTCCTCCTCATGTGTAATATGTAGCTTGCGCTTTTTAAGGTCCTTGTAACCCTTCCTGGGATCCCTACTCAGCCAAAGAAAAAGAGGGAGAAAGCCGATAGGCGAAATCGATACTTCGGATCTCGCTCGCAACGGAATTACCCATGAGCGTGCAAGATCCTACTCGGACGCAGATGGTGAGACAGACACACACGTGAAGGCGTGGCCTATGCTCGGTACTTCGGACAAGGTCGATGCTCACATAATAGTGAGTCACTAATGATGACCAAGCCCTACTCGCCTACGTACGATAGTAGCGCCAATACTTTGGAAATCCAGGCGATACACAAGGCAGCCACAAGCTGGGTTTTTGGCTCTAATCCTTATGAAGCCGCTCTCTCACTTGGAAGGAGACCTTCCCATGCAACCTGAAGACAAGTGAGGGTGTGACTCTCCCCAATCAATGAGTCAAATTACCAATTTTATTCAGGTCAAAGTTTTCTTAGCAGTCCTTTTTTTAAATTTTTTGATGTTATCGCTTCTTTTGAGTATATTCAAACAAGCGCCTAACGTTTTTGTTTTTTTTCTTGATTCCTACTTTGTCCAAAAATAGAGGGAGAAAAGAGTCAAAAAAGCCATGCAAGTCGGCATCAAGATGGAAATCTCACCTTTGTGCCTATATGATGAATGCAAAGATAGAATGACTTACAGCGCCTCCAGCTCTCTTCATGCGGGATGCAAAGCAGGAATTTTTAAACCTAATCTACATGCCGAAATGCAAGCGGAAATCATCCTAAGCAGGCAATTGCTACGTGAAGAACCACAAGTCAACCACCATTCTCCAATCCTAAAGTCCGGTCTAGGCTCACCCCTCCTCCTCTCGACACATCGAGTTCAGGAGAATCGCTTGGCGGGATGAGCTCGCGGCGCGGCGGATCAAAGACTAATGATTAACTGTTTAATTAGACTAAGTCCAAATACAATCTATAGGTACATGCAATGGTTATTAGGGTGTTTGGACCTAATCTAATCGATCAAGCAAAAGCCTAAAAATCTAAGGGCTCAATCCACCAAAGAAATGAAAAAGAAATCAAAACTGGAAAATGACAGTCGAGAAACGCGATAAAATCAGCGGTGAGCCCCCAGGTGAACAGACACCTGGAAAATTGGGCCCGAAAGTCCTGAGTGTCCCTATACCTGTATTATTACAAATTCAAATAGGTCTCTCTCTCACCACAAATAAAGCAAACTAGCTAACACACTCTCTCTCTCACTCCTCCTGCTCTCTCCTGTCGGCTAGGATACGAAGGCTGACTCCGCTTCCCAAGGTTGCACCGGATCCCCTAGGCGATCCGCCTCGCTCCGCGTTCCCTCGCAAGAAGACAAGAAAAGAGAATGATTAGAAAGCTCACATGTATATATCAAAAATAAGAGAGATGGAATATCAAGCAATAATGTAGATAAATAAACACAATCAGACAAAAATGTGATCTATTCGATGTTGCTCCCTGGCAACGACGCCATTTGATAACTAGGGAATTCGAGGGTCGTACGGTTTCACAAGGCGAAATCGCAGTCGGTGTGTTGATCGCTCAAAAATCCCTAATAAGTCAACAATGAACCCATAATCAAATATCAAACAATGACAGACAAATGTGGAGTCAAATTTATTTTTAACTCTACATAAAAGATGCATAGATGCAAGTACGTAGAGAGTTCGAACACAGAGAGCAAGGCAGGATAGATCAACAAGTGGGTGTGTGTGTGTGAATGTGATGTATTGTCTAAAAAATGCAATGCAAATGTTTTTGTGGGTTTTTAATTTTTTAATTTTTATTTAATTTTTAATTTTGTATTTTGATTTTTAATTTTCTGATTTTATATTTTCTTTTTATATTTTATATTTTTTTATTTTCTTTTTCAATATCGGAATGTATATACAATATAAGAAAGGAGGTGCTAGGTTATTTATAAAAATTAGAAAAATTAGTCAAAAATTAGGAAATAAAATATTTTTGGTCTTTTTATGATTTTTTACTATTTTTGTTATTTTTGGGGATTTTTCAGAATCTTTTTGGTATTTTTAAAAGCTGAAATAAAAGAAAACAATGACTTAGCTACTGGCTGAAAGTAAAATAGGAATGAAAAATTTTAAACAACCACAAAATTTTCCCAAACTAATTTTAAAATAAAGGTAATAAAATGGGGAATCTATAAAACCTGAGTTTTTAATTTTTGGAGTTTTCTATGATTTTTTAGATTTTTTGAAGTTTTTAGGTATTTTCTAATTTTTAAGGTTTTTGTTTTGAATTTTTTAGTGTTTTTTGGACTGACACTAGAATACAATAAAATAGACAGTAGGTGATTTTTTTGGAATTTTTCAAGGTATTTTAATATTTTTTGGTATTTTCTAAGATAGAAAGTAGCTAAAATGCATGTTTTTGATTTTTAATAAATAATAAAATGCAATGAAATGCAAAATAAAAATGATGGCGTGAATCTACAATGCAGCAGGGGACTAAGTTGATTTTTGTGGAATTTTTGGGCTTTTAGAAACACATGAAATAAATAAGACAAGCACACAAAAATAACTAAGCCTAGCAGGGGTATAAGTGCAAATACACAAACATCCAGGGGCACAGTTGCAATTTTTACACAAAATTTGTAACTAAATATTGCATTCAATGGACCAACTGTAAAAATACAAGACCCGCAGGTGTATGCTTGCAAAATGTCCACCAGGGCACGTGACTGGCACGTGCTTGGGAAGGGCTTAGGTGCAATTTCAAAAACTCCAAGGGCCTTAATGCAAATGTACCAAAACTTTTACACTGAATATTTAAATTCTAAGACTAAATCGAAATACCAAAACCCTAGAGGAGGTCCTCGCAAAATGCCCGCACCTCACGTGTACTCGTCACATGAGGTGACGTGGCCAAGACCTACTTGCAAATACTGAAAGTTGAAGGGCCTACTTTTTAATATTACAAAATATTTTAAACTACCAATGAAAGTTTTTGGACTAAAAGAAAATTACAAAAAGGCGCAGGGAGAATAATGCAAAATACCCCTAAGCACGTGATCCAACGGCCGTGGCTGATTCACTTGACACGTGGCGACGGTCTAACGGTCGATGGCGCTTCGCTTCAACGTCTGAGATTAGATCTCAGATTGAGATCTAACGGTGGAGGAGTGATGACAATCCGACGGTCCACGAGCGATCTGGAGGGGCGGTCCGATCCAACGGTGGCGAAGCGCGGAGGAAGAACGCCGGTGAGGCGAACTTCCCTGGGCTAGATCTCCGTGCTCCGACGGCTTATGATCTTCAAAATGGGTCCGCACCTTCCTGGGAGCTTCCTCTGTGCGCGGGGAGGTCCAAAACACCTCGGTGGTGGCCGAGGTTCGCTGGAGCTGCTGGCGGAGCTGGAGGAGCTCGCACGACTCCGGCGAAGGTCAAAATGACCTCCAGGCGTACGTGATGGTCCAAGTACCTGCAAGAACAAGTGAGAGGGTCCAAGGCAAGTTGCCTGGACCCCACGGGGTGGATGCGGTGGCGTGAAGCGACGGGGTGGAGCTCGGTCGGAGGTGCACTCTGGCGAGGGGATCTGATTGGATGACTCTCTCGATGGAAATAGATATTTCTTTAGGGCTTTTAAACCTACGACTAAGGGAAACAAAATGCAAGAAAAATGACGATGGAATGGGGCTGCCTCGACGGTGTATCACCGGAGGGAAGGTACCTCAACCGCCGGAGTTGCGGGAGGTGGTGGATGCGTCTCAGGCGTCGCTCGACCCTCCAGAAGACCTCAACGAGAAGCTGTCACCTTCCTGGAGGTTCAAGGATCGAAAGGGGAGCTAATCCTATGGGGGGAGACGTTCAAAATTTCAAAGGAAGGTCGGGCTCCATTCTTATGTGGTCTGACTCGATGACTGGGGTGCTCCAAAGAACGAGGAACAACACCTCACACAGAGATCCAAAGCCCAAGAATTCACTTGGGCGTGAATCAGCAATGATCGAGGTGAAAAAATGCAGAAGGAATCATCCCAGGAAAGTGCAAGACACACCCTCGAAAAAGACGAGAAAAAGGGTCAAAGGCTAGTCTGACAAGGGCTACAGGGGTCTAGGACACCTAGTTGATCGGGGTCAACTAGGGTTTGCACCTGGTTGGTCCACGTGGACCAACCAGGAAAAACCCTGGAAAATGGTTTTATTAATTTGATTAAAAATAGAAAATGGTCGAATTAAATTTTAGTTATTAAATAAAAAATATTTATTATTTTATGTAGTATTTTATTCTGATTTTTAATTCTTTTTATGAGGTATATTTTTACAAGTTGCTTTTTATAGCCTATATAGGTATATTACCTATATATTTTATTCTTTTATCTTTATTTTGTGGTTTTAATTTATTTATATTTTGTTTATTATTTTATAAAATTATAAAATACTTTTATACACATAACTATATTTTTATTTTATTTTTCTGAATTGTTTTGTATATTTAATAAAATATAAGTATATTTTATGCAGGTATGTATATAGGTATAACACCTATGTATGAAATATACAAGTATTTTCTTTTGAGTTTTATTTAGGTTTTTATTCTGATTTTAATATACAAGTATATTATAAGTAATATTTACATAATTATAAAAATATAAAATTATATAAATAATGGATAAAGAATAAATTGAATATTTTATTCTGTACAATGAGGATCCAAAACTCAACCTCCAAACCGTAGCTCTGCCAAATGCGAAACCATACCCATTAAATAGCTTATTTTATTCTATATACAATTAAAGGTGAGTTTGCTGCATTTGGAGTTTTTATTTGTGAGATACGGGTCTGGGAAGTTGGGATTCTGGAATTTTATTGAGACCATAACTTTTTATCTGTACATTATTTTTGAATGAAATCAATTTTGTATTTTTCTTTATTTAATTATCTACAACTTTCATATACAAAGCTTCTTTATTTGATGTGTAAAAAGTGGAACCAAAAATAGGTCCCAAAATGAATAAAGAATAAATAGAATCACATTGTATTCTGGCCCTTATCTCCCCCTACTTTATTCCTGGTCGACCTATTCATCAAGAAGCCTAGGTCTCGGGGTTTCGGGTCATAAAATATTTACAATATTTTATTCGTTTTCTTTTCTTTTATTTATTCTATAATTTTTGGCTTTAATTACCGTATTTTATACGCTATTTGGATGCACATGCATGAATGCTAAGATGATGTATTTAATGGTATTTACACGCATTTGCTAGGGTTTTTGAGGCCAAAATGATAGAATAAAGATGATGAAATGTGGATTCATCATCCACCATCACTTACACTGTACGAGTCAGATTCATAGTCGTAAGGGTTTGCATATGAGCTGAGATATTTCTGACCTGGCTATTGAGGAGACTTGGACAGAGTTTTGGGATTCTCAGGGACTGTTGGATTTCAAATTCAGTTCTCATTAAGATTCTGCCCGCACTAAAATTCCAAAGGTCTGATTTAAGCTCCAAACTTTGATTGTGTGAAGACAAGTTTGATAATTAAACTAAATCCAAGTTCTTCCTTTTCTTTTCTTTCTTTTTCTTTCTGCACTTATTGCATAAGTGTTTGCTAGGGACTAGCAAAGGTAAAGTATAGGGGGATGATGAATCCACATTTCATCATCTTTATTCTATCATTTTGGCCTAAAAAACCCTAGTAAATGCGTGTAAATACCCTTAATTCCCGCATCTTAGCATTCATGCATGTGCATCTAAATAGTGTATAAAATACTGTAATAAAGCCAAAATTATATAATAAATAAAACAAAAGAAAAAGAATAAAATATTGTAAATATTTTATGACCCGAAACCCCAAGACCTAGGCATCTTGATGAATAGGCCGACAAGGAATAAAGTAGGGGGAGATAAGGGCTAGAATACAATGTTTTTCTATTCATTCTTTATTCATTTTGAGACCTATTTTTGGTTCCACTTTTTATACCTTAAATAAAGAAACTTTGAACATGAAAGTTGTAGATAATTAAATAAAGAAAAATACAAATTTGATTTCATTCAAAAATCATGTACAGATAAAAAGTTATGGTCTGAATAAAAATCTAGAATCCCAACTTCCCAGACCCGTATCTCACAAACGAAAATTCCAAATGCATCAAACTCACCTTTAATTGTATATAGTATAAAATAAGCTATTTAATGGTGATGGTTTCGCATTTGGTGGAGCTACTGTTTGAAAGTTGAGTTTTGAAACCCTATTGTATACTTGTACAGATTAAAATATTCAATTTATTATTTATTCATTATTTTTATAATTCTATATTTTCAAAATTTTGTAAATATTATTTATAATAATTATATACATTAAAATCAGAATAAAAACATAAAAAAGACAAAATAAAAATACTTGTAATATAATACATAGGCATTATACCTATATACAAACCTGTATAAGTTATACTTCTATTTTATTAATTATATAAAACATATCAGAAAAATAAAATAAAAATATTTTATTGTGTATAAGAATACTTTACAAATTTATAAAATAATAAACAAAATAAATAAAATTAAATTCACAAAATAAAAATAAAATAATAAAATATATAGGTAATATACCTATAAAGGGTATAAAAATGAACTTGTAAAAAATATACCTCATAAAAATAATTAAAAATCACCAAATTACTCATTTTTTATTTTATAACCTAAAAATAATAAAATCATTATCTATTTTTAATCGAGTTTATAAAATAATTTCCATGGATTTTCCTGGTTGGTCCACGTGGACCAACCAGGTGACGGCCCCAGTTGACCTCGGTCAACTGGTCATCCTCCCCCATGTGCGTCTGTCAGACGTTGGTTTGACCTCGTTTTTGATGATTTTTCTAGGATGCCTCCTTCACCAATTCATGCTAAGTCCTTGACGACTTTTGTTGCTCGTCTATCCATGAATCACACCCAAGGATTTTTTCGGGCATTGGATCAACACGACGCCTGTTGCACCTTGGTCTTGGGAGCGCTAGAGCCACAGAGTCAAACACCTTATATGCATCCCCCGATTTTCCTTTGAATTTTTGAACGCCTCTCCCCTTAGGAATAGCTCCCCTTTCGTGCCCCAGAGCAAGGAGAAGGTGACAGCTCTCCTTCGCGACCTTCGGGTGGGTCGAGCGACGCCTGAGGCGCTTCCACAACCTCCCCCTTCGCCGACGGTCGAGGTACTCCATTTCCCTCTGGCTCCGGCCATCGAGGCTGCCCTTTCCCCCCTCTTTTCTTTTGCATTTTCTTAGCCATAGCCTTAGGATTAAAAGCCCCAAAGAAATTTCCATTTCCATCGAGTAACTCACCCAATCGGATCACCTCGCCTGAGCGCCCCTCCGACCGAGCTCATCCTCGTCGCGTCACGACGCCATTCCACCACCGCGGGACCCAGGAATTTTGCCCTGGGTCCTTTCACTTGTTTTTGCAGGTCAAAGACGTTTGACTCGTGCCTGGGTGCACTTTTGAGCCTCGCTGGAGCTCCGTGGAGCTCTCCAGCTCTGCCGACCCCCCTCGCGAGCCTTGGCCACCGCCGAGGTCTTTTGAAGCCCCTAGGAGCTAGCCCAGACTATCAGGAGCCTCCAGCCGTCTTTTGGAGCCCAGAACTTCGCCGGAGAAGGAGCAGGAGCTCGGAGAAGGTCGCCTCGTCGGCACTCCTCCGCTGTTCTTGCTCCGATCTTCGGAGCCGTTGGATCAAGGCGGAGCTACAGGAAGCCCAGTCACCGTTGGATCGAGCCACACTCCCCACCATCAGATCTTCTCCTGAGGATCTAATCTTCGCCGTCCAACACGAAGCGTCATCGGCCGTCAGATCGTCGACATGTAGCAAGTGGATTCACATCAACCGTCGGATCGCGCTGAGTGGGCTATTTTGCATATTATCCCCCGTAAGTTTTGTAATATTTATTTAGTCCATAAACTTTCATTGGTAGTTGATAATTTTTGTAATATTTGCATGCAGCCCCTGGACCTTTTTGTATATTGCATATCAATCCAAGCCACGTCACCTCACGTGACCAGTTCACGTGAGGTGCGGGGCATTTTGCACGGACACCCCTCCGGGGTTTGAGTATTTAGATTTAGTCCAAGAACTTTTTTATTAAGTGTAAACTTTTTGGGATATTTGCATGCGAGCCCCTGGGAGTTTTTGATATTACAGTTAGGTCCTTCCAGGCGCATGACAGGTACACGTGGGCTTGGTAATTTTGCAGACAAGCCCTTGCGGCTTTGGGTATTTATAATTAATCAAGGAACTTCATTTATTTGTTGTATATTTTGTAGAAATTTTACATTCCAACCCCTGGATGTTCTGATATTTACACTTATGCCCCTGCCAGGCCTTGCATTATTGTGTGCTTTCTCTATTTATTGCATGCATTTCTAATACCCCAAAAATTCCACAAAAATCATTTTAGGTTCCTCTTAACTTGCTTATTCACGCCGTATTTTTGCATTGCATTTTTATTGCATTTTAATATTTATTAAAAATAAAAAACATGCATTTTAGCTACTATTGCATTAGAAAATACCAAAAAATATCAAAACACCTTGAAAAATTCCAAAAA
The DNA here is from genome assembly GCA_037367405.1 of Ottelia alismoides. Taxonomy (NCBI): domain Eukaryota; kingdom Viridiplantae; phylum Streptophyta; class Magnoliopsida; order Alismatales; family Hydrocharitaceae; genus Ottelia; species Ottelia alismoides. Next base: position 219,391 of record JAZKJV010003847.1, on the reverse strand, counting down.
ATTACCTAAGGTCTATTTTAGATATTCTAGTGTCCAAAAATTTATAAAAATTTCAAAACAAAAACCTAAAAAATTAGAAAACACCTAAAAACTTCAAAAAAATCTAAAAAATCATAGAAAAATCCTAAAAATATAAACCCAGTTTCTGTAGGTTCCCTATTTGATTGTCTTTATTTTAAAACTAATTTGGGAAAATTTTGTTACTGTTTGTTATTTTTCATTCCCATTTTAATTTTTGTCCATCAGCTTATTCAATGTTTTCTTGTATTTTACCTTTTAAAAATACCAAAAATATTCAGAAAAATCTTCAAAAATCACAAAAATTGTATAAAAATATAAAAAGACCAAAAACATTTTATTTCCTAATTTTTGAGCATTTTCCCTTATTTTTATAAATATCTTATCACCTCTTTTCTTATATTATTCATATATTCTATTTATATAAACAATATATATATATAATATAAAAAGAAAATATAAAATCAGAAAAATAAAAAACAAAAATACAAAATTTAAAATTAAAAATAAAAAAAATTAAAAATTAAAAACCCACAAAAACATTTGCATACTGTAGACATTGATCACAATCACATCACATTTTGCACTTAGCTTGATCTATCCTGCCTTGCTCCCTGTGTTCGACACTCTACCTACTTCTGCTATACACCTGTTTGTAGAGTTAAAATAAATTTGACTCCACATTTGTTTGTCATTTCTTGATTTATTTTGTGGGTTCATTGTTGATTAAATTCGGATTTCTTAGCGGTCACCGCAGCGAATTTTGTGTTCCCGCCTTGTGTGGAATACACGACCGTTGGAAATTTGGGTAAATCAATAACTCATGACTAGAAATCATACATTTGTAACTCTTTTGCATAAATTAGCATTTCATTTGGTACTCATATTCACTAGTATATATTAACCTAATTTAACCCACTTTTAATTAATTCACAATAATTTCATTTGATATAAAACTAACTCCATTGTGCACATATCATTAATATTTTTCACTAAAAAATCCTAAAATATGCTAACTTGTATATATGTGAAATAAATCCAAATCCTAATTTCAGGATAGAAAGTCATAAAATTGATATTTCTCATATATAATGTGCAATTTTACTCTACTCACTTTTGAATAAATGAACACTTTTTTATCTACAAATTAAGATAAAATTCAAAAGAATCAGAGTTCATTTGTGAAACTTTGGATTTTAGGATCGAACTTTATATTATACATTTTCACTTATTTTTGGCTTGTTATTTTGTGTACATATTTAACTTATTTTCATTCATTCATTTGTTATTTCTTTATTTCACAACATGTCTTAACTAACTACGTAAAAAGGAAAAAAATAAAAAATCAGGAAAATAAAGAAAAAGATCAATCCTGACTTGAGCACGTTGCCTATTCATCGGTAAATAATTCACATACCCAATTTATTTCTCACATTTTCTTAACTCATAAAATCCCAAGAAAAATAATTTCGTATTCATCAGATTATTTTACATCATATTTAATTTTTGCATATATGGTTCATCTATAGAAAACTAAACAAAAAATACAAAGCTCATAAAATTGGTATTTTATATTCATAAAATATCAAACAAAAATACATAAATTGCATTTGGATTCTTTGTGAGCATCATAGAATTTATTTAGGATTACATTTTTCATTTTATGAATTTTTGCATTTGACATCATTTGCTATTTGTTAATAATTTATTTATGCATTTTTGCACTGGTCAACCATAGTCAACTTCACCTCTTCACGTGGTAGACAACCACTGGTCCACCTCACACCGCAGTAAACATGCCCTCCCCCCTCAGTCAGCTCCTTTTATCTTTTAGTGCAACTCTTGTAGATCGATGGATCAAGATTGTTCCAACAAGCTGAAGGATATGGGATAATCCTCAAGCACATCACGGAAGCGTGACAATCGTATCGAATACGACGAAGAATGACTAGTCGTACTAGTTGTTCTATGCAGTGGAATTTAATTGCATGTGATGAAACCACATGATCCAAGAACGATTCTCGGATCATTTCATCTAAAACCACATCAAGTATAAAGGAACACCTCTTGTAGCGTGGTTGATCAAGTCTCTATGAAAAGAGACCTCCTGTCTCAAGTCTGATCGTCGGAGAAGTCGCTTGCGAGTGTGGGGATGAGTCGCGTGATCCTCGCAATCCAAGAAGTTGATCCAAGCACGGTGAACTCCTGATCTCGTCACACGAGATCGAACACCTTCTTCGTGAGCGAAGCACTCTAAAGAAGGTGGAGAACCGAGGAACGTCGAGGCGGTAACGCGATGGTGAAGCGACGACGAAGCTTCTTCTCTAGGGCTTGGTGGACGGCCACCAACGGAGAAGAGAGGAAGGTTGGGGTGTGGAAGGAGAGAGAGATGTATCTCAATTGCATAACCCTAGAGAGCAATGGGTGCCTCTCTATTCATAGGGTTTTGGGAGTCCATGGATCATAATCCATGAGATACACCAAATCAATGGATGAAATTGATTTGTGTTTAATCCAATGGTCAAGATGTTGTTGGTTAAAAACCAACAATTAATAATTTAATTTAGATTAAATATATTTGATAAATCAAATATTATTCAATCTCAAATTAAATCAATCAAACATGGAGTTAATTGGTTGGAGAATCCACCCTCCATATATGGAGTGGACGGCCACCAATTTCCTTAAGGAAATTGTGGCCGCCCACCCTCCCAATAAGGAAGGGTGGGATCTCCAATCTTTAGATTTCATGTATCTCTTTGTAATCTCCATGATATTTACAACAACAATTGTTGTAAATTATTCTACAAAAATAATTCATAATTATTTTATGAATATTGTAATCTTGCCATTGGAAATTTGTGAATCACATTCACAACCTAAAATAAATAATAATTTACATTTTCAATTAATTATATAATGTGAATCCAATTCACACCAATAATTAATCAACAAATATAAATCATAATTATCTCTCTCTAATACATTATAAATCACATTTATAATACATTATGAATAATTGAATATTGCTATCCCCATTATTCTTATCCACAATAATTAAATCACATTTAATTATATTGGATAATTATCCACATGCATAAAGATAATTAAATCACATTTAATTATCAATCTCTCAATGCTTAGATATAATTAAACTATGGAATTATTCTTGAACCCTTTCAAGAATAATGCGCTTCCTCTTCGGATACTTGTAGATAAGGACAGGGCGATTGTATTGTTCCACGTATAGTGACTTGGATAAAAATGAGATCACATCTCAAATCCAGATCTCATGAACCTCCCACAGATGCTTGATTAAATCAAGTTCGTAGATCAATGTCCAATCCATGGACTAAGATTACGTCACTTCTCTACTGAGAGGAGTCACTGAAATCCAAACCTGTTTCATCACTCCATCGGAATGGAAGCGTCATGGTTATACAATCGTTTATGATCACATCACCGTTAGGTATTCCTAACACCTGCACATGCATACTGGAAGGCCTATGATCATCCTGAAGATATAGATCAATTTTACACGGTCATCTTCAGGGTTTGATCACCAAGTTTCTCAATCTTGGTCAATGGGAATTGATATCGATCATATGCTTTCTCAAGGCATATATCATACCTTCAAATTCTTGTCATGCTTCCAAAGCATGTCGACCATGCATGGAATTTGATCAGTCCCATCAGTGAGCTCATGTCCTCCGGTTCATATGTAAACATGTATGTTCCCTTTGAGAGATCATATTACTCATATGTCCTTACATGCACACCAGCTCACCGGTGTATAGAACCTTGGTTACGTCATCAACCTATTGGTCTTCCAAATGTACACAATCAGACATATAGTAACACATCTGTCTCTGGTCAGAGGATGTGTGCCTATGTTGTGACAGTATTCAACATAGGTCTTTGGTTATCTCTATCTCATTAAGTCAACCCTTTGACTCAACTAATCTGACACCTCCGAATCACTATTCCCATGCAGAGGACCTGCATCAAGAGGTCGATCAGATATCAACCAAATGAGAAAGGATTGCCGTCTCCTACTCAGACTGGAGATCATCACTTAACAATCATTTGATGATGCTTGATGAATCCTCTATCCAACTCTTTAGATATTCATCCAAGCACCAGCCTCTATGATCCAAACAATGAATCATCAGTTGTATGAATATCAAGTTTGCCATGGTACATAACCCTTATTGTACAGAGGGACCTTATAGTGCAAATTAGTTATTCTTCATTTCAGATCAGGGAATGATATTCGCAATAACATTTATTGCACAATGGCTCACCGTGGGCTCGCATGCCCAACACAACCCCCATCAAAAGTGCCCTTTTCACCTCATACCCAACAAGGATCGTTGGATCTTAGTCCTCTCTTCATCCCCTACCTCCTGTTGCCCTTCCCCAACGACTGATCAAACCCACCTCCGCCTCTCTGATCCTCGTTGCAGTCGATCGAACCCAGTGTCTTATCCCCTTCCCAACTAACTAGAACCCATCCTCCTACTCTATATATGAACCTTCTCCCTGCAACAAGATCACCAACAACCTTTATATCCATGTCATGCAAATCAACTTATACTCTCTTCATCCTCAACCTGACCAAAACCAACCCAATATCCCTTATCTCTATCCCCTCAAACAGAATGAAGATCGAACTCTCCCTCGTCCTCGTTTCCAGTCTCTTCCATGAACCCAACAACTACCTTGATCCCTTAGCCCCTTGTCGTCAGCCAGCCACCGCGTTCATCTCTTCTATATATACCCATAATCTACCCCAATCAATGTTATATGCCTTCGTCTCCAGAATGAGAGAGAGAGAGAGATCTAAGGGCTGGGGCGGGTGACAACAACCCTCAACTTCCTCAACGACGACTTTTGACCAGGTGCGATCCGAGGGTTCCACAACCCCTATTGTAGATCCATAGTGCAGCTAGGCCTCGCCAACATGTCACGGTTGAGGCGAGAATAGGAGCGACCTTCATCCTCCAACCAACATGCGTATATGTATCTTCTTCCTCGTCTTCCCTATCTCTTCTTCTTCTTTTCACCATCTTCTTCTTCCTAGTTTTATCAACAAAAACCCTATGTCATCATCATCTAAGATCATCTACCTTCTTCAGTCTACAACTATCTCGGGCCAATTCATCGACGAGATCATCAACCCACCTTTGCATCCCCTCGCATAACTTATTCTTTATGTAACCCCTTGCCTCTGTTCTCCATCTACTGCCCAATGAAACATCACCACACCCATACTCCTTTGCACCTAACACCATGTACGATCCCAGAGTTCGAGCTCGTCAACTTGCAGGTACCACGGAGCCCTGGAAAAGTAGTCACAATAGTGGCAACTCGGACCCCATAACCGTGATGTGCTTCGGAGCGGGACTCGAGCAGTCCACCAACATTCCTTGGCCATGTGTCGACAACCAGAGGAAGAGGAACCCCTGTAGGAATTACTACATTGAAGAAGAGGTCCAATGAACTTGACCATCTCTCGGATCGTGTCATAAGATCTAGCTTGTCAAGAGGAAAGCCAATGGAATTTATTTTGTATGAATCTGACTTTGTTTTGAATTGTTATAAAGAAAGAGAAGTAAGAAGGCTTAAGACATTAACCCTTAATGACCGTTATTAAGACTAATTAATCATGATTAAAAAGACTAATTACAGATTAAAGACCACTAATCATCACTAGCGAACACTAATAATTGATTAGAAAGTTAATCATGATTAGTGAAAGTTAATCAGATTAGTGAAAGTTAATCATGATTAGCACTAATTAAGTATCATTAGTGAATCTAGAAGCTTCTGGACGTGTCTAACTAAAGCCTAAGTTTCAGGATAAGTCTTGGCTAAAACCATGAGCTGCTAACCGCAATTAAATGTTAAACCATGCTTTGTTAACCATGGTTAGCAATTTTCTAAATGCAATAAATATCCTCACACCCATTCATTCTCTACAATTTTCACTGCCACCACTACCTCGAGGGTTAAGGTTGAAAGCTTGGGAGGAGGAGAAGGAGGCGAGGAAGGAGTGCTAGCGAAGTACTGTCGAGAGGATGCGGAGGAGGATGGTGTGATCCTCTCCTAGTTGGCTTCATGCAGGAAGTAACTATCTCTAACTTGAGCTAGGTTTTCGATTCATCTTCCTTTTCGATTCATTTTTTGATGTGGTTCGAGGAGAAATATGAGCATATCCCTTCTCGGGTGCGGGCAGCTCGACCGTCAATAAGAATACGAGTTCTTCGTATGACTCACTTACCATTGATAAGAGACTTGCAGATTCTGTAGATTTATCGATTTTATAGTTGTTTTGATAGAGGAATCTGTGTAACGCCCTACTTAGGCGCGTACGACTAGGCCGTCAGTGAACCCTGTGATTTATCACACGCTTCACTCAACTAAGATGTGTGGTATCTACTGATTATCCATCGCGTGCATTTCTATTCTATTCCTTATGTTTCATTGACATTTTTCCTCTCGATGATTTTGTAGGGGAAACTCTTTCCGTTATTCTTTAGAAATATGTCCCGATATAAGGGAAAACTCTGCCGAAATTTCCATAGAAATATGTTCTGATATAAGGGGAAATTTTGCTGTAATTTTCCTAGAAATATCACCCCATTTAGGGGGAAATCTGCTGAAATTATGAGGAAAAAACTGTGTTCTTCACATTCTTGGCGCATTCTTCTTATTCTTGATACAAAAGTGAAATTTGATCATTTCAGGAGCTGTGGATCACCCTTTCTAAAAACGAATTACGATCAAATGTTGCATACACGAGAGAGAGCTCAATTAGGTAACGAAATCCTACCTTTTGATGTTGAATTTTTCATATGAGATCGTCAAAATACCTAATTTTATGTTATTCGCAACGAAGATCCCTAATTTGGCTGTTTTTAAAGAAAATATGAAAAGTTGCTTTGTGATTCCCACTAAAATAACGACTAAGAATCGAATTGATGCAGTATCTTGGAATGTTGGGGGTTGGGTGTTTAAATAAGTATAAATGTGAGCATATATGCATAGGAATTGATATACATGTAAGTTTATACTCAATGTTGATGAATAAGCAAATCAAAGGCTTAACGGATGAATTACATCATGGGAATTTATGTGTATTGAAATGGATCCAGAAATAGATCGTGTGTTACGTTAAGGATGACTGGGAGTAGAACTACCGGTCAGGCATGCAACTTGTAGGTTTGCCAGAAGGAACCTGTATTAGCATGACCCTACCTAAGTGGTACACAATTGTCCTGTTATGAAAAATGCACATAAAATGAATGATCGAATTGCAATACACAGTACATGTGCCAATATCTTTGGATTGAACGACAGAAGATATGGTCGTATCATGTGGAGACACGTGGTGGAATGATTAGCGATTGGGTTATGATAACACTTGAAATAAGCTGCTGGTAAAAAGGTTAAGGTGAAAATGACTTGTGATTTCAAGCATCCGGGTCCTCGAGGACAATATGAATCCGTGTTGAATATTAAGTAGGGTTTAAGGACTTCGGACTACTAATAGAAGAGATATTATCAAGGGTAGATTAAATGATTGGTTGAGGTGATGGGCGGCGGCCTAAGCTCATCAAGTATCAATGCAATCCCCAATCCTAGAGTGTCCACAGCTTTGGGGTCTGTGGAGGGAAGAGGACCAATCCTTGGCATGGATTAGAATGGATAGAAAGTAAAATAAAAATTGAATAAAGGAACAAATGTATAATTTAGCTTGCTAGACCTTTCAAATATCATGCTTGTTCTATGTTTCTTTTCTTCATTATTAAGCATTGGCTCATTTCTTTCCTATGTTTTCTGAAAGTCCAATAGACATATGAGAGTCATCACATGGACAACAGCCATCCAGTCGGCCACTTTAGCATTACTCCATAAGGTAGTTGATAATCTTTTCGTGCATTCCATATGATGTACATATAAACGATTATAGTGGGACAATGTACCATGTAAACTTTATTTTGTCAATGGAAAAGTATTGAATGATTATTTCTTAGTAAATTTTATTACAGTATATTTCTGAATGTTAGTTGTGATTGCTCAATAAATTATTGATGAGTAACTAGATCCGGATATGGAGGACCCGACGACCCGGAATCAGAGTCGTGACATAGGAGAATCGACCACGTGGAGGTCCAGAACCATATCCTCTAGGTCCAAGTCACATGTGTCGCAAGTGACTTAGTGAATTTATGCTCGCACCCTTGACTCTTTTTGGATTAACTCAGGGCCCCCCTCATGTGAGTTCTCCTACGTGATTGGGGTGAATTTTAGGCATGCACCCTTTAAGCTATTAGAATTACATAAAGACCCCCGCATGGGGTATTTTATGCAGAGATGCCTTCGGATTCCACAAAATTGCAAAGAAACCCCTTTGAATGTCCAATTTGAGATATTTATAATTATTTCATTTATGCCACTTTCTAGATCATTTCATAACTTGCAAACCATTCATTAGATATATGTGTGTTCTTTATGACGTTTTGGAGCTCTTTTATTTTTTATCAGACCTCAATTATTCATTTCGAGACATTTTCAAACTTCAATAAATTGGAGTAATTATTTGTGAGTTGCGAGACATTAATTCTTTGAAATTCATTTTGGTTGCTCACTGAAGTTATAGAAAAATAGGTGCATGATTTGGGGACATTGCTTGAAGTTAATTTAATATTCATGGATAATTTAATTCTTAAATAAATTAACTCTTGGGCTTGGAATTTAATTGAAGTACTCACAGTGGTCCTGCTTGTTTTCTTGCATAATCTATATTTTGCATCCATTCATTATCATTTTAAAAATAATCAAAAAGTACCTTTATTTAAATTCCATCATACATTGTATAACATTTATTTTCTTGTACGAAGAAAGTATAGAAAAAGCATTGAACATATTTTCTCAGATTGCATGCATCTTCTATTCAAAAATCTATAAAAAAATTTGCAAAAATAAAAAAACCCAATAAAAATTTATCTCTTGAAAGCCTACCCTAACTGTTTGAAAATTAATTCTAAACCATCATATTACCTCCCTGAGTTCGATATTGGGACTTGCCGAAGTAAAATAAATAATCGACCACATAGGATCAAATTCACATTATTTCCGTGTGGTCATTTTTTATTGACTTGCTCTTTATCACATACTACAACCAACATTAATTCTTCTTAATTAAGAGTGGTAGAGAGCACGCCCGTCAGAAGTATGGATAATCCAAATATTACTTTTTATAAGATCTAATCCAACGCCTTATGCTCATCGTGGTCAATACATGGGCCACCTACTTAAGTCACATGCACCTTGATTCACTATTCCTCACTTGTATTTGTGGTAAAATATGCACTCTTCTAAATGAAGTTGACCTATTTCAACGTGCATGTTATTAACGTTTGTTAATGCAAATAGTTCAAGGAATCATGGTCAGAGTTGAGCAGAAATTTTTTCTTGAATGAATAATATTGCCAATACTTGAGAGCTTGTACAATGACATAAAATTCTAGATCGTATGTTGAATATTTTGATCTTCCTTCATTCAACCTTTTGCTAAAGAAGGCTACATGTTGACCTTCTTGGCCAAGGATAGCTCCAACTTTGCTATGAGAAGCATCACAATCTACCTTAAAGACTTTAAAAAAGTTGGGAAAGCTAATACAAGAGGGTGAGTTAAATGGTATTTGAGTTCTTGGAATCTTTCCTTGTCTTCATTAATCAGTGCATATGGTTTACTGCATAGATTGTCTGAAATAGGTTCAATCAGGTGCTAAAACTAAAACTTCTTATGAAATAATAAAAGGAAGTTGAACTTAAAAATCTACGGATCTTAGTTTTTTTTGGAATGGCTGACTCAGGATAGCATTGACTTTGATTGGATCAATTTGAGTCCTATGGACATGATGTAATCTAAGAAGACAATAAAGAAAGTTAAAAAAAGAGATTCTTTGAAATAACATATTGACCACGTTTTCTCAAAGTTTTAAATACTTGTCACAGATACAGTAGATGATTTTCCCTTATCTTATTGTAGACAAGAATGTGATTTATTGTGTGCATGAATGTACTTGCTGCATTTGACAATCCAAAGGTCATGATCATCTACTTATATAGACATTATTTGGGTTTGAAAGTTATCTTCCATTCATCTCCTGATCTAATTCAGATTCAGTGATAGCCAATTCTTTGATTTGTTTTGAAGAAAGCGGCAACACCATATAGTTGAAGAATACATGATTCATCTACTTCATCCTTGAATTTTGACTGAAGTTCCTGAGCAAACACACAAAAAATTCCATAAAATAAGAGAATAACAAAAAACATCAATACAACAAAAATATGCTAATTTATTTTATTAACTTGTAAATAAATTCAAACAATAAAAGCACATAAAATAAAAAATAAGGTAGTGAATCATGCGTCTATACATCTGTATGTAAATTGAAAATTCACCAATTGTTAATAAATTCATACTAAATCCAACCAACATGAAATCAACTCCATTATCTACTCAACACTAACTTCAATCAATTAAAAATCACCAAAAATACTAACATGTAAACATGATAAATTAAAACGAACCCTAATTCAGGAGGTTGAAAGCTGTAAAGCTCGATATCTCCTCTATACAGTTTCCTATTATAAACTACTCATCTTTAATTAATGTGTATAAAATTACCTACAAACATGATCAAATTTGAATGAATCAGAGTTCATATGTGAAACTTGGGGTTTGAGATCTATTTGTATATTATACAAATAGATGAACTTTACCATATTATTTTGTGTACATATTTTAACTATTTTGATTACTTTATTTGCAATTATTTCGTTGATTTGTGCTAACTAACCACATAAAAATCAAAATAAAAAAACCCAGAAAAGCCATAAGAAAGGAACAAAATCGATTGTACATATGTTGCCATGTTCTGTTGTAAATGGCCATTTTTTCCAGGGATTTTTACACCATGAACCTTATAAACTTTGTCAATTACCTCTATGACCTTTGAAACAACCTAATTCCCCCCTTGACCATGTAAACTTGCTAACCCTTACCCCAGGAACCTCGCAGTTAACTCCCATCCATTTACCTGTTAAATGTAACGAATTCCAGTTAAAATGAAGTACATATTAACCTCTTTGTTTAAAAATTTTACAAACAATGCCATCATTGATGTGTCCATGTCATCCTCATCCCTCCCCTTCGATGTGCTCGAGTCCATCCTCTCCACCACCGACCTCCTCTCCGCCTCTGACGTCTCCACCACGTGGCATCGCGCTGCCTCTCCTCCCTAGCCGACGCTCGATGAATCTCCATTTCATCACCTTTATTCTATTATTTTGTCCTTAAAAACCCTAGCTAATACATGCATATAGCATTATTTTGTATAAATTAACATTCATTATTTGTTCCATTTATTGTGTATAAAATACAAATTTTAAGGTCAAAATTATAGAATAAAGAAAAGAAAAGAAAAGAAAAAGAATAAAATATCAAAGGTATTTGACGACTCTAAACCCCGAGACCTAGGAATCTTGATGACTAGGTTGACATGGAATGAAGTAGGAGGAGATAAGGGCTAATAAATCCATTAAAATTTCATTCTTTTATTACATAAAGTTGTAAATAATAATATATAAAAAATATATAATTGATTTCATACACAAATAATATACAGTGTACAATTTATACTCAAAATAAAAATCCAAAATCCCAACTTCCTAGACTCATATATCCTAAATTAAAATCAAAATGTATCAAAATCACTTTAATTGTATATAACTTTTAATAAGCTATTTAATGAAGTTTATTTCATATTTTTTGGAGTTAAGATGTAAAAGTTAGGTTTTGGACCACTACTGTATAATTTACTTATATAAAATATTCATATTATTTATTATTTATTATTTTTATAATTTTATATTTTTATAATTTTGTAAATATTATTTATAGTGTATGTACATATTAAAAATAAAATCACAAAAAAACATTAAAATAAAATTATATACTAAAATACATAGATGAATTATCTAAACTTATACCTATATAATATATACCCTTATTTATTTAAGTATACAAAATACATCAGAAAAATACAAAAAAATATATTTATATATATATATATAAATAATTTATAAATTTATGAATTTATAAAATAAAATAATAAAATCAAAAATACAAAATAAAAATAAAATATACAAAATATAGATGAATATACCTATAAGCGAAACCCTAAAAATTAACTTCTAATAAATAAGTTCAAAAAAATAAATGAAAATCATATTAAAATATTACGTAAAATAATAAACATTTTTTATTTTATAACTTAAAAGTAATAAAATCATTTATTATTTACAAATAATTTTAGGTCTGTTTTTTTCTAGTTGGTCCATGTGGACCAACCATGTTTCACCCTTAGTTGACCTCGGTCAACTCTCTGAACGAGGTCCTAGGTTTGTCAGACCTAGTTTTGACCCCGATTTCTCAAATTTTTACCCAAAGATTCCTACATACTTTTGGGATGGTCTCTTATGCATTTCTCTTCCTTGATCCTCCTTCTATCAAGCATGCGTGATTTTTCGATCGTTGGACCACTGAATCGCCGGTCTTCCTCGTTCTTTGCCCATGTCTAGTTCCATGTACATAACCTCCTCTGAGCCTTCCTTCCATTTTTAAATCCCTTTGGCCCTCTCTCTCCCTTCCTTTTTGCGCCCGAAGGCTTGAGGATGGTGACAACATCCTCGCTGAGCACTTAGGTTGATTGAAGGAGCGGATTAATGACGACTTCCACCATCTCCGGCGGAGCACCGCTGTGAGGTAGCATCTCGTCGGTTCTGACCGACTTGAGGTAGTTTTCCTTGTTTTCTAGCTTAGTTTTAGTTCTAGTTTATTTCTAGACATTAGATTTCAGTTTCGTTAACTGTTTTGGCTTAGATTCGTTAATTTGTAGTTTGTTGGAGGTTATTCCGACACATCTGACCACCTCCCTTCCTTCCCTCACGCTTCTTGCATCCCCCCCGCCACTCCGTTCAACCAGATCCACTGTGGATCTGGACATCGGTGTTCACCTCTGCTACCTTGCCAAAACACCATCGCACCCCTCCATTCCGCATCCATTTCACCGCATAAAGTCCTCAATATCTTTGCCCTTGTGTGCTTGTGCTTCTCATTTCAGGCATTGGTGGACTAAGGCCCATTCGGGTGGAGTTTTGAGCTTGGCCGGAGATTCCTGGAGCCACTGACTTCACCAAGCAGCTGGGGCTTAATCTTTGGGTCCCGACCATTTCCAAGACCTCTAGCTGCTGCAGACACCTCCGAGGATCGTTCAGAGCCTCAGAGGAGGGCCAGAGATCACCGGAGTCGCACATGGGCAGTGATTGAAGGAGCCACAATCATATGTTCTTCCTTGTTCTTCAGGAAAAACAGGAGTCGTCGGTTCCTCCTCTCGCTCCAGTTTTGATCTCGCGCGTCCGTTCGTATAGTGCTGCAGCTGTTGGATTGCGTCCAGGATCTGACCACCGTCATCCATCGCCGAAGGGGTATCGTGCCTCCTGTGCGTGCTACGTGGATTAGCGGAGCGCTCACCACCGTTCGATCCAGCGTTAGTGGGGGTAATTCACACTACATCCCCCATAGTTTTATTATTTTGAAATTTAGTCTTGTATTTTATTTTTAACTCTTCAATATTTTGGTAAAATTGCAAGTTGAATCCTAGGTTTTGTTGTTAATTCATATTGGTCCTTGCGAGCTCACCTCTCGTGCGGTCCCACGTGACGTGGACATTTTGTAGAGAAGCCCTTGCACTTTTTGTATTTTGTATTTGGTGTAGAAACTTTCATAGAAAATTATATATTTTTGCTATATTTGCATTTTTACCCTTATGCTTGATTTTTTTTGCATTTATACCCCTACCAGTTCAATGATTTTTTATGCATTTATTCTATTTATTAAATATATCATCCATGCTCTGAAAAATTCAAAAAAGAGGATTAGATGCATGTTTGCTTGTAGTTTCATGCCACATTTTTTGTTTCCTTTTTAGACACTCTAATTGATTTATAAAATCAAAAAGAGCACAAAAAGTCCCTGTTTGACGTAGAAAATACCAAAAAATATAAAATCTTTTTGAAAAATTCCAAATATATATTTTTTGTTTATATATTTATTTTCTAATCCCTAAACCCAAGGAGACCTTCGAGGAAATTTTGAAGAAGCGACATGAAGAAGCAACAAAGGAGACCTTCGAGGGAAGTTTGAAGACAATAGCACATTTTCTTTCATTTTATTTGTATTTGTAATTCAAGTGAGAGAGAGACTAATTAGTCTTAATAATTCAGGACTCTTAGGACTCTGCCCCACTTTACGAGGTCCACTACTTGAGGGATTGTCCCCTTGGGGGCCTCATCTTTTTTTCATGTTTTTGTCGCTTTTCTTTTCATTCATTTCACGGTTTTATTTTCATTTATGTTGTGTGATTGAGCCCTAGCTTAGGATCTGCTTGATGAAAGATTAAGGCCAAACACCCAATTACTTGCATGCACCTATAGTCCCCATTTGGATTTAGTCAAATTTTGAATTGTTATTTATTTGAACTTGGGACCGCGTGCCGAGAGAAGGAGCATACTACGCTTGCAGGACCCATTGTGGCGGGCACCAAGTGGCATCGAAGATCGGACCTTGGTCTCATTTCTAAGTAGTTAGCATATTGTTCTTCATGTTAATAGCAATTATCATTCTAGGATTATTTCATCGGCTTGCATCTGTATATAGATAGGTTTCAATTCTACTTAGCATCCTTGCATGAAGAGAGTTGGAGGCAAGATGAGCATTTCTACTTAGCACGCATCATTGATTTTGCCTCGCACTGCTTTTCTGACTCTCCCTCTGATTTTGTCACATAGGAGCTAAAAAGAATTGACTCCCCGTTAGGCTTGTGCATTTCTATTAAAAACACAAAAAAGTGATAATAAATAAAATTGGGACGGCTAAGCTTACTCGATCCTAAAATAAATCAACAAGAAAATCTTTGTCTTGGGGAGAGTAACTCCCACATTGTATTCATTTTAATTTGCTCAAGTACACACTAAGGCCAGTGCCCAAATCCCAGGCCTCCTAAGTGTTTGTACAATTATGTATTCTCACCTAACTCTAAAACCTTTAAGATAAAAAGATCGAAATTTCACGGTCTTAACTGTGTTGAGTAGGTGAATTGATGGGTTTTGTTTTGTGTAAATTTGTTTGTGATTGCTTGTGTGTATACTTGATCTTCATTGCACATTTGCACTTTTTTCTTACATTTCTTGACTTGACCATCGTGCTCTTCTGATTATTTTCCTTTTGTTTCGGAGATGGCAGACTAGAGTGCTATTTTTCTGAACTTTACAGATCCCTCGTACCCTCCAGTTAGTCCACCTCCATTTTTCATGGAGGACTTTGCTCATGACTTTTGTACATATCCAGCTAATCCTTTATTTCAGGAAGCAGATTTTGATTTTGATCCACCTCCCTATTATCAGAGGACCTTGCTCCTGATTTTTTCTTTTTGTACATATCCGTCTAACCTGTTGTTTCAAAACTCAGACTTTGACCCACCACTGACATCACATTTTCACGACCTCACCCACCCGAGACTGAGCTTTGGGAGTCGTCTCTTATGTTGTCCGCTCTTGAGTACATGTCCCGATTAGTGGATCATATGAATTTGAGGATTGACAACCTCACTAGCCTATATAATAGCTACGTTGATGATTCACCCTATGGATTTATGGATTCATTTGAGGACACCCATGAGATCTTGCAATCGCTCAAAATACAAAAAAATGGGAAAAATTAAAAATAAAAAAAAGATTTCCTGAGATACATTGTTGATTCAGACTGTGAGGAGAGGGCACCCATGCCAGATCAATTGCCCACACACATATTCACACCAATTCTCACCCTTGACTGCAAGGATGACACTGTATAGACTACTCTTAGTCATCCTTGTGTAGATGTTGATTCCGATCTCCTCCCTTGTATGGAGGAGATCCAAAAATTCAAAAAATATTGACCAAACCTGAAGTGATGGTCACTATTCATGGGATCATTGAAGCTCCACTTTGCCATGTCATGACCCATTTATCTGCTCCTCAACCCAAGAAGAGAAAGTGAAGGAGCATATCTTAGCAACATATCTTGACCATAGCCACTGTCCACGCCATCACCCACCGTCATTCTTCTATGAAATGGGACACTGTTACACCATTCATTAGATGCATCATCTCTGACTATTCATGTGATCATACTCTCCTTTATGGTGGTACTTCAATTAGCATAATACCCTTCTCGTTGGTTATATTTCTTCACTTAGGGTCTCTCAGGAAAATTAAGACGATTTGTAAAATTACTGATGGATCAATAAAGAGGCCGAAGGGTATCTTAGATAACGTTGTCCTTTGGAATCAGGGCATGAGCTACATTGTTGACTTGTCGTATTGCCCATGGAGACTCCTACCACTAGGGAGAACTACATATCAGGAGAGATTCACTTCTGTCCTGATGACGAGAACGCTGTGGTCATCACTGCACCTATTGCCGACCAGAGACCTGCGCCTGATATGGCTACACCTGCCTTAGCTGACCCTGAGGCCTATGACCTATCTACTGATATCAAAGAGGTTTGCTTTATGACTGGTGACGATATTCAAGAATTCCTCCGTAGGGAGGAAGACTCAGAAGCATATACCTTGGAGTTCCCTCTTCCTGTGATTGGCGTTGTGTTGATGACATCCACGGGATTTACACGATTGATACCTTTGAGAGGAGGGTAGATTTAGGAGAGACTTTAGAGGTCTAATTTAATCTTATTGCTTTCATCAATGAATTTGAGCCTTTCAATGATGACTTAGAGACTCACTAGACTGGACTTGACCTAACTACTTCCATTGATGGGTTCGAGCCATTTCACTTTGATATCTGCGAGACACCCCAGGTCAGACCTAGCCACACTTCTTCCACTAACCCCCGTACCTTCTCACCTTAGGATTGTTAAGGATCTGCACCAGGTCAATCCTGATCGATTTGTGTCATCTGAGGACCCCTATATCGACATGCACCTTGTTAGATCTATTTCTCAATGGTATCGCAAGAAGGTGCACTTTCTACCTTCTCAATCCATTATATATCCATCTCTTTGTATATTCGCTTTCGTTTTACCTCTGTTCATCCACAGTTTCGCTCATCCACCCCATTTCCGTGTGTTGTCTGGCTTAGGATGTACTTTGTCCTAAATATAGGGGGCGGATGAGCATAGTGTTCTTTCTTCATTCTGTTTCATCACTCTTATTGATGCCTATACTTAGGGATCTTTTACTCTAAGTATAGGGGGAGTGATGCATACATTCTCTTCATGATTTTCTCTTTTTCTTCGATCCTTTCTTATATCTTCATCTATCTTTTCTTATTTTCATTTTCATTTTTTGTTTTTTTCAAAAAGGTGCCGCCCCTTTTTGACCATTGTTATAGTTAGGACACACTTTATCCCAAGTATAAGGTGGTGTGCACCATGAGTTTTCATTCTTTGATCCCCTCCATTGTCTCCTCTTCTTATCCATAGTTAGGGATATCTCACCCTAAGTATATGGGGAGACAACCTGAGTATGATATGTTCATTCCCACCCTTGACCCTCAATGCCTTGTGTACAGTCTGCTATACTTATGATTTATTAATCCTAAGTATAGGGGGGATGGTCGACCTCATTCATTCATTTCTTCCTTCTTTCATCCATTCCTTATTCGTTATTATTTAGGCATTTCTATACTCAACACAAGTTATGTCTTCTCTTTTTCTCTGTGATCTATGAGGACATATCTTAAACTAAGTATGGTGGGGGGGTCGTATATGCCGTGTATATACTTTAGCCAAAACTTGTACTTCCATATTTTCAATAAGTATGGTTAGAATAATATATAAAGTATTATATATACATGTACAATTCATTAAATCTAATAAAAAGACGTTTATTATTCCTCAAATTCTTTTTGTATATATTGATTAATAAACTAGGAGAAACTATTTTTTGCAAAATATTTGAAAAATAGTTTGAAAATCTTTTTGAAAAAATCTTTTGAAAACTATTTGGAAAATAGTTTATTAAATATTTTCAACCTTTGTAAAACTATTTGTTGTAAAAATTTCTTTTCTTTGTGTGAAATAAAAATGCTATGAAAAACTATTTATAAATGGTTTTAAAAATAGTTGCAAAAATATTTTCAAAAATCTATATATACTGTTTGAAAAACCTCTACAAAATGATTTTCAAATATTTGTAAATATTTGTAAAAAGGGATTTTTACCTGGCAAACCTTATAATCTTTGTCAATGACCTCTACGACCTTTGAAGTATCCTAATTCCTCCCTCACCTCGGTAAACTTGTTAACCTTTACCCTAAAGATCATGTGGTTAACCCACATCCATTTAACCGTTAAAAGTAACCGGTATCTGTTATCTTCTTTACATGATACCCATTTTATTTATCAAATTTACGATAAGTGTCATTCCCTCCCACCCTCCACCTCCAGGTGAACATGTCCGGCCCGAAGTCCCCCCCGTCGGACCTCCCCTGCTGTCGGTCGAAGCTCCTCCCGTACCCGCACCTCTCCCCAGCTGCCTCTCCTGCTCAAAGCTCAAAGCCGCAGCCCCGGCCACCTGCGAAGCCCCCCTCCCCCCCACAGACCTCCCCTGCCCGGCTGCCGCCGGTCGAAGCCCCACCTCCACCTCGGAGGCCCCCGCTCGAAGCCCCTCCCCCCGCTCGAAGCCTCCACCTACAAAACCCTCCCCCCCGGCTCGTTCCCCTTGGTGCCTCTGATTAAAGCCCCACCCCACCGTCGATTGGAAGCCCCCCCCTTCTGCATCCTCCCGTGCGAAGCCCTCCCCCCTCCCCCCTGACCTCCCCGACCCCGCTCGACCCCCCGCTCGAAGCCCTCCGTGCCTCCACCTGCGAAGCCTTCCCACCAACACGCACGCACGTCCCCCGCCTCCCCCTGCTCGAGCCATTCTACAGGCCGCCTCCCTCGACCCCCGCCAACCTTAGGCGGAACCCGGCCCGGTCCACCACCAACCTCCTCCAGTCGAGCCTCCCATCGATATTGTAGTGGGAGAGGAAGCTGATAGAGGAGGGAGAATTATTTTTCCTTTTATTGGTTAATTCTAGTCGTTTTCGATCATGGATTGGTTAGATTAACTC
The DNA here is from genome assembly GCA_037367405.1 of Ottelia alismoides. Classification (NCBI taxonomy): domain Eukaryota; kingdom Viridiplantae; phylum Streptophyta; class Magnoliopsida; order Alismatales; family Hydrocharitaceae; genus Ottelia; species Ottelia alismoides. The sequence continues at coordinate 200,121 of JAZKJV010003847.1, read as the reverse complement.
ATTTTTAATCCAAGAAAGTTAACTCTAGATGTGTCAATTTAATGGTAGGGTTCACGGGGTAAGACAGAGCAAGTTTACAGGGGTGAGGGAGAGATGTTTCAAAGGTTGTAGAGGTAATTGACAAAGATTATAGGGTCTGCCGGGTAAAAATCTCAAATTATTTGCAAAAATTATTTTGGACTATAGTTTTCAACATTGTTTGTAAAATTATTTTCAGTTAAGTTTGAGGAATATATACATCATCCTAACAAATAAACACATTTAACCAATTGCATTTATCTATAAAAATAATAACATATCTCTTGTAAATCCTTAAAAATCCTAAGTCTTGTAGGTAATAAGATGCATCCCCGTGTAAATATTTGTACCTATCTTTTATTCCAAAAAAACTTTGGTTTTGAAAAATCCCAAAAATATTTGCAAAACCTTTTTGAAAAAATGCATAAAAATATGTAATACCTTTTTCAAAAATCCACAAAAAGTTCAAAATTTGAAAATTGCATTACACAAATATTTTCTGCATTGTGGACAACATTTGCATTTTTTGGATTGAGTTTGATAATTGAACATGTCTAAGTAAAATCTGAAGATCGGAGCTTGGTTGGACCTTAAATCTACCTAATCACAGTAACCTTATAGTTACTGAATTGAGGTACTTCAGGTCTAGTCGACTTAATTCTTTGAGAATTGTGAGACTTGGTTCAATGTATTCGTGACTGCCTAAGTAGACTATTTTGGAGCACACACATGACTCTTATTGATAATGACCTAGCTTGGACACTTGCACCTTTCACTTTGCTCACCACAGTTGAAGTGATAGAGTGCTGGATTTGTCGTCATGAGACACAAGCCAATGGAAACATCGGAAGTCACACTTTTATGGCCATTATACCCAAACTCGATCCAATGGCAACGAGGTATAAAGATAGAAGTTGTGGGGTTGCAATAATGCTTCAAAAGAGTGATAGTTTACTGGCTCAAGAAGAAAAATCCTTATATAAATGTTGTTGTATATGGTATTTTAAAAAAATGGAAAAAAATCAAAAACTCCAAAAAAGTAGATAAGCTAGATTGAAAATAAAATGTTTGCTGAAGTGGACATATTTGTACAGTCAATAAGCAAGCTTGAGCTTCAAAGTGATACATTTGTGAGTCTGCAGCCGTGTGACTTGGCTACAGTGGTCAAGCATCCTAAGATAGGTAGCTACACTCTCTACCTCCCATTCTTCTCTTCACCCCCACTTCTTGAGCTGATTGTCACTTGAACTTAGAAGGGAATACCCCGCTTCTCGAGGAAAGAGTTATTGGATTGGGGAATTAGGGTCACCACGTTGGAGAAGAGTGACTTTACCGCTTCCGTCGAGGAGAGATACATATCTCACAAGTTGTCCAAGATAGATTCACAGTCATAAGGGTTTGCTTATGAGTTGAAGTATTCTGACCTAGCTACTGAGGAAACTTAAACAGAGTTTTTGGATTCTCGAAGGCTGTTGTGTTTCAAATTCGATTCCTAATAAGGTTCCGATCGCACTTAAAATCCAAAGGTCAAACTTAAGCTCCAAACCAAACTTTGATTTTGTGAAGACAAGTTTGAGAATTAAAATCAATCCAATTTCTTTCTTTTTCTTTTCTTTGTTTATATTTTATGCACTTATTGTATAACTGTTTGCTAGTGACTAGCACAGGCAAGTATATGGGGGATATGAATCTCCATTTTATCACCTTTATGCTATCATTTTGGCCATAAAACCCCTAGTTAAAACATGTATATAACATTATTTTGTAGTAAATTAACATTCATTATTTGTTTAATTTATGGTGTATAAAATACAGTTTTTAATGTCAAAATTATATAATAAAGAAAAGAAAGAATAAAATATCAAAGGTATTTTACGACCCTAAACCCCGAGACCTAGGCATCTTGGTGACTGGGTTGATAAGGAATAAAGTAGGGGAAGATAAGGGCCAATAAATCCACTAAAATTCCATTCTTTTATTCATCAATATTGCATTTTTGGGACCTATTTTATTTTATATTTTTTATACTTCAACCAAAGAAACTTTGTACATGGTGTAAATATTAATATATAAAAAAATACAAAATTAATTTCATATAAAAATAATATACTATGTACATTTTATACTCAAAATAAAAATTCAAAATCCCAACTTACCAGATCCATATATCCTAAAATCACCTTTAATTGTATATAACTTTTAAGAAGCTATTTAATGAAGGTAGCTTCATATTTTTTGGAGTTAAGATGTAAAAGTTTGGTTTTAGACCCCTATTGTATAGTTTACCTATATAAAGAATTCATTTTATTTATTATTTATTAATTTTACAATTTATATTTTTAAAATTTTTTAAATATTATTCATAGTATATGTACATATTTAAAATAAAATAAAATCATAAACAAAATATTAAAATAAAATAATATACTAAAATACATAGATGAATTACCTATACTATACTTATATAATATATTCCCTTATTTATTTAAGTGTACAAAATACATCAGAAAAATATATTAAAAATGCATATATAAAAATTTGTTATAATAAATTAATAAAAATAATAAAATAAAAAATAAAAAAAATAAAATATACAAAATACATATGAATATACCTATAAATGAAACCCTAAAAATTAACTTGTAGTAAGTAAGTTCAAAAATAATAAATAAAAATCATATTAAAATACTATATAAATTAATATTTTTTATTTTATAACTTAAAATTAATAAAATCACTTATTATTTATTATTAAATTAACAAATAATTTTAGGTCTTGTTTTTTCTGGTTGAACCGGGTTGGTCCACGTGGACCAACTTGGTTTCATCGATAGTTGACCTCGGTCAACTCTCTTACCGAGGTCCTAGGTTTGTTAGACCTAGTTTTGACATCGATTTCTTGATTTCCCCCCAAAGATTCCTACATCCTTTTGGGTTGGTCTCTTCTCATTTCTCTTCCTCGATCCTCCCTCTATCACACATGCATGATTTTTCAATCGTTGGACCACTGAATCACCCGTTTTCCCTTATTCTTTGGCCCCTGTCCAGTGCCATGTACATAACCTCCTCCGAGCTTTCCTTCCATTTTTGAATCCCTTTGGTGCTCTCTCTCCCTTCCTTTTTGCACCCGAAGGCTAGAGGATGGTGACAACATCCTCGCTGAGCACTTAGGTTGATTGAAGGAGTGGGTTAATGGCGACTTCCACCATCTCCGGAGGAGCACCGCCGTGAGGTAGCTGATGAATCTACATTTCATCATCTTTATTCTATCATTTTGGTCTTTAAAACCCTAGTAAATGCGAGTAAATAGGCTTAATTCAAGCATCTTAGCATTCATGCATCATGGTGTAAATATTGTATAAAATTCAGTTTTTAAAGCCAAAATTATAGAATAAAGAAAAGAAAAGAAAAAGAATAAAATATTGTAAATATTTTATGACCCGAAACCCCGAGACCTAGACATCTCGATGAATAGGTCGACAAGGAATAAAGTAGGGGGAGATAAGGGCCAAAATACAACAAAAATACCTTTTATTTTTATTCATTCTTTATTCATTTTGGGACCTATTTTTGGTCCACTTTTTATACTTCAAATAAAGAAACTTTGTACATGAAAGTTGTAGATAATTAAACAAACAAAAATACAAAATTGATTTCACACAAAAAGAATGTACAGATAAAAAGTTATGGTCTAAATAAAAATCCAGAATCCCAACTTCCCAGACCCATATCTAACAAATGAAAACTCCAAATGCATCAAACTCACCTTTAATTGTATATAGATTAAAATAAGCTATTTAATGGCGATGGTTTTGCATTTGGCGGAGCTACGGTTTGAAAGTTGAATTTTAGACCCCTATTGTATACTTGTACAGATTAAAATAAGCATTTTATTATTTATTCATTATTTTTATATTTTTATAATTTTGTAAATATTATTTATAATAACTATGTCCATTAAAATCAGAATAAAAACCTAAATAAAACACAAAATAAAAGTACTTATAATATAATACATAGGTAAAATACCTATATACATACCTGTATAATTGATACTTCTATTTTATTAAGTGTACAAAATACCTCAAAAAAATATAATAAAATTATATTTAAGTGTATAAAATATTTTATTAATTTATAAAATAATAAACATAAATAAATAAATTAAATAAACAAAATAAAAATAAAATATTTAAATATATAAATATATAGACCTATACGACCTATAAAAGGTAACTTGTTATTTTATACCTTATAAAAATAATTACAAATCATAATAAATTAATTTATAAAAAATAAATATTTTTTATTTAATAACCTAAAAATAATAAAATTATTTACTATTTTAAAATGATTTTAGAAAACATTTTTTCAGGCTTTTTCCAGGGGGGTTGGAGAGTTGACCCGCGGTCAACTCTCTGACCCCAGCCTGTTGTTGGACATACGAGCCCACGGCGAGCCATTATGCAATAAATGTTATTGCAATTCACTCCTTAATCTGAAATAAAGAGTACATAATTTGCATAATAGGTCCCTTAGTACAATTAGGGTTATGTACCATGGCCATCTTGATGATCATACAGGTGTTGATTCAATTATTGAATCATAGAGGCTGGTGCTTAGATGAATATCTAATGAGTTAGATTGAGGACTCATCGAGCACCGTCAAATGATTGTTAAGAGATGATCTCCAGCCTGAGTAGGAGATGGCAATCCTATCTCATTTAGGCTGATATCTGACCGACCTCTTGATGCAGGTCCTCTGCATAGGAATAGAGATTCGGAGGTGTCAGATGAGTTAGGTCAATGAGTTGACTTAACGAGATCGAGATAACCAAAGTCCTATATCATATGCTGTCATGCTATAGGCACACATCCTCTGACCGGAGACAGATGTATTACTATATATCTGAGTATGTACATTTGGCAGACCAATAGGTTAATGACCTAATCAAGGTCTATACACCGGCGCGCTGGTGTGCATATAAGGGCATATGAGTAATACGATCTCTCAAAGGGATCATACAGGTTCAGTTACTGAACCGGAAGACACGAGCTCACTCATGAGATATTGGGAAGAATCAAATTCCATGCGCACGGTCGTCTCGCTTTGGAAGCTTGACTGAATTTGTAGGTTTGATATATACTTTTGGAAAGTATATGATCAAGACCTAGGTATGATATATGCTTTTGGAAAGTATATGATCGATACCGACTCCCAATGATCGAATGAGAAACTTACTGATAAAACCCTGAAGTAGACAATATAAAGTTGATCTAATACTTCAGGTTTATTCTGAGTCTTCCAGTGTGCAAGATGTACAGGTATTAGGAATACCTGAGGGTGATGTGATCATAAACGATTGTATAACCATGACGCTTCCATTCCTAGGGAGTGATGAAACGGATTTGGATTTTAGTGACTCCTCTCAGTAGAGAAGTAATCTGATCTTAGTCCAAATGTTGGATATTGATCTAAATGTGATTCAGATTCAATGAGAAGATTAGATTTACGGTTTTGATTCAAGCATCTATGGGAGGCCCGAGATCTGGATTTGAGATGTGATCTCAATATCCATGTCACTATACGTGAAACAATACAATCGCCATGTCCTTATCTCCAAGTATTCGCGGAGAAAGCGCATTATCCTTGAAAGAGTTCATGGATAATTCTATTGTTGATATATGTATCCGAGCATTGAGAAAATGGACAATTAAATGTGATTTAATTATCATGAATAATATGAATTTGATTCATATTATAAGGAGAGTTATCTTAGATAATTAAATGTGATTTGATTATCAAAGATGTAGATAATGTGAATGTGATTCATATTATTTGAGTACATGAGAATAAGTTATCCAATATAATTAAATATGATTTAATTGTTATGGATAAGAATAATGTGGATAGAAATATCCAATTATTCATAATATATTATAAATGTGATTTATAATGTATTAGAGAGAGTTAATTATAATTTATATGTGTTGATTAATTATTATGTGTATTGGATACACATTGTATAATTAATTGATAATGTAAATTATATGTTGTTTTGGGTTGTGAATTTGATTCACAATTTTTCTATGGCAAGATTGCAATATTCTCAAATATAATTGTGAATTATTTTTGAAGAATAAAAAGCCAACAAAAGTTGTTGGAAATAAATAGAGGAGATTTTCAAGGAGATATGCAATCTCATGGATTTCCATGAGATTGCTCTCTCCATGGAAAGAGGGGGGCGGCACATCATTCCTATAAGGAATGTGTGGCCGTCCACTTTGGAAGGTACATGGAGATGAAATCTCCATGTATCTTCTCTCCTTATTTATTGGTTTGATTTGGATTAATTTGTATTTGATTTTGTCAAATATATTTTTATCTAAATTTGTTGGTTTTACCAACAACAATCTTAGCCATTGGATTGACATAAATCAATCTCATCCATTGATTTTATATGTCACATGGATTGAGATCCATGGATCCCAAAACCCTATAAATAGAGAGGCACACCATGCTCTCTATTTTACACAACACATCTCTCTCTCTCTCTCTTTCTTTCTAGAGGTCAGCCCTCTCTCTCTCCCTCTCATGGCCGTCCACCATGGATGCCATGGAGAGGTTCTCCATCGCCGCGGCATCGTCGTTATGCTGCCCGTTCTTCTGCTCGTGGATCTCCGTCTCCTTCGGTGCGCCTCGCTCGTGAAGAAGACGTCGGATCTCGTGTGTCGAGATCAGGAGATCCGCCGCTTGGATCATCAACATGGATTGCGAGAAGCACGCGGTTCATCCCCGCGCTCGCAAGCGTCTCCTCCGTCGGATCGGACTTGAGACAGGAGGTCTCTTCGTTTAGAGACTCGATCGCAACCACGCTTCAAGAGGTAATCCTATTACTTGTTTGTGGTTTAGACAAAACGATCCGAGAAGTGTTCTTGGATCATGTGGTTTCGTCGTAAGAAAATTTTTTAAATTCCGCTGCATCGAGCAACTAGTGCGACTAGTCGCTCTTCGTCGTATTCGATACGACGCTCACGCTTCCGTGATGCGCTTGAGGATCTAACCATATCCTTCACCTGTTCCTTGTCAGAATGCGTTTTGACCCATCTTCACCAATTTTTGGGGCTCTCATCTTTCCTCCTCGGGCATTGAAGCCTTCTTGGATTTTTCTCCTTGTCTATCTGTGATTCACGCCAGCCACTTGGATCCTCCAAGATCGCCTTCGTTTGCCTCCTTTTCCTCGATCAAGGAGCCCGCTCGACCATGTTTTAAAACAGTCCCGTCAACCTCCAATCCTCTTTGAACCCTTTTGACCCGAGTTTGCCTCGCGCCTTGGAGCTCTGGACCGGAGGCGGTGACAGCGCATCCTCGATCTTCTTCGCGCAAGGCGAAGCAACGGCCAAGGAGCTTCCATCCTCCTCCGGTGGGCTGCCGCCGTCGAGGTTCCATCTCGTGGTCTACTGCCACTCGAGGTTGTTTTTCTTCTTATTTTTCTCGTGCTTATTTAGCTGCTAGCCTCAGGATCTGATTCATGCATACATTTTGAGGTTTAATCGATTAATTTGCCCAGATTTCGCAACCGACACCTTGCCGGAGCTCTCGAGCTCCGGCGACCGTCATCAACCCTACACCCACCGTCCATTCCCTTTTTGCTGGCCCTGGAACCATCTACTGTTGCTAGTGAACTTTATTTGCAGGTCCAGGTGCTGAAGATCCCCTTTTGGGTTCGTTTTTTGGCCGCAGTCCGAGCAGCCTGGAGCGTCCTCCTCCTCCCATCGTCGTGGCGGTGCGCTGGCTTAGGATCCGCCATTTTGGGACCGTCATCTGTTAGAGGAAGTTTCCAGGCAGCGTCTGGGACTGTCAGAGGAGCTTCTGACCGTCGGAGGGGCTTGAATCATCAAGTTGAATCTCGCAGGGGGTCGGTTCTTCCCACGTTCATCCAAGCCCCTCCCGTGTCGTTGATCTGGGTCGAGTTCGTCAAGAAGCACAGGTGGTGTCGGATCAAGCACACCAGTGCCGTCCAATCTTCCTCTGCGTTTTAATCTGGGCCACCCGCATCGAAGGGTTATCGACGCGTGAGAACTTGACACGTGTATTAGTGGACATCTTTACGCCGTCCGATCGCACCTTAGGTTGGGTAATTTGCATGTTCACCCAGCCATTTTTGTTATTTAAATATTAACCCGTAAACTTTCATCGGTAGTTTAAACTTTTATTCATTTTGCGTCGTGCCCCCCTGAGTTTTGTATAATAACTTTTTGACCCCTTCCAGGTCACGTGCTTAACGCACGTGACTTGGAAATTTTGCAAAGATATCCAGGGGACTTTACTTATTGTCTTTAGTCTAAAACTATTTATCAACAGTTCTAAACTTTCTAGACATTTTGCTTATCAGCCCTGTGATTTTCAAATATTCCACTTTGGTCCTTGCCACGTGCATGTGCTTAGCACGCGCGCCTTGGACATTTTACAGGGTTAGCCCAGAAATTCTTGATATTTGTATTCAGTACGGCTATCTTTTTATTCAGTTGCATATTTTGTGCGAAAATTTCACGCAGGCCCTGTACTTTTCCTATATTACTAAAATGCCCTTGGCTTGCATGTATTTTCTTATCGTTGTCTCTAAATTTTGCATGTATCTATAAAACCCCAAAAAACCCTCAAAAATCACATTAAGCTCCTGTTGCATTGCACATTCACAGCATATTTTTATTTTTCATATTTATTGCATTTTAGTTATTTATAAAAAATTAAAAACTTGCATTTTGTACACTATTTGCATTATAAAATCCATAAAAATATAAAAACACATCAGAAAAATCCCAAAAAAAATATTTTGCATATTTTAGTGTGTTTAAATTTCAGACCATAAATCATAAAAAATATAAAAGAAAACTCCAAAAAATATAAAAACTCTAAAAACCTTCATAAAAAATATATAAAATTCATAAAAACTCTAAAAATTGTGTTTTCTTTTCCTGAATTTTCTTTATTTTTTATATTTAATTTAAAATTAATTTGGGAAAATTTTGATACTGTTTGCTATTTTTCATTCCCATTTTAATTTCGGCCAGCATTGTTGTTCACTGTTTTCAGTATTTTTGACCTTTAAAACTACCAAAAAAATTCATAAAAGTCTAGAAAAAATCACAAAAACATTATAAAAATATAAAAACACCAAAATACTTTATTTTATGATTTTTCTTTATTTTTACCTATTTTTATAAATACTCCATTCCTCTCTCTCTCTTATATTGTATATATATTCTATTATTGAAAAAAATATATAAAAAATATAAAATACAAAAAGAAAATATAAAATTAGAAAATTAAAATCAAAATACAAAATTATAAAATTAAAAATTAAATAAAAAATATAAAATTAAAAACCCACAAAAATAGCATAGTAGACATTTGATCACATTCACATACTTTTGAGCAATTTTGCCCCGATCTATCATGTCTGCTCCCTGTGTTCGACCTCTACACATACTTACACCTATACACATCTTTGTTGTAGAGTTATAACAAAATTTAACTCCACTTTTACTTTCACTTCTTTACTTAATTGTTGTGGGTTAATTGTTGTTTGAACTGCGGATTTCGCTGGAGGTCAACTCAGCGACTGTTGGTTCGCCTTGTGAACCGACACGACCTCTCGATTTTCACGTTCAATAGTAGCATCTCATCGTTTCCAGCTAACTTGAGGTAATTTTCCTTGTTTTCTAGCTTAGTTTTAGTTCTAGTTTAATTTTTGATCATTAGATTTTGGTTTTGTTAATTGTTTTGCCTTAGATTCGTTAATTCCTAGTTCACCGGAGGTTATCTCTGACGACACATTAGACCACCTCCCTTCCTTCCCTTATGCTTCTTGCATGCCCCCGACATTCCGTTCAACCATATCCACTGTGGATCTGGACTTCGGTGTTCACCTCCGCCGCCTCGCCGGAACACCATCGCACCCCTCCATTCCACATCCATTTCACCGAATAAAGACCTCGGTATCTTCGTCGTTGTGTGCTTGTGCTTCTCATTTCAGGTATTGGTGTACTAAGGCCCATTCGGGTTGAGTTTTGAGCGTGGCCAAAGATTCTTGGAGCCATTGACTTCACCGAGCACCCGGGGCTCAATCTTTGGGTCCCGGCCACTTCCAAGACCTCCAGTCGCTGCAGACACCTCCGAGGATCGTTATAGGCCTTGGAGGAGGGCCAAAGATCACTAGAGTCGCACATGGGCGGCGATTGAAGAAGCCATGGTCGCATATTCTTCCTTATTCTTCAGGAAGAGCAGGAGCCATCGGATCCACCTCTCGCTCCAGTTTTGATCTCATGTGTCCGTTCGTGTCTCATCACTGTCGTCCATCACCGAAGGGGTATCGTGCCTCCTGCACGTGCCATGTGGATTAGTGGAGCGCTCACCACCGTTTGATCCAGCACTAGTGGGGGGTAATTTACACTACATCTCCCGCGTTTTGCCATTGTGTAATTTAGTCTTGTATTTTAATTTTAATGCTTTAATTTTTTTTAGTAAAATTGCAAGTTGAACCCTAGGCTTTGTTGTAATTACATATTGGTCCCTTGCCAGCTCACCTCACGTGCGGTCCCACGTGAGGTGGGAATTTTGTAGAGAAAAGTCCTTGTGCTTTTTGTATTTTGTATTTGGTCCAAAATCTTTCACAGGCAGTTATATATTTTTGTATATTTGCATGTTCACACCTGTGCTTACTTTTTATACCCTTGCCAATGATTTTTCGTGCATTTATTATATATATAAATATATCATCCTTGCTCTGAAAAATCTCAAAAAATAGGATTAAGTGTTTGGTTGCTTGTACTTTCACGCCATATTTTTGTTTTCATTTTTAGGTACTTTAGTTATTTTATAAAAATCAAAAATAGCATAAAAAGTCCCATTTGATTTAAAAAACCAAAAAATATATTTTTTTTGAATTCCAAATATGTATAGTGTTTATCTATTTATTTTTTAATCCAGAACCTAAAAATCCTAAAAATTGAAAAAAGGAAATCCATAAAAATTAAAAAGTCTCAAAATCCTTTATGAAAATCTAAAAAATTCATAAAAACTCCAAAAATATCATTTTCTATTTTATAGTTTTCTTTATATTTTTATTTATCTATTAAAATTGATTTGGAAAACTTTGGACATTAATTTCTATTTTTAATTTTCAAATTATTCCGATCTATTTATTAAATCTCTGATTTGAGATATTTTTTACTTTAAAAATATATAAAAATTAGCAAAAATATCTAAAAAATCACAAAATAGTAACACATTTAACCCCAAAACATTTTATTTTATGTATTTTGTTTATTTTTTAGTATTTATATCCATATTATCCCATATTGTATATAAAGCCTTATATATTCTTATATTATATATTCAAAAAGAAAAAAAACTAAAAATTAGAAAATATAAAAACAAATTAAAAATATAAAATTAAAAACAATTAAAAAATAAAAATAAAAATATAACAAATAAAAAATAAAAAATCCACAAAGAGACACATTGGCAAGAAGAACACACATTTTTGTGCATTTATTTGCCTCATTCTCTCGTTTGCTCCCTGTGTTCGACCTCTACAATACTTGTATCCATACATATTTTTTGTAGAGTTATAATAAATTTAACTCCACATATTTTATTTTTCATTGATTTATACATATTGTGGGTTAATTGTTGATTTATCGAGGTTTCTTGAGCGATCACCACAACGACTTTGTCTTCGCCTTGTGAGGACATATTTGACCCTCATAAAACCTCAGTTATCAACGTCGCGACCCCCGTCGCTTCTTTTCCACTCCCACACCACCAGCACCTCCCTCCTCGACCTGAGGGGTTGCTCCGCAGTTTCATCCCGGAGGAGGACACGTGGTCGGAAACCACAAAGCTTCTTGTCATCGCGAAGGAGAATCCCTTCTCGTTGTTAATCGCCGGTGTCGGGGATAGAGTGGTGGTCACCGGGTTGATGGGGAGGCGAAGGACGTGAAGGGGTTGAGGTTGTGGGAGATGGGTTGTGGAGGATCGCCCTCTCACCACCACCCTCATCCCTTGCTCCTCCACCCCTGCAACCCTCCTCTAATGCCTCCGTCCGCAACAGGACCACCCCCTCCATCGCCTCCCCTTACTCCCGTCCTCCGGCCCCGCTACCCTCCTCCTCTTGCTCCTCCACCCCCACTAACCTCCTCCCATGCCTCCACCCACAGCAGGATCGTCCCCTCCACCCCATCCCCATCCTCCCCATGTTACTCCGTCCCCCGCCATCCTCTTGCTCCGACTCCTCTCGGAGCAGGAGCTGTCGCCTCCCCGACCTCCCCTTCCTCCTCTCGGTCCACGACGAGGGCACACTTCTCCTCCCTGACCTCTGCCTCTTCCTCCAGGTCCACCACCCTCTAGGTCCGCAACGACTACTCCTGTTTGATTTGGTAGAAGAAGAGGATGAAGAAGGGGGTAGGAGAAGGAAGGAGATAGAGAGGGAGATTGAAGATCCACCGTCAGATTTGCTTTGGTTAGATTAACTAAAGCTTAACCCAAGTAATTGGCTACAATAAAGTTAAAGTTGACGGTAGGATCTGTGAGGTAAGACGAAGCAAGTTTACGGGGTCCAAGGAGAAATAGGTTGTTTCAAAAGTCGTAAGGGTAATTGACAAAGTTTATAGGGTTTCTAGGATAAAACTCCCTTTTTTCTATTTCATTTCTCCCGTTCTTAATTACTAAAAATTCAAGAAAAGAGTAGTATCTAAACACGTTTCTAGTATTTTATAAAAATAAAGTATGTATATAGTATATGTAAAAATCATATAAAGAATATAAAACATGAAAAATTTGATCATTTATATTTATAAAACACCTTCCAAAAATTATATTTGTAGGGATGATTTCTTTTGATTACAAGCCTTTATGCAAGTTGAAGATTGCAACTTCTATTTTGGTCACTTCTTAATTCAAGTTCCATCGCATAGGAGGCTTCAAAATCCTTGTTCAGCTTCAGAATTCATCGTCGTCATTCCTTGAGGCAAAGAGGATATGTTGGAGCCATCAACGCTTCAGCTTCACCTTCAGGCGATATACCTAAAGAGCGCCAGCTCCTGTACCCATATAGTTTGGTAGCCGTTGTACACCTATATACCCCGTCATACCCCTCGTTCCAACCCTCCCAACTTTTGTTGGGATTACTTGTATTGACCCTACAATTTCTTTGGTATAATATTTTTTTAACGATGTCTAAAAATATTATTAACACAAAAAATATATTATAATCATTAAAACAAAGTTAATATAACACATAATCAACGTCACATCATATCACAATTATCACTCCAACCCTCCCAACCCTTCAGATAGCTACTATTCGCAGAGGATACTCCAACTCAACCCAACCCAGTTACCATTGGTTACCGGGTTACCTGAGGGTAACGCGGTTTACCCCCTGCATTCCTGAATCATTTCTGGGTTGGAATTCCATCTCAAATCAATGTGATATTACATCACACTCCTTATTCCAACTCTCTACCAACCCTGGTAACTATTCAAACAACTACTATTGAGATGTGATTACCCCAATCCACCCAAATCTAAAGTAACCAAACAATCGCATGAGGTAAACTCCTTTTATCTCTTTTCCCTTTCTTCCCCTTATATTCTCTTCGTCGTCGTCTCGTTCTCTGCTACAAACCCCTCTTTCCAAATTTCTTCATTTCTTCCCTATCGGACTTCGATCCCGCTCGATCGAGTCATTTTGCCGGTCAACCTCACCAGCTCTCCCTCTCTGCTGCTGATCCCACCCTCACATCTACCACCTCCGGCAAGAACGGTCGGAGCACCTTCCTCCTCTCCTTCACCCACTACAGGAGCAGCCGCTCTCCGTCTCTGCTTCAGAGATCTTGACCTGAAGAGCAGACGGACGTGGAGGCACGAGTCCACGACGGACATCAGGCGACTACATCAGCTGGTAGATCTCGATCAGATTGTTCGTGCATCCACCGTTGAGGCGATGGTTATCTATCTACCGTCCGATTGATCCGGGCAACGATCCGGACTGTTGAAGCGACATTTGATCACAGCCATCAGCTCTACAAATTTGTGGATCGCATCAAGCCACTGCAATTGAAACCATTCGATCTGTCTCAAGGCAGCGAGTACCCACCGTTTGATCTGTATCCCGGGAACGTGAGCCACTCACGTGAGATAACAAATTGCATCTACACCCTCAGAGGTCATCTATCCAATATCCACGCCTTCAGGGCAAATTCATGTGTCCTCTTGGGTATCACATATTGCAAATCGGTTCTCTAAGATAAGTTTCATGTGTTAACTTATCATTTAAATTTGCATTTATGTTCCTGTAGTCTTTGTTTAATATATTCTACTCCAGAAACTCAAAATTTGTGTAACAGTTTCTTGGAAAGCCTATTTAAACGTCTATATTTTGAATGGTAAGTATTTATGGGATGTGCATATCGAATTTATTATGATTTTTTGAAGACAAGCTTGATTCTGAGTGACTTTATACATTACTAAATAAAGGATTGGCGGAAAAAAAAGGAAAAATATTCATTTCGTAAATAATTTCATAAGGAAGCTCTTAGCACTTGATTTGTCAATTTTTCAGTATTTGTGCTCTGTAAAAATCATTTTGCATATTCGTCGTTTGGATATTCCATGGTCCAAATTGCACTAATTCTTGAAAATAAAAATAGCCATATATTACCGACTAATTGCTCCTTTTTATCTAATTTTTGATGATTTTAATTCATTGATTTGCACAACTTAAATATTCAAAAACTACAAAACATGGCCAGTTCATTTCTGCATTTTTTATTCCTTGTCATTAATGTAAAAACTAAAAAAATGCATTATCTCCATTTCATCGTATATCGCATATCGATTTTTTTTGTTTTTTAAAATACTGCATTTATCATTAAAATCCAAAAAAGTCCAAAAAATGCTTTCCGCATTCCTTGCGCAATAAAGTTTTAGAGGAAAAAATCAACTTTGATTCTTAGGTCTCAAAACCAAAAATTAATCCAATTTTCAAGTTGGCTTAGTATTTCCTTAATCCGTTTTCCAAAAATTATTTTCTATTTAAAGTTTATCTCTTATTTGAAAACCCTAAAAAAATCTCAAAACTCAGGAAAAGACTAAAATATTTGTTATCTTTTATTATATTTTTGTCATTCATTTTTTTAGAAAATAAATATTTTATCACCATTATAAATATTGTATCACATTTCCTCATTTTTATTTTCTTTTTCTTCAAAAATAAAAAACCAATAAATATTTACAACTCAGGAATACACAAAAAAATAAAAAATATTCGCATAGAAAATTATTTTCAAATCATTAGCATTTGCATATTGTGCATTATAGCACATTCATATATTCAACTTGCATTGTTTACACCACAAAAAATACCATTCACAATAATTCAAGCTACGTTAAGTTGATCCAAACCGCACAACTAATCCATCCCACTTCTACGCATTTGATCTTGGTAAACTTGCAAGTAAAAAAATAACCATTAATTGAATAAATATACATTTTTTGATAAATCCCTTTTTATCTAATTATATTATTATTTGAAAAACTGTAGACAAGGATGTCATCAAGTAGACTACCATAATTTTCTAAATAAATGAATTGTGATTCATGGTGTGCATGAATAGACAATCCAAAAGACATGATTATCCACTCGTATATACCTTCTTTGATTTTGAAAGTTGTCTTCCATTCATCTCTTGATCTAATTCGAATTCATTAATACCCACTTCTTTGATATATCTTAAAGAAAGTTGCAACGCCATATAACATTTTAACATATCATAAAGATGCGGAACAAGGAAGCGTTATTTAATTCTTATTTTACTAATTACACAACTGTTCACACATGTTTTCCAAGAACAATCCTTTTTTGGTGTTAAGAGAGCTGGGATGGCCACATGAATCATACTTTCTCGTATATAACCTTTGTGCAATAGTACTTTGACATGCATTTTCATCTATTCATGTTTGCTTAGGCTTATTCTGTAATGTGGCAAATAAGGTAGGCTAGCACTTGAATAAGGTCGATGCGATGTTGTATGTTTGTGAAGGTGGAAGTCCAATAGGTAGCTCTTTAGCCATAACATCACTATACTCAATCAAAAGAGGAAGTACTTCCGAAGTACTTCCAAAAGTTTTGGCTTGCTAGCATCCTTTCCAACTAGGGAAAAAATAGTTGTAGATTCATTAACCTCTTTTTGAAAGATTGTATAGTCTAAAACAATCTTACTATCTTACTATATATTACATCCCGTGGGGGTGGTACTGTAGCAAATTTACACTCGAGAAATCTCAACGATCCAGCCTTTGCCATATTTCCTCATCCGTTAGTTCTCCCATTTCTTTAATACAAATTAATTAATGTTTCTTGCCCGTTACAGTAGCAAATATCCACTCTCTCGCTCCTTATAAATAAATAAATTAATAAAGTTCCTTGCGTCTGCCTTTTCCCTATTGCTATGTTGCTTGTTATCGTGTCCTCGTTGCATGCTCTACAGACCCCATGAACTTTCTATTTCTGCAACATGGACTACTCATACGGCTCAAGGCTTTCTTCCAATGCACGTAAATCTCTTTATATTGCTCCTGCCGACAATTGCAATCCATGCTCGAGGTTCCGTCCAAGTTCATCTTCGGCTTCCTGTCGTCCTTGTGTTTCTGTTGCTATCATTTGAAATAATCAAGGTGAGTTGTTGTTTCACATCTCCCAGTTGCTATACCTCACTACACGTAGCCATTTCACATGGACACTTGATGCACACATCTCTATATACGGCAATACTTGCTGGCACACAAATATTTTCATGCAAATTAGAGTATGCGTTGTGATGTTTGGTTGTGATTCGTCTCCCATCTTCCCTTCCCGTATCTTATTGACGCATGCTTGTTTATCTTTCCGGTGATCGCTTGTTACTGTCCTGCCTTTGCTTTTTGGCCGTCCGTTATCGTCTTGGCCAATACAATCCTAAGGTAAGTGCTCAATCACTCTATGTTTCCACCACTATTGCAATCCATCCACCAGTTTTTCTTGTTGTATTTTGCTGACGCATGTTTGTTTATATTTCCGTTCATCGGTTGCTACTATCCTGCCTTTGTTGCGTTCTCGCCATCTGTTGTCCTTTTCTACGATACCATTGCTAAGGTATGTGATTAGTTGCTCCGCTTTACCGTCACTAACAAATTCATTAAACATGTATACTATGCTCTCCTTGACGTGATGCTCCCGTTTACAAAGTAAGAGTACATGTGCGTGTAAGTAATGCTTTAAACAAATATTGAATTCCACCTTGGAAAAGTTCCTAGGTAAAATTAAAATATCAAGAAGGTTAGAAGATGGTAAAAGTTCTTCAAAATTATTATTATATCAATTCCTTAAGAAAAGCTTCTGCGTAAAATTAAAATATCGAGAAGATTAGAAGATAGTAAAAGTTCTTCAAAATTACTCTTACATTAATTCCTAAGATCGGATACTGTAATAATAGGTTACATTAAATTATTCATTTTAGCATGTTCAGTTCACGTCATGTTGTATACTGAATTTTTTTTTGAAAAATTTCAAATAATCTATACCAATACAGCAAGGGCGGATTTAGGGGGGCCAAGGAGGGACAAGTGCCTCCCTATATATGTTTATGCAATTTTTTCCTATGGATTTTTAAGGTAAAAGTAATCATAATATTTCAAAATTTTAGTGCCTCATTTGGATTTTTTGAGGGTAAAACTCATACATGCCTCATAATTTCTTTTGAAAAAGTTTAATAATTTTACCAATAGATAATATGCCTCTTAAAATAAAATTCCTACCAAAAATAATAGATTTTACCTCAAATCAACCTATATTAGATAATTTCTTCAATCGATCAACTTATAATAGATCACTACCCTATTTTTATCAGTTATCCATTTTTTTAGAATGGAACTATAGAATGAATCGATCTTTCATCGAATCTCGTTATCACTTATACAGATACGTGGTCTAATTCACAATCTAAAAATAATATTTTTTTAAAAAAATCATTTATGTCAAGTCTCATATATTATTCATTGGTCATAGTTAGTATCAAGTAAAGTGGTCAATTGCACATATATTCTTGATCTGCGTATTTTTCTTCATAGACATTAATATTTCTTGTTATTGATAAAAAAGTATAGAATTAGTATTTTATATTTTTGATTTGATACCGATTCGGAACAAGTGTAGATTATATTGCAATTAATCAAAATCCATATACTAAATTCAAAATAATTAAAATACTTGAATATAACTTCCTTTAAAAAAGATATAAATATCATTCACAAAAAATCCCGACATTGTGGAACATATGTGATTCCAATCTATGTAAAATTGAATAAATAGATATAGTTGATTAAAAAATAAGTTCAAAATTTACTAATGTTATATAATGAATAAGTTCAAAATTGATGAAAAATATACGTGAAAACTATAAATATAATTTTTCTATAACAATTATTGTTATATAATGAATATGATTGTACTTTAATTGATAGATAATTCTTTAAATCCTCTTGCCCCCTCTTCAAAAACGTCCTGGCTCTGTCCCTGCAATACAGTGTCCGATATCTCACCCGTGTCCTTTCCACATTGCTACGTCGATGCCTTCTCCTATTTGCATGGAGTCTTGACGTGTCTTAGCATGTGCTCATATTAATATGCTGCTTCATTATTATAATAAAACTCGAAGCATTTAGGGATTGTATATTATACTAATACGATCCTATTATGAAATATACTACAGTAATATGATCGTGCCCATGAGGAAATCTAATTCTCAAACGAAATATATGTTACCTAATTATTATATTTGATAAATATTTAAGTAACATAATTATATAATCGTGCCTCTCGAGGCAACATCATAGGGAACTTGAGGCAAAATGCAGTAGAATGGGTTTGTAACCCCTACTTGGTGATGAAAGTAGGGGCCTCCATAAATTAGTCTTTTAAGAAAAACTTGATTTTTTTATGATGTGGTCACTGTTATGTTTGTTTGGTTTGTTCTCCATTTTAGAAAAATGCCTTGATCTTCATGGACGTTTATATTATTATGCTATTAAACTCCCAAATCAATACATTTGATTATAAAATATTTGCTATTCTATTTGAAATAGTCATTGCGCAATTGAACGCGTTTTTTCTTCCTCACATCCTGATCACATCTACGAATATAATTGAATCAATGTGAGATTAAGAGTTCAATTAATTGGGAGGATAAAGATGATTAATTATACATACATCATGAGTTGATAAGAATTCCTGGGAAAGAATTGCACATCGAGGTCCCTACATAGTCAAAGTTACGATCACTTTCAGATTATTTTTTAAGAAAGGATTACTACACTTTGTTCTCCTGGAAATTACATATAAACATTAAGAACCGTTAAGGAGATATAAGAAATACTTATTTGTTCTTTTCTACGCAAATCTAAACATTTCGGTGACTGGTTATTGTAGCGAATTAGGTAACAATATTTTCCTAATGAAGCCATCCATTTGGAAATTTCGTTACAACTCTATAGATGTTAACGAAAGAAATTATAAATTTCGTTACCACTCTGTACTTAGCTATGATATTGGGATATCGTTTATGCAAGATCTATTCTACTCTCCTCGATGAATTATTGGCTCTAGATCCTGTCAAAAATTCGTTTCTTATATAGATAACCATATTACATACACATATATGCATAATTCATATAGTGGTTTTTTACAGTAATAATAATAATAAGTAATAGAGACATTCGTAACAGGTATGTTATGATTTCCTTGACGAAAATTCAATAAAGTCAGACCAAATGATTAAATTGTAATTTATGCAGGCAATCCGAAAAAGCATGACCTCAAATGCAAACATGGCTAACCTCAACAAAGTATACTTTACCACATTAAATAATAAAAGTAACTTCATTACCTTTATAAGTAGTGTTTTTAACAACTATTGAAATACAATAATAACAAAAAAAACAAATTTCCAATTACAGTAACAATAAATTTCTTACCAATTGCACAATGGCTGATATTTCTCTACATATTATAGATACTTTCTTTTAAGATGACCGAAGAACAAGATTTCGCACACACGCAACCTTCAAAGCATGATCTTCAGCCATCTGCTTCATGTAAGAAGTTCATAGCTCATCCAATTTCCATGCCTCTATCTTATACATCCATATTGTTCCTTATAGAAAACCCTTTTTTGGATGCAGATACTGATCTTCATCATTTTCTAGCTCTTATCGTGTAAATAGAATCATGTGTCCTCGCTTCATGTTGTTTAAGGATAATTTCGTATCTACCTATATTATCTTCGATTTCATAATTTCCTCAATTGATGTAACATTAAGTTGTTATCCTCGCAATATTACTCATTACAATTGCACTTCATTAACTTCTGAAATAATCCGTTTTCCCTTATACAATTACCGTTGATTGTAGCTATTAATAAATAAATATAATTGCGTCTTTTTATATAGATCCACTACTAGGATGAACCTACAATGTCTCTATATATATGTACTTTGTGAATTTGAATAATTTCCACGACACAAATATTTTGAATTCACATGTTATTTCCTGTGTTTCTAGGTAATCGTCCAACAAAAAGACAAAAAAGCTAACTTATATTTTCCACGATTATCTTCATTTCCTTTTTTTGTAGCTTACGCCTTTATTTGAGTATTATACACGTAAGAGCTATATTGTCTAATATACGTCAATTTTTCCCTTTGGAAGCACGCGGACCCTCTGGAGACATCATCAATGGTATTACACCCACATTATATGCTCATATCTCCATATAAATTGGAGTGCATATTTCTATTACAATAAACGGTAATAGATACGTCACATCTACGATTGAATTTCCTTTTTCAGATCATGGCCCATGTTCAACTCATAGCTTCAACAATATGACTCCTTATTCTAGACAAAGTATGACCTTCATTTCTTCGTTATAGAAAAATTATGTGCATAATCCATTCATTCAATACCTAAATATTATATAAATTAGCTACCTTCTTAAATATTCTTTCTAGGACGATACTTCGAGTGATTGAACTTTGGTCCTCTTGATTCATGTTGTAGTAAATGTAGTGCAATTGTATGGTCTGAAGAAAGAATTCTACGATGCCCAAATAGGCATCCACAATTTCAAATTGATTGCTCAAATGGAAGAATCAAGCTGCCGTTGTTGAGAAATGTCCCCTTATTTCTTGAACAACTTCTATCTAACCAACATCTTTGCGCTGCACATTTCAAGAAAGGTGTGTGCCAATATAATAACTGCTTTAGCTTCACCTCCATAGGAACACGTATTGACGCGACAGTAACCAACTCTCAAGGTCCTTACTGTTACCGAATTCATGGACAATTGTATCGAAGAATAGGATCACTACTTCCTGAAGAAGGAAGTTCTCCAAGTTTTGCACAACTTTATATTTATGATCCTGAGCATGATTTAGAAAATAGATGCTGCACTTTTTGGGCTGGATCTGTTGCTGCTATTATAAATAAGGACTTGATCGCATCATTGCAGTCTATGTTGGAATATTGTAACCCATATGTCTCCATCTTTAGAAGGACTAGAGATTGGATTCATGAAAATAGTGAAAGTCATGTGACTTTGAAGCTCATAGATTCTAGAAAACTCGATCATGGTGAATCTGTTGCTCCTGTATCTTCTGAGATTGCAGTATTAATGGTTGGAGATGAGGACTCATCCGGAGACAATCATGATATAATTGTGTGCAAGCGAGGAGATCTATTTCAACGAATCAATGAATTACACCCAACATATATGCCTCTACAATACACGTTATTGTTCCCATATGGTGAGGATGGTTGGCGATTAGGTCTTAATTGTTATAATGGAGACGAACATACAAAAGGTTGTGATACAGTTGTATCCATGATGAATTTCTATGCTTTCCGACCGCAAAATCGAGTTGTTGAATCGGGAATTTCATTGTTGAGAGGGGGTATATTACTTCAACAATTTATTGTTGATGCATACGCATGCATTGAACAAGGAAGATTAAGTTGGTTGCGTAAAAATCAAGCCAAACTACGCCTTGAAAGCTTTGCTAATATATATGATGCTATATGCGATGGGGAGGAATTTGGATGTAAGCACATGAAAAAGGATCATTCTACCTGCTTCTTTCACCGCTCTAGAATTATTATGATGCGATGGCTTTGTGTGCATGGGCCGGACCACCAGATTTATTTCTGACATTTACATGCAATCCTAAATGGCCAGAGATTCGATATTTGCTTGATATTGATGGGTGTTCATCTTCAGAGGATCATCCAGATATCGTTGCAAGAGTTTTCAACATTAAACATAAGCAATTAAGAGATGACATAATCAAAGGAGAGTTATTCAAAATCGTAAGATCATGTGCACTCTTCTCTTTGATATAATATTTTTTATTGTCATTTTGATTACCTATAAAAGATATTTTACTCATGACATATGTTAACTAACTCATGGTGTTATCTTTAGACTTATCTGTAATAGAATTTCAAAAGTGTGGCCTACCTCATATGCACATGCTTATTACTTTGGATACACACAACAAGATTAGAAGTACCGAGGATATAGACAGAATTATTTCTGTTGAAATCCCATATTCATCCACGGATAGGTACGCATATGAAACTGTTTCTAAGTGTATGATTCATGGTCTGTGTGGAAGACTTAATCCAAAATCGCCCTGCATGGTTGATAATAGATGCTCAAATCATAATCCAAAGAAATTTAATGACGAGACAATCTTTGATGGTGAGGGATATCCGATATATAGGAGACATGATGATGGTAAAAAGATGCAAGCACGACAAATGTCCGTTTATAATAGATGGGTTGTTCCTTATAATATAGATTTGCTAACAAAATTCGATGCTCATATAAATGTTGAAGTTTGCAATCAAATGCAAGCAATCAAATGTTTGTTTAAGTATGTTTATAAAGTCTTTGATAATCTGACATTTGCTTTGCAAAAAGATAACCAAGATACGATTGACGAAATCAGTCAATACTTAAATGTAAGATATCTTTCTCCGGCTGAGGCTTCTTGGAGAATCTTTGACTTTCGATTACATGAACGACATCCTACAATTCAACGTTTATGTTATCACTTACGTGATAAACAACGTGTTATTTTCCGAGATGATGACAACCTTCAGCAACTGCTAGAAAATTCTTTTCTAAGTAAAACTATGTTAACTGAGTGGTTTGTTTGCAATAGAATCTCTCTTGATGGTAGAGCATACACATACGTGCAGTTTCCACAACATTATGTTTGGAAGGACGAATGTTGGCAATGAACACCACGTATCCGTGGTAAGTGTATAGAACGTCTTCCAGCAGCTAAATTGTCATATGGAGAATTATATTATCTAAGAATATTACTACATAAAGTTTGCTGGACAAAAAGTTATGCTAACCTTCTTAAGATAAATTCTATTGTGTATAATACCTTCAAAGATGCTTGTGCTACTCTAGGACTCCTAGATGATGATAATGAATGGACTTTTGTAATTGAAGATGCGGCTTTGTGGGCAACTGCATGGCAACTAAGACACCTCTTTACGATAATTTTGATAACAACAGTCTTATCAAATCCTAGAAGGCTTTGGGATAAATATTGGAAACATTTCACTGATGATTTTCAAGAAAGATGTGCAGATGATTCCTTATATAGTAATTGTAGATTATCTAACGAAGAGTTACAGAGAAAAGGTCTACAACATCTAGAATCAATCTTGAGGAAAAATGGTAAATCACTTGTCGATTTCCCATCATTAGATGTTGCTTATGGTAGCTATACCTACAATATCATGATCAACTACTTATAGATGAAAGGAACTACAATGTAGACTACCAATGATCAGAATTTGTTTGGTTATTTTCCGAACTTAATGACGATCAACTACATGTGTTCAATGAAATTATCCATTCATGCGAAGCTACTACTGGTTCATTCTTTTTTGTTTCTGACAGTGGTGGAGTTGGTAAAACATATTTGTCGAATACAATCATTGCTAAACTTCACTCAGAACGACATATAGATCTTCCAGTTGCCTCCTCAGGAATTGCATCATTACTATTGCCTAGTGGTCGGACAACACATTCAAGATTCAAGATACCCTTGGAATTTTTGACCAATCATCAACATGTACTATTACACTATTCTGAATTGGCAAAGTTAATCCGTTATACCAAGTTAATTATATGGGATGAAGCACCAATGGTCAACAAAAATGCTTTCCATGCATTAGACAGAACGTTAAGAGACTTACTGAGAGATATACGAGAAGATGTTGAAAATTTACCTTTTGGAGGGATAACTATTGTTCTGGGAGGTGACTTTAGGAAGATACTTCCACTTGTTCCTAGAGGTGGTCGAGTTGATATAGTTAATGTCTCCTTACCTAAATCATACCTCTGGTGTCATTGTTAATTGTTTGTACTCAAAAGAAACATGCGATTACAGATTAATACAAATCTTCAGCATGTTTCTGAAACTGGTTTTTCTAAGTGATTACTTGATGTCATGGACGGAAAATGTCAAGGGCTTTCATCCTGCGATCTTAATAGCTGCTCATGGATCAACATTCCATCTGAGATACTGGTGGATATGAAGTGCGGCTTACAAGGGTTAGTTGATGAAGTGTATTCAAATATCTCTATTAATATTATAGGTATTAACTATTTGAAGGACCATGCTATTTTAGCAGCAAGAAATGACGATGTTGATACAATTAATGATTTAATTATGGATAAGATACCTGGAGAAGAAATCATTGCTTACAGTTCTGATAAGGCAATTCCACTTTATGAAGATGGAATTTTCTCAATCATTGATTACTCTATTGAAAACCTCAATTCTATAAATCTCCCCGGAATTTCAAGAAGCATATTAAAACTAAAACTTGGCGCGCCCCTTATGATATTAAGAAATATAGATCGGTCTGTTGGTCTTTGTATTGGTACTCAATTAATCCTTAAGTCACTTCAACGAAGAGTCGTCGATGCTGAAATAATGATGGGTGATTATGCTGGACACCAAGTTTATATTCCAAGAATCGAGCTAGCAAGTTCAAATATTGACAGATCTTTTATTCTAAAAAGAAGACTATTTCCTGTTAAAATAGCTTTTGCAATGACTATCAATAAAAGTCAAGGACAAACATTACAACGTGTCGGCTTATATTTACAAACGCCAGATTTTTCCCACAGACAATTATATGTTGCTTTGTCTAGAGTGACGTCAAAAGCTGGATTAAGAATTTGTTATCTAATAAAATAGAATATCCAACTAATTCTACTAAGAATGTTGTTTATAAAGAAGTTCTGGATCAAGTAAACATACAATCTATACAGTAATTACTTCCTTGCAGGTACACAATTCTTTTAGATTATTTCTCCTAAATATGAATATATTTATGTACTTTCTCAATTTCAAATTTATTTGCCCCAACTATTGCCTTATTCCCAATTTCCAATCATTTCTTTGATATTGTTACTACAACTACATAACCCTAATAAATGATGTCATTATATGCCCATGAATAACTTCATTTCGTATCTTTTCATAAATGTATCTCTCAATAAGAAATCTTCCTATCCATTATAGACACAAAAAGCAGCATTCTGACGACTCTTCTCAAGATCATGACTATACGAAAACATCATTTCCAAAAGCAAAAAGAGCATTACAACTTACCAATGTGAATGCCTCCTCCTCGGATAGTTTCAAAGAAGATTATGAACACCATAACAAAGCGACATCAGGTATTACTTATATATCTTTGCTTCCACCCAAAGCATATAAATGCCTAAATTATACAACTTGTTGGTACTTCTATACGAATACTTACTCCCATAAACGTATTTGCTTGCAGATTGTAAGATGTTCAAACTTCAAGATAAAGATGTAATAAAAGGAAAATCCATCAACTGTGCATATTCACCTGCCAACCAACAACAGTTAGTCACATTAAGTATGCCACGACCATATATCTGCAACAAATGTTATGGCTTAAGAATTACCAGATTATGGTCCGGCAAAATTTATGGCCCAAAAAATCCAAGCGTGCTTGCTTTTATGGTCATAGATGAAATAGTATCACTTCATATTGACTTATTCTCATTCATTGATAGGTAAAAACATCGATATTTCTTTCACCTTCCTATTTACACTTTATGGATAGGGTGACCATATGCATGGATCAATAAATGATTTAGATTTGGATAAATGGACAAGTATGTTGGAAATAGGTTCAGTTTACATATTCCAAAATGTCCGCTTATACGAAGCTAGAAAGTGGCACATTATTGTACCTCATCGTTATCGTATGGTGATTACAAGCCGCACAGTTGTTCGATTGGATGAAGATGATGGAAGCATACCTCTAATTAAGCTTAATATAATTTCTTTGGATAATCTATCCTCCATCAAACTTAAAGGAGTACAACTAATAGGCACTACATCAACTTCTTATTTTAACATTTGCATATAATTGTCAGTTATACTACCCCAATCTTTTATATTCATTTACCTTTCATGACATCTATGTTGTGCAAGTATATTTACCATTTTTCTTACTTACATTTCACTCCTTACATTTTTTTCATAGATGTTCTTGGAATAGTTATCAATGTAGACTCTAAAACACAGGTAAAAAAGAGAGATGGTAGATTGAAAAATAAGCTAAATGTTGCTATTATCGATCAAAGGTAAATTCAAAGTTCATCCCTTTTTTTCATATATCAATTCGTAATATATGCTGATATTAAGTTTCTTATTATTATACAACGATGCCATTATAACAATTACTATATGGGGCGATTTAGCCTTGAAGATGAGCTTGAACTTTCAAAGCGGTCACAGGATACCAATCTTCTTTTCGCATGTCACGTATCTGTTTCCAACTACCAAGGTGTAAATTTGGAAATATAGTTGATTTGCAATTTATTTTGTTCTTTTTTGTATGCTCAAATAACGTTCTCATAATCTTGCACATTTTTAAAGGATCATACTGTCTTTCAACTACTCTACTTCTCAGTTCTGATGCTCAATCCTACGGGCATCAAGCAAGCAACAACTATTTTAGAATGGTAATATCTTCAACCATTCTACCTAATGCAATTCATTTGTTTGACAAATTGCTCATTTTTCGAAGGTTTCCAAGCAACCTCCTTCTGAACACGGTTCCCAGAGGTGTCTTTCCTCCATCAATAGAACCCCACTACTCCAAGTTAGCTAACTAATCAATGCTTGTATTGCCTATCCATTAGAGGTTAGTGTGGCATGAAAATATGAATAAATAAATAAATATATTCCCTTCCCTGTTAGATTGCAATTCACATCTATACTCATTCTCTACTTTTATCTTACATATTTCAACCAACAACATTTCGACCAAAAAATCTCAGGTGTTTTTACTGATGCACAATTATGATATGACTGTTGTGTAGCATGCTTCACCACATTTCGTTATAAAGATGAGCCACTTTGCTGTACGAACTGCCATGCGAGAAATCTAAGCTGTGTGCCTAGGTATCTATTCTAGAAACTCTATATTTACCAATTTCTTTAAATACAACTAAAACACTTTATGCGTTCTGAATGAAATTGAAGGTAGCATCATTAGATGATTCCGGAGAAGTTTATATAATATTTTTTAGCGATGTGGCAGAAACCATTCTCGGAATAAAAATATCTAACCTCATAAATTTACTTCAACAGGTATTAAATAGCTTCTTTCATTCAAACTAACTTCCAGTGTTAATCTTCTTTTACTCATAATTTACATATTTACATGACGATGTATTAGAGGTACTTGATGCTCTGATATGCCCACGATTATGGATGGAATATATTTTCAACATAAGATTGACTCAAAAAAATCACCGCAGCGCAAACAAAAGAGATTTCGTAGCAACCTCAGTTTACGTTGTATAAAAGCCACACTTACTTCACTTACTTCACAAGGGCCATCAACATCCTCATGATCATATATTCCCGTCACCTTTTTTATAAGTACCTTCATAAAATATATCACTTACACATCGATTTTTATCCCTTTCCATATTCCCTATCTTCCTTACAACAAGATTTTCTTACTAAACGAAAGCATATACTTATGCCTTTACATCTCCATTGATTACATATTTAGATAAATAAAATTATTCTGATAAAAAGCTACAGAAATTTTGCTTTTTACATGCATATGTTAAAATCATCTACCTAAATCTACCGTTACTTCAAACCCTTAAGATTCATCGCAACCTTTTTTAAGTGCCAAAAAAATAACCTTAACAATTACTTATTTATTTATATTTAGTGATGACTTCTTAAATTCATATACAGGAATACACACTTCGAAGAACCTGACCTTTTCATGTTAACCTTTTTTTGATCTATGTAATTATAAACATATGTCAACTTACGATAATATATAGCAACTATCTTATAACATTTCTCAATTCTTTCCCTGCTTTCTTATTGATTTTACTATTGACATCTTCGCCTCACTTCTGCTTCAGTGGAAACATATCTGATAAAAAAAATCCCCCGTGCATAGCACGGGGTTGCCCACCAGTACTTACTATATATAAAGCCCCGTTGGGGCATCACTGTTTCATTGTTCCTTCTCCCGGCATTTTATTCCGCTGAAGCCCTTGACCCATTTTTCTATTACCACCTCTATCATGATGAGGACAAGAATATCAGATCTCCAACTATAGTTACAACACCATCCCATTTTTCTATTACCACCTCTATCATGATGAGGACAAGAATATCAGATCTCCAACTATAGTTACAGTGCCATCCCATTTTTCTATTACCACATCTATCATGATGAGGACAAGAATATCATATCTCCAACTATAGTTACAGTGCGCTCGAAATATGCAATTATCCGTTGCTTTTGTTGCATGTTGTTATCCGTTGGACATTGGCCATTGTGCATTGCTTGCTGCTTACGTTGTCTTGGTAAGTGTTCTTCCTTAGATAAGTATGACTATAGCTTGTTGCACACTAGACATCATCGTGCATCTTCTCCACTGCTTCCTCTATCATTATCTGCATCGAAATCATACTTTTTTGTGGCATCGATGCATGTGCCTCCCCCTACAACGTCACTTGCATCTTACTCCGTCTTCAGCAAGCTACGCCTCTCCTCCGACAAGGGCAATCAGAGCAGCTCCCTTGAAGCCATATAACATGAAGCATCAGAACCCTCTGCTTTGCTCCTACCACAAGCTCTTAGTCCATCGCCCACCTCTAAGGCATGTTTGGTTGCCAGGGTACCCTGTGGTACCCTGGCATACCCCTGGCTCCATCCCTGCATTCCTGGGTTGAGATTACTTGTATTGACAATACAATTTCTTTGGTATAATGGTTTTTAACATTGTTCAAATACACTTATTAACATAAAAAACATATTATAATCACTAAAAAGTTAATATAACACATAATCAATGTCACATCACATCGTAATTATCATTCCAACCATCCCAACCCTCCAAACATCTACTATTCACAGGAGTTACCCCAATCCAGCCCAACCCAGTAACCAAATAGGCCCTCCGCAACCTGCGCATCTTTCATGTTGTGCCTCCCGTGTCCTTTCCTCCCTTCGCTAGGACAATGGTGCTGGATTTACACGAGATAAAGGTAAAGATATCGGTTTCGAATTCAATTATGTTGTTCTATAATGATTAGCAACAGTTTACTTCTCAGGGTCCATCTTCTCACTTATCTTTTTTAATTTTGACATGTGGTTGTTGTTGGTTGATAACAACTGAGTTTGTGTCTATGGTTGAGGGAAATGTGAAAAAGAGGTACCGGATATAGCTCCCTGTGTATCTCATGGTAGGGGACATGATGCTCGATTCACAAGCTGTTGATCTCGTCCGAGGTATCATTGTCCTTTTATATACGTTTTGTTAGATTTGCAAGCTTCATAATATTATTTTGTGGATAAAAGGCAATGTTTACCTTCTTTACACAGGACATATCGTACTGCCATTGAATTTCTACTTTCAAAAATAATATACGATGCTTATGCTTCCAATGACCACTCTTGAATTCAATAAAAGATAGCATTATATTAAAACATAGCACAATAATATAGTGTGAATGCTATTCAACTCACTATATATACCCTGGATATATAGGACAATAATATACCGTGAATACTATTGAATTCTATCGATGTAGAAGGAAAGCTGCTTTGATGGAATCTGATGGAGGTGTGCGATGGATTAGATTGTTGCTTATTCTGCTTGGATATCTTCCATTCAGCAGATTTTCTTCTCATGTGTATACATGCTATGCAATCATACAAGTTTGTGGGTTCTTCTAAAGTAACGACATATGCTTCAACTTCATAGCTTTTTGTTTGTTTATGTTAAGATGGGATAGTTGAATTCTGATTTAAACCAATTCATAAATCATTTATTTGCATTGTCAATTTATTTTCCCCTGAATAGTAGTAATTTTCCACAAATATTAGTATTATAATTGTGTTGGTATGAAGTATTGATTTTCTGTCATTTGTAAAAGTTGTATTCTAAATGTCATATACAACGAGTTAATCCACCTGAGTTATGGTGCCTATTTAACTCATTTATTATTAACTTACGTGATATAGAACATGTTAATCTATCTTTAAGGGTTCGTTTGGTTGCAGGGTTGGGCAGGGTTGGGTACTATTCACAGGGCTGGGTGAATAGTAAACTGTGAGGAGGGAGTATCCCTGTGAATAGTACCCAACCCAACCCAACCGTGCCCAACCCTGCAACCGAACGAACCCTTAAGTGTCAGGAATATCTCCGACAATCTTGGGTGTAAATTTCAGATCGTTTTTTGCTCGTTATAATTGCGAGTAACATTGGCCATCTTTGTGCTTTTTGATTGCAACAGTCCAGATGTTGGTAACTTATAGCCTTTTTAACTGAAAGTATTTGTCAAGATCATATATGTAGATATTAACTTTATCTCTTTTGTCTATGCTTATGAAATAATCCAGCAAAATGAGAACTATTTGCTGCAGATTATATTAAAAGATTGTGTCAATAATTGGATGTTGATTTTATTCTCATGCATGTTTCCTGTGCAGTGCACGGAGCTCCTACTAGTAAAGGATTATGGCTCAAGGTTGTGTGGTTACTGGCATGGAAGGACATATCGATATCGGCAACATATCGATACAATGTCGATACCGATATATCGCCGATATATCGGCGATATATCGATGCATATCGCCGAAACCCGGTATCCATTAGGCATTTTTCTCCTGTCGATACCCGATATATCCATATCGGCGATATATCGGTGACATGTCGATACCGATATATCGCCGATATATCGACGATATATCGCGATATGGCGATCCCTGGTTACTGGACACCAGCTTTGATGTTGGTGGTTTATCACATGCAATTGTAGGAGCGAAGGAGACCACCTATTGTAACACCCATACCCCCAAACATAGTACCACATCTAAAACTGTGAAGTGTGGGTGCGGTTTATAAGTGGTGGGGATTATTACTTGACAACTTGGGCTTAAGCATTTTGGGTGGTTGTCAACGGGCCTATTTGGGCTCGAACCCAACAAGTTGTCAGGGTCAGTTTTCCTCGATAATGGACCGGGGACCTAAGCTCGGGACGTTACAAATGGTATCAGAGCCAATTTCTCTCTGATAGTGGAAAGGGCTACCCGAGAGGTGGAGCCACCCCTACAAAGAGATAGGAGGAAATGGCTACGCGGAGCGTGCAGCCGCCACTGTCACTGGGAAAAGTGATGGGCCATGTCGCAACGAGGACGTTGCGAATATAAGTGGGGGAGATTGTAACACCCATACCCCCAAACATAGTACCACATCTAAAACTCGTGAAGTGTGGGTGCGGTTTATAAGTGGTGGGGATTACTACTTGACAACTTGGGCTTAAGCATTTTGGGTGGTTGTCAACGGGCCTATTTAGGCTCGAACCCAACAAGTTGTCAGGGTCAGTTTTCCTCGATAATGGATCGGGGACCTAAGCTCGGGACGTTACACCTATCTTGGGCTTAAAGAACCGCATTGGGGTCGAACGGTAATATGCATCTTCTTCATCATGAGAACATGTGTAATCTTTCTACATACATGCACAATATCCTTGTTAAATTGCAAGAGACATCTTAGTAAAATGCAGTAAACACCATTGAGGCTACGTGAGACCATACTTCATCCTTGTAAGTGTGAAAAAACGGATTGTGTGGTTCGTGGAAGCGTGCAACTTGAATTCGCACGTCCGAGATGTTACCAAATCTTGCATGGTAATCAATGAGTATAGAACAAAATATCATTCTTGAAAAAATCATAATGTCCATTCAAAGTAAGAGTTCTATTTTACTACATCATCAATAATGGTATGGTTGCAAAACATAAAGAAACAATACAATAACATATCCGTGATTCCAGTGGGCATATAGATATTCTTGCAACTCCATGAAATAGATCCTATCACCGCAAATATCTTGATGCACCCGTCATACAATCCACCTTGTCCTGCACCTGAAATATAAAAATATAATTTTGCATGAGCCTAATGTCCAGTATGCATCGGGGTCTATGCAAGAGAGTTATAACGGTCGTTTAACCCGTTATATTGTATGTACTTGAGTTTTCATGGAAAATATTGTTACATACCTAATGATTCCCACGTATGTCTAAGTTCATTCCTTAACATATGTATTTAGCTTCTTTCATAAATATGCGTACACATATGTAATACATATAAAAATATATAAAATACATGGCTTTCATCTTGTGGGGTATATTTCATAAGATTCATGTTATGTAACAGTTTCTTTTATCATATAAATCACTTTGCATGTTAAATCCTTTAAGATGACTTTGCATGACTTGTGATGGTTTACTTTTCTTAAACCATTTCTTGTACAACATGTAATTGTTTATTCTTTTTGTGAAATCATTTTCTTGCATAAAAAATAATGGTTTACCTTTATAAATTATTTCCTTGCATGATTATAATGGTTTACCTTTATAATTTGTTTCCTTGCATGCTTGTTATGATCTACCTTTATAAACCACTTCCTTGCATAACTTTTCATATACTTATCTTGTTATATTTTCAACCGCTGACACTTACGATCCATGACATGACATGACATGACAATGTAGCTACAACTATAGAGGACTTAGCTTTTACCTCTTTGGTTCCTTGAAAATCATATGCCCCTTGACAGCATTGCCCCTTGGACTAACATGACCGCTTACGGTCAACCATGTGACTCTTTATAAGTCCGTACCTTAAATCTTCATTAATTCTTTTGTGGTAGAGTTAAACCATTTATTTGTATTCTTCTTCGGTATTCAACGATCTTAATTGTTTGATACCAACTGGTTAACGCATGCTGACTTATTATTGCAACCTAACATTATTTGATTAAGTGCATATACTCATCCAATAATCCACGTATATAGACAAATCACATCATATATATACTTGTTTCCAACTGAGTTCACAGACATCAAAGTTATGAGCTTTACAGAGAATGTCATATTCCCATAATGCTTAACTGAAATAAAATACAGTTGATTGACAATAATCCTCCAAATTCAGATTACTGAAGTCAATCCTTGTCATTATAGGTGCAGTTCTCTCCTCCTCAGTGTACTTTGTAGCATTGCTATAATAATCCAACTTATCGAGATCTATATTTCTACCATCAATATGTTATACATGTTCATATGACATCACGTACTCATTTATTTACTATGTTGAATATTTGGATTAGATCTGGAGATGGTATTATAAACATCAACAAAATGTTTCTGCAACATATCATTTAGATGGTTTGTTCGTCCACATGAAAAGATTATAGCAATTCATTGATTGACATGGTGGTATATGTGGCTACTGTTAATTTGATAATGCATTTTTTTATATAAGATAAATCTTTTTTGTCATCAACTAAAAGTTATTACAGGGTGTGCTCGCATATTAAGTATGATACTAAATAAGATCAAGGCAAATTATGCTACTCAAGTATTATCCCTATTCACGTTGCTTTTTTTCAATCACGAATAAATGTAAATGCAAACCTTTTATACTAAAGGCATAACCATCCAAACTAATGGTGTGAATGAACAATTGAGCTTGAAGACCTCGACATAATTTGATTAAGTGTGACCATGATGTCTCTTGTACTTCTCGTAAATCCAAATTGATGCATGAAATTATATATCGAAAAATCAAGAGGGTATAAAATCAATGATACATCAATAATAGTGACATTAGTTCTATAGCGTCTGGTGCACTTGATCTATTATATTCACAGTCTTAACTAACAACTATAAGTATCTCGTGGTTTCGACATAAACAATTGGAGGGTTTATTCTCTATATGACTTGTATTCCTATGTATTATCCTACGGTCTGACACATATATTCATAGATCATATTTCAAATATAATATTTATTCATATATAATCCTAAACTGATGCATCGTTCTAAACCAAGTCGGTGTATATACGTAATAACCTAGAGCCAACACATACCTTAAGCTCGATTCATGCACCTCCAAACCGTGATCCCACAATCACGACTCCATCTACGTCGTCAACCTTTGCACTCCCTAGCATGTCACCATCATCTCATACAATAAAGAATGGCCTCTCTAAAGCCCCCTCCCTCTATCTCTCTAACCACCCTCTCTTTTTCTTGAAGACATAAGGGGATGGGGAGAGAAAGTGATGCAAATTCCTTAGCATCTTATAATCATGATTGGGACGTAATATTGGGATAATGAATTGCATTTAGTTGGGAATTCAATGTGATGGTAATTATTTAAAAAATAAGGAAAAATGATTGTTTCTTCCCGGTCGTTATAGCAAGCGGGACTGGTGATCGTTGAATTATCCTAATTAATAAGTTGATATTGTTGTAGTCAGGCAATCATGAACAATCAAAACAATCACATGATTAAATTAGTCAATCAAATTTAATTGTGGATTTATGTGTTTATTTAGCATGGGCAAGCCCTAGGATCGACTCAAAGAAGCAAAGGAACAACGTAGGTTCAATTCAAATCACTTAGTACATGATTTTCAAGGAGGGTAATTTTTTTGGTATTTGGTTGTGCAATGTGGATGCAAATACGAAAATGTAAGTAGACTAAGTTCTTAAGGGAAATCAACAAACACAAGCAATTTAATTTTAATGCAAGATTCATCCAAATTAACAGAGTAGTATTTTTCCTGGAAACCTTATATAATAGTTAATGCAAAATACATTTTTTGCATTTTTAAAAATTAAGATACATGCATGAAAAACAACACTTTTTATAGATTTTAATGCAATTTTATGAATAAATAGTGCAAAATTAATGAAACTTGGACAAAAGCATACATATAATTAACCACGGTAATTTCTTTAGAATTTTCTACCACTATATGATTTTTTTATGAATTTTCTACTGAAATAGAGTGAATATTAGAAATTAATTCTTAATAAATCATGAATGTAAAGTCAAGCCGAACTAAAATTATATCAAATATAGATTTCAATGACAAATCCAAAAAACTTGACATCTTGGCAAAATATAATGTGGATCAAATTATAAATCAATTGTAAAATGCACTCTACAATTTATTCTAGGAAAATGACACATCCATTTCAATGAAATTTAGGCAGAAGTTAAAGCACAAGGAAACACCTAGTCTATGATTTTTGGGTATTTTCGGAGCAAGGTATAATTGAATGTGAATTTCAGAGTATAAATTCGTAAAATTTCATAAATTTTCAAACCCTAAATTTTAATAAATCATTAATCCAAAAATTAAATTAATTTGATTTTGACAAAGAATGATGTACTCAACATTGTGGCACTTTTTGTTTAAACTCAAAGTTAAAAAATTATGCTCTAAATACAAGATCAAATACATGTATATGTTTGCAATATTGCAATTTAGTTTCAACAAAAAAGAAGTTGTGCCTAAGGACACCTCTTTAATTACATATACTCGTGGGGGTATGGAAGTAAATTTCTCAAAAGAAATGGAAGAGACTTCTTCTCCTTTGTCTGTAGCTTCCTAGAATGGGGACCCACCCACGATGATGGGTGGTGACGTGTTGTTGGAGTGGGATGGGTGACTGGTTGGAGTGCACGTCGAGGAGGTGTGCGCGTTGGATCTTCTTGCGAGGTGTGTTACTAGTACTCGCGATTGTCGATGGAGAGTGAGTCTTGCTCCGTTGTTGTTCTTCAGGTGCTTACTGTGTTGATGGTCTTTCTCCCAAGAGTTGCGGTTATTGTTACTCGAGAGCTAAGATGTGACCTGCAATGGAGAGCCCATGCTCGAGCTTCAAAGTTCGGCTATGGGAATTAAGTCATAGAGGAGATGGGCACATGGGGCATTGAAGTGAAGGAAGGAGCATAGATGTGGGGTATGTGATAGAATAAGAACCGGTGGGGGAGGATTGTGAAGTGATCGTTGGTGGATTGGGTTTTAGATATGAAAGAAGGAGACAATGATTGGGTGATCACAATAGTAGAGAATGCAAAGAAAGAAGAAGAGATAATAGAAATTAGGAATTACCTAATGATGTTTATCTGCGGTTGAGCCATGCTCGGATGATCTTGCTCGATCCTCACCTCGAGCTGATGGCGTGCAACGAAGCTTTGGAGCTCGCAACGTGGAGGAGATCTCCACGGATCTTGCTCGAATTTGAATGTGGGTCTTCGTCACCTTCAAAGAAGCCCCGTTGCTTGTTACAACTCGGGGAAATGAAGTTGGTGGCTGAATTCCTCTCCCATAGGCGGATGGGGGATTTCGACACAAAATACCTTCTGATATAGGCGCTTGAAGAGATCGTGTGATGACTCGTGAGATAGAGGGAAGTGAAGGTTTCGATTTGACAATTAGATCTCTTATTTGTGTGGAGCAAACTGATCAGAATGAATGGTCGAAGTCGTTGGGTTAGCCACGTTTTCCACTATCTAGCGGAGGTTTTGTTTAGGGCCATTTTGTGAGCCAAAGATCTCTTCAATACCAATACGTAGATCATGAAACGAATTTTCTAAGATAGAAGGATGCATGATCTTTACATTGACGATGGGAGTTTAATTTTTGATGAAAAATCGTGATATGGACAAGTGCTTAAAGTTGTCTCATTACTTACATTCTCCACCTCTCCAATAGGTGGCTGGAAGTTGAAGGAGATGGAGGGGGTGACACGTGTCAACTCCTAATTCGACCATGACTTAAAACTCAAATATCTGTAAATAAAACCACGATACATGTTGAATCTCGAAAAAAACATAAAATATAAAAGCTGTAGAATATCAAATTTCCTATTACTTTCATGGAGACATAAGGAGTTGATTTGGCCCAAAATTTGAGATAATAATTTTCAGGTATTTTATAGATATAAAACACCAATTTTCATAGTTTATATTTTTTTAGTTATTTTAATTAAAATATACACAAAAAATATAATGAAATTCTAGAAATAAAAATATACACAAATCTTTTTTTGGACTTTTTTCTAATTTAGAAAAAGTAAAAGAAAATCAAGAAAGAAGGAGTATATATAGTATATACATGATCACAATGCTTCATTTTCTCTATTTTTTAGATTTTCTTGGATTTTAATTTTAATGTAATTTATTAAAATAAAAATAAAGGAAAATAAAGGAAAAGGAAATAAATTGAAAAGAGTTAGTTATACACTTGAAATAATAAAACAAGGTTAGTGAGTACGTACAAAGTACAATTAGGTCTCAAAAATGATATTATGCAAATAAGCTCTAATTTTAATTAAACTACTTTCATTGAATAAATAGTTTTATAACTTAAAGTTTAAAAGTGAGTTTGGTAAATTTTGAATATGTAGCATGCATTTAACCGAGAAGTTTGACTTTATGGCTTTTTTGATTCAAAATCTAAAAGTATTTATTCAAGGTGGGAATTATTATATATATATATATATTTATATTTATTTATTTATGTACATGATAAACGAAGAATTTAATCAACAGGAATTAGTATGAATTTATTGCAATTAATAAAGTTTGAGTTATTTATAAGTATGTGGACTTATTAACATGATAAACATACATTAATAATCCATTTTTATTGAAAGCACTATTTTACTAATTTTGAATTTAGGAGTATTTATTTGGAGTTTTGTTCAAGGATTCAAGCTAAGATTCATATTTTAAGTCGATGAGTCACAAATTTATCAGGGAACAACTAAAAAATGAATGAGGCATTTCCTTTGGATTGGATATTTCTTTTACCCTTGAACGAAGATATGTTGTATGGTCATTCTATGGGTTGTGAATGCAAATGTACTTGTCAACCATCTAGGACATGAAGTTATCTATGTTCCTCTAACGAATAATAAGAGAACACCGATGACCACCTGCAGAGCTAATGGTGGAAAATGATGTAGCTTAACCATGCATCTCCTTCTTCAGTCTTCGAGGTTAGCATCAATCATCGAAAAATCTTGGTAGATAGGGATGCATTATCTTCCTAGATAACCATCTTGTTCATCACTAAGAAGTCGCTATAGCAGAGGCTGAGAACGGCTTTTCCAAAACAACCGTAAACTCATTTAACTCTCCTCGATGCTCAATGTCCATGATAATAAAGTCTGCTCTATGTTTAACGCCTTGGAAGTTCATGGCAATGGAAATGATTCCTTACGATCTTTTGGTGGATCGATCTAGAAGTTGAATAATCACTCTTATCTTCTTGAGCGTATCGAGTTTGAATTAGTCAAACACGGACTTCGGAAGGATGTTTAGGATGGAGTCGTCATCTATCAGAATATGAGTAAACTCGGTATCCTCAATTTCACGATCAACCCTAGTTAACCTCTTTACTTTTCAGCTCTTGGTCTTTTAAGTCATCACCATTGAACTAACAATAGTAATTAAAAGAAATTTAGTTCTTGATGGCTTCTTACATGTCTTCTTAGGTGATAATCAACTCTTCACAAGTCTCTGATGATCAGGCATATACTCTATGACCTTGAATAATGGACACTCTAAGAACATGTTTTTACATAATGCTTCCATTTCACTATTGTCCATTTTTTATTTTTTCTGATTTTTTAATTTTTTTGCTGTTTTTGATAAAGTCATTGGAATAGTCAGTGTGTAGGTTAGTGGTCTTAAGTGCATGTGGTGTATGTGTCTGATTATGTTGCACATGATGTGTCTCGGGTTCGCTTTGTGGTATACTCACTACTTCTTGGTTGTTGATCATTTCTTTAACCATATGGATGACACTATCAGTTGGTCGGTTAATTAGCTCTGGTTAACTAGAGATATGTTATCTGCAATCGTCTAATTACTTGGAGAGGAATAACCGTACTCATCATATCTTGACTCCAGCATACAACCCTGAGTTGAGTAACAGTCATTCCTTACGGTCATGGTTTGGTCACAATTCCTTTTTCCTTGACTCTAGATTTCAAGTGTTTGGTCAAAGGAAAAGTAGTCGCATTCGGGAAGAGAGTTCGTCCCGAGTATGGGATGGTTCAAACAATGAATTATGTATTGTAGCTGGGAATCATGTTTCTCTTTTAAGTTTGGTACACTCCTTTCCATCCTTGAATTTGATCGCTCCATTATGTCCACATAATATTTATTTGATTTTGGATTTGCGAGTGGTTAATAACTTAATGTTTCAACCAAAGAAGAAGCGAGGTCGTGGAGTGGAACGTGCGAAGAGGAAGGGAATGATGGCTAGGATAGAACCGCATCAAAGAGGGTTCTTCTGAAATGAAAATGGTGATGAAGACGATTGGGACATGGTCGTATAAGCTTGACCCACAGAGTCTTGGTATGAATAACAATATTCCATCATCTTCACAAATGAAAGTGGATAATGATTCATGAATCTCGATCAACAGTTTGCAAGTGCAAGATCTTTGAACGCACAGAATTCAATATGCAATGCAAACCCCAAGTTCACAAACTTAACACAATGAAGGTCGCAATGGTTCGATTGATTTTTTTCAATTTTAAGTTAGGTGACAATCCAATGTGTCTCCCTAATGACCATATGTGGTTCTATTATTCCTCATTCAAAGTAGTGATCTGCCTGTGAAAGAGGGAATAAATCACATGTCTAATATGTCCTCACAAGGCGAAGACACTCGAGTGGCGACTCACAAAAATCCTTCTAATTCAGCAATTAGCCCACAAATAAAATATCGCAATGCAAATAAAAATTGTGGAGTTAAAATTTATTATAACTCTATAAATGCGTGTATAGGTGTAAGTATGTGTAAAGTATCGAACACAGGGAGCAAACGGTAGATTGGGAAATGAATTCCAAAATTTTGTCTCTTTCTCTTGTCTTTTAATTGACTTTTTGTGTGTGTTTTTAATTTTTATTTTATATTTTTTAATTGTTTTAATTTTTTATTTTCTTTTTATATTTTTATGATTTTTAATTTCCTTTTTCCTTTTAATAGTTCGTATAGGAATATATATAACTATATATACAATGTAGGGTAATATAATTATAAATGCAACTGAAAATAATTAAAAAGTGTAAAATAAAATGTTTTGTGTTTTAAATATTTTTCTACAATTTTGTGATTTTTAGATATTCTTGCTAATTTTTATATGCTTTTATAGTCAAAAATATCCCAAAATAAAGTTTAAATAAATAGGACAAAAAATATTAAAATAGACAAAATATATTTTTGAGGTATTTTCAAAAATATTTATATTTTTTTGTATTTTTAAAGGAATCAAGAACAAAAACATGCAATTTGATTTTTTTATAAATAGAGAAAATGACTAAAATGTAAAAATAATTATATGAGTGAAAGTACATGCTAGAAAGCATATAACCATATTTGTGCATAATTTTTGGAGCATGTATGATATTTATAAAAATTAAAGAACAAGCACAAAAATATATAAACTGGTAGGGGCATATTGGCAATAAAAAAATAAAGACAAGGTTGATTCTGTAAAATAACTGAAATTTTATAACTGAAATGTGAAGTTTATAGACTATATATAAATACAAAAAACCCGCATGGGGTTAAGTGCAAAATTGTCACTCATGTGGGATGGCATGTGAGGTGACGTGGCACAGACCCAAAAGCAATATTAAAGAAGGGACGGGGTACACATGCAAATTTCACTTAAAGTTTTAAACTAACTAAAAATATTATAAGACCAATTTAAAAATAATAAAAATTGGGGATGGATTTTTCAATTTACCCCCAATGTGTGCCTAATCGAACAACGGAGGGGCGCTCACTTATCCACGCGGCGGGCGTTGAACGACCAATGACGGTTGGGAAGCGATGGCTGGGATTAGATCTCTGGATGGATATCAACGATTGAGGTGCACAAAATCCAACGCTTCTTGTGTAAACTGGGGCTCGGACTTGATCGGACAGTCCTCGAGGATGCTGAAAGAACAAGCGAAGAACTCGCCAGAGGCGAGCTTTAATCGGACACTGATCACTCCTCTGGCCTCCTCGTGCACCTCCGGTAGGATCTACACGCTCCTATAGTTGCTTCGCTCCTCCTCGAACCTCCAAGTAGGTCCAGAGCTCATGGAATGAGCTCAGGAGGTCGACATCTTCTACGAGGTTCCTGGGAGGTGATCTTGACAAAATCACCCCTCGATAGGAAGAGGAGCTGCCCCGAGAGGTAGAGAAGCAAAAAGGGAAGGCTGTGGAGTGGAAGGAGAGGTTGGAAACAACAGGGTACGATGGAGAATGGTGGTCGAAGCTTGAAGGCTCCGGCGAAGGATAATCTCA
This sequence comes from Ottelia alismoides, assembly GCA_037367405.1. Lineage (NCBI taxonomy): Eukaryota > Viridiplantae > Streptophyta > Magnoliopsida > Alismatales > Hydrocharitaceae > Ottelia > Ottelia alismoides. The sequence goes on along the minus strand of JAZKJV010003847.1, from coordinate 158,199 downwards.
ATCCTAGGCTAATGCGAGCGATTAAAAGCTTAACTAACCATGCTAAATGAAATCTACAACTAAGATCTACCTCTAAATGACAGAAGATTACCTTGAGCGACCGAGGGAGTGAGATCAACTGTCGGGAGCAAAGCTCCGGAGATGGGGTTGGGAACTCCTCCTAATCCACTCATCCTCGTTGCAGAGGATGGAGAGCTCCTCATGTCATGAGTGGCTGCTCCATGAGGGTCCTCTGAGGGGCTAAGAGTGGGTAGAAGCCGAACCGATCTTCAAAAAAGGTGGAGCTCGGCTTTATGCACAAGCGATGTTTGACTCGATAGAACAATCGAATCAATGCTCAATTGACTATACACGATATAGGGCATGCTAGAGGGATACGAGGCCATGATTTTTCGTGAAGGGATAAAATCACATAGGGCGGTGTATCATGGAAGACAAATTGGTGAAAGAGGGGGTGCAACAATCTAGCGCCTAGGTCAAAGAGGAGGCAGGACAGTTGACCCAAGGACAGCCGTCCAAGCCTCGTGATTGGTCCACCTAGGAACGCTACATGGCAAAAGAGACTAAAAAGAATAATAATTAAAAATAAATTAGTAAATGAATTAATTAAATAAAAGTTATAAAATGAATCAAGTTTATTATTTTATATAATATTTTAATCCGATTTTTATTTATTTATACAACTTAATTTATTACAAGTTACTTTTTAAGGGTCATTTATAGGTATATTTACCTATGTTTTTCACATTTTATTTTTATTTTTATTTTATTATTTTACATACATAATTTATATATTTATACTTATTTAAATATACATAAATATATTTTTATTGTATTTTTCTAGTGTATTTTGTACACTTGAATGAATAAGGGTATTAATTACATAGGTATAAGTGTAGGATATTCATCTATGTAATTTGTATACTCTTTATTTTATTATTTTAGTTAGGGTTTTATTTTATTCTAAATATGTACATATACTATAAATAATATTTACAAAATTATAAATATATACAATTATAAAAATTATAAAGAATAAATAAAATGAATATTTTATTCTTGTGTATCGTACAATAAAGGTACAAAACCTAACTTTTGCATCTTAACAACAAATTAAATGAAACCACCTTCATTGAATATCTAATAAAAAGTTATATATAATTAAATGTGACTTTGGTGCATTTTGAGTTCATCTGAAGAAGATATGGGTCTGAGAGATTTGGGTCTTGGCTTTTTATTTTGAGTATAAAAGTACATTATATATTATTTTTGTGTGAAATTAATTTTGTATTTTTCAATATATCTTTATCTACAACTTCTATGTACACTATTCTTTATTTGAGGTATAAATAATAAAGAATAAAATATGTCCCAAAAATGAATTATTGGAGAATAAAAATTAGGGTTTTTATTGAGTTTTCGACCCTTATCTTCCCCTACTTTATTTCTTGTCGACCCAATCATCATAATGCCTAGGTCTCGGAGTTTAGGGTCATAAAATACATTTTATTTCTCTTTATTTTCTTTATTTTCTTTTATTTTGACTTTGAACAATGTATTTTATACAATATGTATACAATAAACAATGAATGTTGATTTATGCAAAATAATGATATTTACATGCATTTAACTAGGGTTTAAAGGTCAAAATAAAAGAATAAAGGTGATGAAATGGAGATTCATCGCCTCCTATACTTGACTTCGCAAGTCCATAGCAAACATTCATGCAATAAATGCTGAAAATAAAAATAAAGAAAAGAAAAAGAAAGAACGTGGATTGATTTTAACTCTTAAACTTATCTTTATAAATTCAAAGTTTGGAGCTTAAGTCGGACCTCTAGATTTTAGGTGCAGTCGTAACCTTATTGGGAAATTGATTTGAACCAGAACAACCTTTGAGAATCACAAACCCCTGCTCAAGTCTCCTCAATAGCCAAGTCAGAATAGGGCAACTCATATGCAAAACCTTATGACTCTGAATCTATCTTGGACATTGTGTGTGATAAGTAGCTCTCATCAGGTGAAGCGGTAAATGTCAGTCTTCTCCAACACGGTGAACCTAATTCCCAAGCCAACAACTCTTTCCTTGAGAAGCAGGGTATTCCCTTCTAAGTTCAAGTACAACCAACTCAAGAAGAGGAGGTGCAGAGAAGAATGGATGGTACAATTGTAGCTACCTATCCTAGGATGCTTGACCAGTGTAGACAAGTCACCTGCGTGCAGGCTCACAAATATGTGACTTTGATGCTCAAGCTTGCTTATTGACTATACATCTATATACATACTCTGGTAGGCATTTTATTTTCAATCAGGCCTGTCCATTTTTTTGGATTTTTTGACTTTTCCATTTTTTTGAATACTATATGAAACATCATTTACATATGGAATGTTTCCTCTTTAACTAGTAGATTAGCCCTCTTTTGAAGCATTATTGCAATCCACAACTATTGTCTTTGGACCTCATGGCTACTGGATCGGGTTGGGGTACAATGGCCACAAAAGTGTGACTTCTGATGTCTCCATTGGCTTGTGTCTCATGCCGGCAAATCCATCGCTATACCACTTCAACTGAGGTGAGCAAAGTGAAAGGTGCAGGTGGTCAAGCTAGGTCATTATCAGCAAGAGTCGTGTGTATGCTCCGAGATATTCTACTTAGGCAGTCAAGATGACACTGAACTAAATCTCATAATTCCAAAGAATTAAGTCTAGCAGACATGAAGTATCTCAATTCCAGTTCCTATATGGTTCTTGTGATTAAGTAGATTTAATTTCCAACCAAACTCCTATCTTTATAATTTATTTAGACTTGTTCAATTATCAAACTCAATACAAAAAATGCAAACGTTGTGTAGAAAATATTTTTGTGATGCAATTTTCTTATTTTATCTTTTTATGATTTTTTGAAAAGGTTTTGCAAATTTTTATGTAGTTTTGAAAACATGTTGCAAATATTTTTGGGATTTTACAATTTTTTTAGGGATTTTTTAAAGCAATATTTTTGGGAAAAATAAATAGGTACAAATATTTATGCGGGCGTGTGTCTTGTTATTTACAAGAATTGAGATTTAGGAATTCACAGGTTTGTTTGTATAAGGTTTGTAAAGGATGTACATAGTTCGCAAAATAATTTGAAAGGAATTTTGCAAACATTTAGAAAACTCCATTTTTTAAACTAATTTGATAAATAATTTTTACAAATATTTATAAAATTTGTACAAAATTTGAAAATCATTTTGCAAATATTTTTCAAATAATATGTATAGATTTTAAAAATGTTTTTGCAACTATTTTTCAAACTATTTGCAAACAGATTTTCAAAATATTTTATTTCAAACAAAGAAAAAAATTTACAAAAAAATATTTTTACAAAAGGTTGAAAATATTTAACAAAATATTTTCCAAATAGTTTCCAAAAGATTTTTCAAAAGGATCTTCAAATTATTTTTAAAAAATTTTACAAAAAAAATATTTTTAACCTGATTTATTAATCAGTATATACAAATAATTTTAATGACTTTTATGCAAGTATGTAATTAATTGTATTTTAGCCATACTTATTGAAATTACAAAAGTACGAGTTATGGCTAAAGTATATACAAAGTATATACAACCCCTTATATTGAGCTTGAGTTATGTCCTCATAGATCAGAAAGAAAAGGAGAAGACATAATCCATGCTGAGTATTGAAGAGCCTAAAGAATAAAGAATAAATGAATGAGAAGTCAACCATCCTCACTATACTTGGGATGATATAATCCCGAGTACAGCAGGTTGTATCTACATGCAAGGAGGGTTGATGGTGGGAATAAATAGATCACACTCAGTCTATCTCCCCCTATACTTAGGGTAAGATATCTCTAGGTATAGACAGAGAACCAGTAGACCAGGAGACAGTGGAGGGGATCAATAAAAAGAAATTAATAAAAAGAAAAGAAGGATACGTGAGGAGAATATATGCATCACTCCCACTATACTTAGGGTAAAAGAGACCTAAGTATAGACAACAATAAGAGTGATGAAACAAAACGAAGAATGAACACCCGGCTCGTCCACCCCCCATACTTAGGACAAAGTACGCCCTAAGCAAGGCATCACACAGAGTGGGGTAGATGAGCAAAAACGGTAGATGGAAAGAAGAAAATGAAAGCGAATATACAATGTGGATATACAAAGATCAAGAAGGTAGAAAGCGAACCTTCTTACGTGGCTGCTGAGGAATGGATCTCACAAGGTGCATGTCAATATCAGAGTCCCAGACACAAACCGATAAATATCGACCTGATGAACATCCTCAGTGGTCTCAAAGCGGAAAGGCACAAACTAGTCAATGGAAGTAGTGTAGTCGTGCTCGATCTGGGAAGTCTCCGCTAGGTCAGAACAAAAAGGCACGAATTCCTTGATGAAAGAAGTAAGGCCAAATTCAGCCTCTGCAGTCTCTACTAAGTATGCCCTACGTTTTAAAGTGTCTATAGTGTAAATGTCATGGATATCATCAATACATCACCACTCACTAGAAGAAGAACTCCAAGGTCTATGCTTTCCGAGTCTCCCTCCCTGAAAAGGAATTCTCAGGTCTCAGTCTCATCCATCAAAAAGCAAACCTCTTTGATATCAGCAGATAGGTCATAGTCAACGGGGTCAACTAACACATGTACATTCTCACCAGATGCGAGTCTCTGGTCAGAGGTGGGTGTGGTGATCAAGACATCGCTCTCGTCAGCAAAACGAAAGCGATTCATAATCCAAAATCAATAATGGCTCTCGCAGAGGCGAGGAATGGACATCCTAGGATGATTGGAGGATGCTCCACAGGGGTGGAGGCCTCCATGGGCAATACGATGAAGTCAGCAGTGAAGCCCGTGCCCTGAATCTGAATGACAACTTTCTCAAGAATACCATTTGACCTCTTTATTGATCCATCAGCAAACTGGAAAATCATCTTGGTCTTCTTGAGAGGCCCTAAGTGAAGAGATTGTACCAACGAGAAGGGTATAATATTAATCGAAGCACCACCGTCAAATAGAGTGTGATCACATGAATAGTCAAAAATGGTGAATCTCACAAGAGGTGCAACAATGTTCCCTTTCCTTATGTGTGGACAGTGAGTGATGGCATAGGCAGTGGCCATGGATAAAATGTACCGCTCAGATCTACGTCACTTTTTCTTTTTGGGTGAGCGCAGATAATTGGTTCATGGTCTAGCGAAGTGGAGCCACAATAATCTCATGAATAACTGCCATCACTTCTTGTCCAGTCAACATTCTTTAAAATTTTAGATCTCCTCCATACAAAGGAGGAGATAAGAATCATCATCTACACAAGGATAACCAAGTGGCCTAGGGATGTAAATGGTTACGGATATATCTATATCCGATCCGTCACCATCTCCATTTTATATAGATTTTGACATCTGTATCCATATCCTTTTTAAAATGGATACGGATATGGATATCGCTTTAATATCCACAAACATCTATATATGTATCGACGTATCCATTTTCTATAAAAATATAATGATATATTTATTTTTAATCCTATATAATATAATTCTATATTTTCATGATACAAATACATTTAGTAATTTTATATCATGTGTTTTTCATCTAATTCACACACACACATATATATATATATTTAAGTCGATTCTATAGAGTATTTCTAACATTACTCGTATACGATCAGTAGCATTTTACATCTCTATCCATTTTTTAAGGATATGGCAAGATAGTTTTAATATCCGTCAATATCTATATCTGCATCTATATTCGTATTCAAAAACAGATAAAGATATGATAATACCTATATCCGTATATGTATGTTTGCATCCCTACCAAGAGCAGTTTGTACAACTTCATCCTTGGGGTCAAAGGTGGCAATTGTGGTGAATATGTGTGTGAGTACAGGATCTGGCATGGGTGCCCTCTCCTCACAAGCTGACTCGACTAGATGTCTCCCATACTCTTTTTGTATTTTTAGGGTTTTATCATTTTTTGTATTTTCGATGATTGCAAGCTCTCATGGGTCTCCTCAAATGAATCAATAAATCTAGAAGGTGAAGCATAAATATGGCTCTTATTGATACTAGTGCGATCATCAATCCTATGATCATTTGCTTCATTAACAGGTTCATGTACTCAAGAGTGGTACCCAAAAGAGGCGACTCCAACAGTTTAATATCGGTTGAGTGGGATAGCAGGAAGTTTGAGGGTGGTGGTGGTGGGTAAAAACCAAAATTCGATGCCTGAAATAGTGGATTAAGCAGTTATGTACAAAAGAAAGAATCAGGAGCAAAGTCCTTTTAGAAAAATGGTGGTGGACCGATTGAAGATACGAGGGATCCACAAAGTCCGGATAAAAATCACTCATATCGGTCATCTCCTAAATAAAAGAAAGGGATCGGGAGAACACGAAGTTAAATCAAGATATGAAAAAAAAAGTGCAAATGCGCAGAGAATATCGATTATGCACACAAACAAATATACACAAAACGAACCCCTCAATTCACCAACTCAACACAATGATGACCGTGAAAGTTCAACCTTTTTATTTTTTTCAAATTTTAGAGTTAGACAAATTTCATAAAAGTTGTACAAATACGTAGGTAGGCTTGGGATTGGGGTATTAATCCTTAGTGTGTATGTGGCAAATAAAATACAAATACAATGAGGGTGTAACTCTCTCCAAGACAAGATTATTTTTCTTTTTGTTTTTAGGGTCGAGTAAGCTTAGCAGATCCGATTTTTTTTATTATCATTTTTTGTATTTTTATTAAAAATGCACAAGTCCTAACGAGGGATCAATTCCTTTATAATCATATGTGGTCAAAATCAGAGGAGAGAGTCGGAAAAGCAATGCGAGGTGAAAGCAATGATGAATGCTAAGTAGAAATTCTCACCTTGCCTCCAACTCTCTTCATGCAAGGATGCTAAGCAGAATTGAAACCTATACTATATGCAATATGATCAATGAAATTGTCCTAAAATAAAATATGCTATTATCGTAAAGCACCAGATGCTAACTATCTTGATATGAGATCCAAAAGTCCGATCCCGTAAGCTCATCGGTGCCCACCATAGCGGGTCGTGCAAGTGTTGTATAAAGCTTCTCTTGGCACACGATCTCAAGTCTAAATAGTCAACAATTAGATTTGACTAAGTCCAAGCATGAATCTATAGGTACATGCAAATATAATAGGGCTTTGGATCTTTAATCTATCGGTAAGCAAATCCTACACTAAGGCTCAATCATACAAAATAAATAAACATAAGTCATGAAACAAATAAGAAGAAAAGGAGTGAAAATATGACAAAAATCGATGAGGCCCCCAAGTGAACAAGCACTCGAGCAGTGGACCTCGTGAACTGGCAGTGTCCCAGAAAGTCCAAATTATTGCAATTATAGGTGTCTCTCTCACTTAAAATTACAAATAAAAATAAAGTAAAATATAAAATAAAATAAAATACACTATCTTCAAAATTCTTCCAAGTATTCTTTTGTCGCTCTCTCCAGTCAGCTATGTCAGAAAAGCCGACTTTGCTTCACGTGGGTGCGTAGGTGCTCGTAGGAGTACCTCCCTTGATTCACATCCCTCGCAACAAAGTCAAACAAAGAAGACAGTTAGACATCTCACAAATAAAATCAAATAAAATGAAGATAAATAAAGGAATAAATACACATAAGAGACAAGAAGGAACAAACAAAGATATGCAATCTATATGATGTTGCTCCCCGACAACGACACCATTTGAAAAGAGGGAATAAATCAAGGGTCTAATATGACCTCACTAGCGTAGGCACAGTTGTTGTGGTGACTGATGAATGCACATTCATCACTCTTTATTCTTATATTTTAGCTACAAAAACCTATGCAAATGCATGTAGATATGTGTAAATAGGGTTAGTTAGCAAAAGCATGCATGTTTGTAAATATAGATAATTAGCATGTTTTTGTGCAAAAATAAAAGAATAAAGATGAAAAAGAAAAAGAGGGAAATATTTAGAATAAATATTGAGCAACCTAACCCAAGGGAGGGCTCAGCATGGGCCTGACCGCATAAAAGCCAAGTAGAGGGAGATAGGGGCTCACATATGTATATATTTGTAAATAAATAAAATTATATTTTCCTCAACCAAAAATATGTTGTAAATATTTGTAAATATTTATGAAGTATAAAAACAAAACAAAAAGATAAAAATCAAAAATTCAAGAAAGAACCCTTCACCTTGTACATAGACCATCATCCTCATCTATTTCACCTTGTAAATATATTTATTTATTTCCAAAACTTTTTGTAAATATTCTATGTATATATTGTAAATAAAATAAATAAAAAGAAACAAAACAAAAATCAAATAAAAATTACAAAATTAAAATAACAAAAACATATTGTACATATACCATGTATATAGTTGTATATAACTAATTATTTTACCTATGTATATAAATAATAAAAATAAAATAAAAATAGCCTTTTATTCCTCATTTTATCCTATACATAAATAAAATATAAAATAGGAATAAAAATGTATAAAAATAACTAATTAAAAATCAAAAATTAAAAATCTTATATGGTATATATACCTATGTATAGCTACTATGTATATACCTTATTTTTATTTCCAAAAATTAATTAAAAATCACAAAAAAATAGAAAAAATTAAAACAAATATTTTTCATGTTTTAAGTTTTTGGAAATTCGGCCATTTAAGGCCCCAAAAAAATCAAATAAGAATTCAAGCCTTGGCGGGCTCTGATTGGTCCACGGGGGATTGTTGACCCCCGGTCAACACCTCCCCCAGGACCACCAGAGCCCGGGTCCTGTTCGCGGACCCGACTTCGCCCAATTATTCCCACCAAACCCGATCACTATTTCACCTAATCTAGGATCCCAATTGTTCCCCAGGCATCCGGGAATCTCGCCCGACATTCCTCCTTGGGATCCGCGCTTCAGCTCGCCCTACCCGATCGATCCTTCCCGGACCTGCACCCATATAAAACCCGAGCTCAGCCGCCTCCCCATTCCATCTTTGGCTCTCCACCTTCACTCCCGTGACCTCCATTGCATTCAGCAAGGTGACAGCTTCCGTCTGCCGTGTTGCAGCGAGGAGGAGGGTGCCCGACCATCGATCCGGCAGCCGTGCGCCGCCGTGCTCCGCCACCTAGCTGGAGCTCGAGCCTCAGGCAGTGACGACCTTCGAGGCGACGACCCGGAGTTAGCCACACTCCAGCACAGTCTCCCACTTCGCCCAGGTAACCCTTTCGCCCTTTCATTTCGCGTAATTTCATGTTTCGCCCAAATCACATCTCCGACGAGTTCCCCTGATTCCGGCCACATCGCGTACTTTCTCGATCATCGGAACCCACACACACCGTCGCCATCCTCCGACGCACGTTCTACGCCCACTCGTTCAACCCAGCTCGCCCCGGAGCTGGGAGTCGAGCTCCCCCATCCCCAGCTCGCCGGAGCTCATTCGCACCGACCCACCAGCCACCTTCACCCCGCTTCTTTGGGTCGAGGCACTTTGCCCTCGACCCGCGAAGCTCTTGGTTCACTTTGCAGGTCCAACGGGAGTCATCTGAGACCCCCATACGTTCAGACCAGGAGCTCTTCGCCGACGACCTCGCCGGAGCCCCTCCAGGGCTCGGCCGGGCCATCGGAGGCTACCACCAGCTGCGGGGCATCACCGCGGATCCTCTCCGATCATCAGGAGCAGCTGAGGAGGACGCTAGCACGCACACGAGGCCGGCGAAGCTCGCCGGCGGAGTGTTCTTCCACCATCCTCCAGCACCGTCCGATGGCTCCTCCGCTCCAGGCCTGATCCCAGCCGTCCATCTTCCGAGGAGCAGCTACCGTAGATCACCTGGAGGGGCTCATCTGGACCGTTAGCAGCAGAGGAGAGAGGCACCTGAGCCCTACCCCGTTCGATCTTCCACGTGTCCTCGCCTCCACCGTCGATCCGGCTCAAGGGCAGACGAAGAGAAGCGCCAGCTCACCAGGACCGACCGATCTTCCACGTGGCGCGCATCCAGCCGTCGACGAATAAAGGGGTAAATTACTTAGGCCCCCCTCTTAGTTTGTCTTTTCAGTCCTAGTCCTGTAAATATTTTAGTTATTTTATTTACGTAGGGTAATTTGCACTAAGGACCTTGTGCTTGTTTTTATTTGCAATTATACCCCTGTGTATGTGAGCCCACGTGCTTCGTCACGTGTTTATTGGGTTATTTGCATTTATTGTCCTGTAGTTCTGATGGGTTAATGAATGAATGTTAACTTTTTGGTAATTGCATTTATGCCCCTGTGAGTGTTGTTTATGCGCATGTGCGGATTTTAGTGGGATTTTTGCATCCAAGCCCCTGGACTTTTGGTACGAGTTACCAAAAGGTCTAGGAACTTGGTTTTTATTACCAAAAGGCCCCTGAGTGCCCCAGGCACGCGCCACGCGCGTGTTTAGCTGGGATTTTTGCACCTTGGCCCCCAGAACTTTGGGTATTTGCACTTACGTCCCTGTGCACAGTGCCCCCTCTTTGATTTTTGAATAAATATCAAACCACCTCCAAATTCGATGAAAATTTGACACATGGCTCCTGCCATGTTGTTGGATTTTTGAGAATTTTTGAGGACATTTTTGATTTTATTTAATATTTTTAAAAATTCAAAAACCTCCTTTTTAGCTACTGTCTAGATATAAAAATCCCAAAAAAAATATAAAAACACCTCCAAAAATTCTAAAAAAATTAGCTACTGTTTCTTGCTTGTTGTTTGATTTTCTAGCCAATTTTGGCTATTTTTCATCACTTAAAAACCCTAAAAATCTAAAAACCCTTAAAAACTCCTAAAAATTATAATAAATAATCTAAAAATCCAAAAACAATAATCTCGGTGCCCAAATTTTCCTTATTTTATTTAGAATATAGGAAAATTACCTCCAGAACCTGTTGTGATCCTTAGATATTTTATTTGAGGGTTTTGGTTCTGGCTGGACAGTACCCAGCATTTTTAGCACTGTTTGATTTTTAGAAAATAATTTACCCATTAGAAAAATATCAAAAATTCACCAAAAACACTTAAAAACTTAAAAAAACATAAAAATACTTTTTCCTGAATTTTTGCTTTATTTTTGGTGTGTTACATAATTTGCCTAAGTGTGTTGATATTTGTTTCCTTTTATTTTCTTTATCTTTTAAAAATCCAAAAAAATACAAAAATTATTAAAAACCACTAAAAACACTTTTCTTTTATTTTATCTTATTTTTACTACTTCGTAGGCCCTAGGCCAATCCGTGCTCCTTGAGTTCGACCCTGGGAGCTATACCAGGTTAATCCATAGCTAGACCGCTCTTCTTTGTTTTGATTGATTTGATCTATTCTGAGTGGTTATTTTTCTTGATACACGCATTCGAGTGACTGAGGTCGCAACGACCTCGTTTCCATACCTTCCCCTCAGTTGTTCGACACTTTTGCGGGTTATCAGAATGGCGCCGTTGCCGGGGAGCACGGCTTAGTAGTTGTTTTTGTTTTATTTTTCGTTTTTGTTTTCGCGGTTTTTCGCGGCTCTCCGGAGCCCGCGGCTTTTCGCGGCTTTTGTTCATAGTTCCTTTTTGATTTATTTTGTTTTATTTTGATTTTCTTTTCTTTTTATTTTTGTTTTATTTTGTGTGTTTATTTTATTTCCATTTTTGCACATATACCCTTGCTTTTATTTTCATTCATTATTTGATTATTTTATTGGTCTGACCACTCTTCTGTCTATCTTGCGAGGGCTCGAGGACCGCGGAGGCGACTTTCGAGGAGCCGGTGCAGCCGCGAGACTCGGAGGCAGCTTCTTTCTCCACGAAGCCGCAGGAGAGAGCGAGAGGAGAGAGTTGAGTGGGGTGAGGCAGTAGGATAGTTTATTTCAGTTCATTCATTATTATTTGTAATAATACAGGCCTTTCTGAGACTGCTTAGACACTTAGACCGTAGCGGGTCTGTTTCGCCGAGCACCGGCGTGCTCGGGGGACCCATTAGGACCTGCGGCTTTTTCGCGGTTTTTCATTGCGGTTTTCTTTTTCCTTTCTTACTGTCATTTTCCGGATTTTTCGCGGTTTTTGTTCGAGCCCCTAGATTTAGGACTTTCTGGTGACTGTGACGTAGCTGAGTAGGATCCAAACACACCTAAGGCTTATCTGTTCCTATAGAACGTAATTGGACCTACTTAAAATAAATAATAAAAATAACCGACTCGCTAGCTTCCGTAGCCTACGTGCCGTAGCTCGTCCTGTAAAGCGCACTCCTACCCCCGATTTGTCGGGCAGGGGAGGGACGAGCCAAGACCGGACCCTTTGGCTTGGAGGTCGGTGACCGGTTAGACGGTTCATCGCTAGAAAGTGCTCCTTTAGGACTCCGCTTTTTACCGTTGCATCATATAGCTTAGTTTAATTTCTGTCTTTATTTTATGCGCGGATCACTCTGCATGTAGAGAGCTGGAGGCAGGTACGCTTTTCTTACTTTGCATGCATCATTGATTTCTCGTGCATCGGCTTTTTCGACTTCTCCCCCCGTTTTTGACTTAATAATCAGGAGAATCGAAAAATTCGTTAGGCGTTTTTGTTTGATTTGAAAAATACCTAAAAAGAGAAATCATAAAATTGGGACTGTTTAAAATTATTGACCTTAAAACTCGCTCACCCTAAAAATTTTGTATTGGGGAGAGCAACCCCCTCATTGCTTGGTTTGCATGTGCGAGAGAGTGACCCGAACACTAGGTAGAGCCCCCCGTTGCTATACTTGACTGACTACCGACTCTTCCGTGCGGGCCAGTCGGTTGGGTTAGCAGCGGACATCCCAACAGGTCACGTAATCGCTCTGATATTTGTGTGTTCACCAAATAAAACAGACAAGATAATTTGACCGAACTTTCACGGTCTTCAGCTCGCGTTGCGTTGGTGAACCGGGGGTTTGTTTTCAGATCATAGTTTTTCCAGATCCCATCCGCCCTACTCGCCAGATCAAGATGATGGGTAGACGGTCTCTTAGGCAGCCTCTGGCTGCACCGCTTTCGGGCGCGTCTACCTCATCATCTAGGTTGGCTCGCGAGAGCTCAGACCCGCTCTCCAAGCCCGAGTATGACTCCACCCTGTTCCCCCTCGATCCCCTTTCTGACCGCCCTGAGAGACATGAGCCCGAGGAGAGATTGATACATTTGACGGCACCTGAGTTGGGCTCATTTGATTTTGCAGACGTCGAGATGGCAGGCGCAGGCAGTTCTGACGATCACTCCCGTCCCGAGCACTTTGTACTAGACCAAGGAGCGATCAACTCCACCCTGATCGCACAGTTAGAGACAATCCAGCAGCAGCTCCGCGATCAGGGAGCTTTTATGATAGAGATGAGGAGTGAGATGGAGAGGCTCAGAGCAGATAGAGATGAGCAGAGCGAGCCCGAGGACCCGAATGCAGAGACACAGGCACGAGCCGCAGCAGCAGCAGCAGCAGCCGCGGCCGCCGCCGCAGCGGCAGCAGCCGCAGGAGGAGCAGGACCACCTAGACCGATGCGGGAGTTGCACAACCCCGGATCTACTTTGATGCACCATTGGGTTGTGGTTCCAGCCATCGTGGGGGACTTCAAGTTCCCCCCGAACACCTTGCAGATGCTTCCGCGGTTCCATGGACTGGCTACCGAGGAGCCCCATCTCCACCTACAGGAGTTTCTCATGATTTGCAGTACTGTCCACGACAGGCATGTGGACCAGGATACCATACGGATGATTGCCTTCCCCTTCTCACTGGCAGATAGAGCAGCCACATGGCTGAAGCATTTGGGGAGATTCGTGTACACCTGGGAGCAGCTCCGCACCGAGTACTTGAACAAGTACTATCCACTCGGGCGGACGAACGCAGCGAGGGCCCTGATCAGCAACTTCTCCATGTTCCCCAACGAGCAGTTCCATGAGGCTTGGGAGAGGTTTAGAGAGCTTTTGGACAGATGCCCACACCACGATATCACGAAGCCGAACCTAGTTCAGAGCTTTTTCAGTGGGTTGTCACCAGAGCTACAGGGCCTGGTGAACGCTTCTTGTGGCAGGTCCTACTTCGCCAAGGACCATGACCAGGTCTGGGCTATTTTTGAGGAGATGGCAGAGAATTACATGGTGATGTCCCAGACCCGTCTCTACACCCAGAAGACCCAGCCACATCAGCCAGGACCCGTGCAGTACCAGAGGATAGCACGGGTAGATGCAGGTCCATCTAGTTCGTCTGCAGCCACAGCAGCAACACAGTTAGAGTCGTCAGCTGCGGACATGGGCATCATCAGCGAGAAGCTGGACCGCATGGAGATGATAGAGAAGAAGCAGTGCCAGAGCATAGCATAGATGGATCAGATGGCACAGGTCTTGAGCGACCTGAAGACACAGCTCATGTGTCTCCAGGAGACACAGACGGCTTCTCAGCCCCGTCTTCAGTCGCGAGGCGACGCCGGCAGTAGCAGTAGCTCGTCCCAGCGCTCCAGCACCCCAGTGCAGCCTAGACAGGTTCACCTTGTACAGGCGGAGCCGTACCAGCAGCCGCATCCTACTTTGCAGTCACCACCATCTCCAGAGATGCAGATGGTGGTCTACCAGCCGGATCAGCCGTTGGCAGTACTACCCCCAGCCCCCTTTGATGCAGAGCCGTTGATGGATGTCAACGGGATCTGGTACGACCGTCCCCAGCCTGGGATCCGACGAGATCATCCCGGATTCAGGTGGGGGAGTGGTGGTGCCCAGCCCCAGCAGCAGTCGTCAGCACAGGGAGGGCAGTACTCCCAGTCGAGGGACCATCACCAGCCGCAGCAGCAGCCCCCAGTCTACCAGCAGCAGTCGTCCTACGTTCCTCGTCCCTATCAGCAGCAGGGACGGCCTTGGAGACGTGAGCAGCAGGCTCACCAGGGATACCAGCACCAGCAGCACCCTCCTTCCTACCCCTCTTACCCTTACCAGCAGTCACAGCCTCATCCACAGAGAGGCCACCCGTCGGGCTCCCACGAGAGCCCCGCTTTGGATGATATCACCCGCCTCCTCACGGACCAGCAGGCGACATTTCGACGGGAGATGGACGAGTTCCGCCAGGAGTTGCGGGACCTGGTGAGAGGGAAGGCCGCCATACCCGCCCAGATAGAGCCGAACCCGAACAATCTCAAGCGGAAGTCTGAGCAGGTAGTACATACTGAGTTAGCCACTCCTAGCGATCCATTTGATGATACTTCTTCAGATCTTTTTGATGTTGATTTTGCCACGCTTAGGAGCGGTAGGACCCCAGCCGGCGGCGGCGCCTCAGCTGAGCACCATCCCGAGGCGCCACAGGAGGAGGAGGAGAGCGGTACTGAGGCCGCTCCAGATGATGACGGTGGTACTGAGGCCACCAAGGATGCTGATCCCACAGGCGGTACTGAGGCCGCTACTTCACCAGATCTAGGAGGTGGTACTGATGCCACCCATGCAGCCGAGCCAGCACGCGGTACTGATGCCGCGAGACATCTACCTTCAGCAGCAGCAGCAGAGCAGCCCGCCCGTGGTGGTACTGAGGCCACCGGTGTTTGTACAGATAGTGGTGTTGTTTTTCCTCATGGTCATGTATCTCGGAACTCTGCTATGAATAAAGGAAAAGGTTTATTTTCTTCTGGTCCCACTGTGGTGCATGATGTATGTGTGGATCCGGTCCTTGAACCGCTTAGACCTTTTCCTAGTCCTTCATCTGAGAAGGACCCAGTGATCCCCTTCCCTAGAGCCCTTCAGATGGGGAAGGGGAAGAAAATTGATCCAAAAAAGAGAGAGCTTGAGGAGTTCAGCCAGAGCATGATAGATCGGTTTCACATTCAGCTGACCCTCCAGGAGGCTTTGCAGCACATCCCCCTTCTCCAGAGATCTTTGAGAGAGAGGACTACAGTCAGGAGGAGGAGGAGGAACCACACTTCAGAGATACATGTGCTGACCAAAGCCACGTGCTTTGCGATCCAGAACCGACTGCCAGCCAAGAGGCCAGATGCAGGGGCCCCGTATGTCAGATGCCAGATTAGTGAGCAGTGGTTCGACCGTACTCTTTTAGATAGCGGATCGTCGATCAACCTTCTTCCGGCAGCCCTTCTCGACCGATTCGAGTTGGGCACTCTTCGACAGAGCAGGACAGTCCTTCAGTTCGCTGATCGATCTGTCAAGAGGCCGAAGGGGTTATTACGAGATGTTATCGTCACGATTCAGGGTCTGCAATTCCCCGTGGACTTCGTAGTGTTGGACATGGAGACCCCTGAGTCAGTGACCGATACCCTCATCATACTCGGTCGTCCGTTCTTGGCCACAGCCAAGGCGGTGACTGATCATGATAGTGGGAAGGTGTACTTTCGCGTCCAGGGCGAAAGTATACAAATAGAGACGGTCGAGGACTATAGAGCCAGATTCAGATCCCGCTCAGATGCGAGTACCGATTCAGAGCAGCTGACAGACGCAGAGCCAGACATCCACCAGGACTGTGATTTTGTGATCACAGATGATGAGGCAGCTTGGGCAGACCTTGAGACACAGACCACCCTCTCACTTTCAGACACAGCTGATGCAGAGATGACAGCAGAGGAGAGTCTGGAGAGCACAGACCTGGTTCAGGATACCATTGCGGCAGCAGAGCCGGTCCTTGATCGCAGCACGATGATTTGTGATGGTGGTGCTGATGCCACCTTGTTTCCCGGTGGTACTGATGCCACCGTTTCTGATGCAGATCCCTCGGATTCAGAGTCTGATTGGGCCGATTGTTATGATCAGATGCCAGGCCTGAGTTCAGCTGAGCCTAGGGATGAGGAGGAGGCAGATGCAGAGCAGAGCAGAGACAGTACAGTTGAGCAGCCTTCTCCCGATCCAGTTTGCGAGAGTACACTTTCACTTTCCCAGGCAGATTTGGCAGACCTTGCAGCTTTCACTCAGTTTCTTCCACAGCCAGATTTGCCGGCACCCAGCATTCCAGAGCTGAAGCCGCTCCCTACTTCGCTGAAGTATAGATTCCTTGCGGGCGATCCAGAGATGTACCCAGTCATCATCTCCGCCGAGTTGACTGGAGAGCAGGAATCCCGTTTGATGGGGGTTCTTGAAAAGAACCGCAAGGCAATCGGATGGAGCGTAGCAGATCTCCATGGGATTAGTCCATCAGTGTGCTCCCACCACATCTATCTCGAGGATGGGGCGAAGCCGTCGCGTGAGTTCCAGCGACGTCTGAACCCCAACCTGAGAGAGGTTGTCATGAAGGAAATATCGAAGTGGTGGGGTGCAGGTTTTATTTATCCCATTTCCGACTCCAAGTGGGTCAGCCCCTTGCATGTGGTGCCCAAGAAGATGGGCATCACGACTGTGATCAGTGAGTCGGGAGAGGAGATTGCTACACGAGTACCCACCTCTTGGAGGGTTTGTGTTGACTACAGGAGACTCAACCAAGCCACCAAGAAGGACCATTTCCCCCTGCCTTTTATTGACCAGATCATTGAGAGACTGGCAGGGAAGAGCCATTATTGCTTCCTGGATGGGTACTTGGGCTACAACCAAGTGGCCATCGCTCCTGAGGATCAGGAGAAGACCACCTTTACCTGTCCCTTCGGCACATACGCTTTTCGACGCATGCCATTTGGGCTATGCAACGCCCCTGCGACTTTCCAGAGGTGCATGCTGTCGATCTTTTCGGACATGGTAGGGGAGTGCCTTGAGGTCTTCATGGATGATTTCTCGATCTACGGCGACGGATTTGATTCTTGTCTTGACTGCCTAGATCGAGTACTTCAGCGATGTATTGAGTATCACTTGGTGATATCTTGGGAGAAGAGTCACTTCATGGTGACTCAAGGGACGGTGCTTGGCCATATCATCTCCAACAGGGGCATGGAGGTTGATCCGGCCAAGGTTGATGTCATTAGGAAACTCACACCGCTGTCCAATCTGAGGCAGTTACGGTCATTTCTGGGGCACGTTGGATTTTACAGGAGATTCATTCATGATTTTAGCAGGATTGCCCGACCGTTGACCGACCTCTTGACGAAAGACACCGAGTTCCTTGTCGATGACAAGTGTCTTTCGTCGTTTGCTACTCTCCAGCAGTGCGTGATTGAGGCTCCTGTCCTCCAGCCACCTGATTGGTCTCTCCCATTCGAGATCATGACGGACGCCTCCGATTTTGCCGTAGGGGCAGTGCTGGGACAGAGGAGGGATGGAGTACCATTTGCTATACACTATGCTAGCCGCACATTGGATTCCGCCCAGCGGAATTATACAGTCACAGAGAAGGAGATGCTAGCAGTAGTGTTTGCCCTGGATAAGTTTAGATCATATATCATTGGATCTAGAGTGACTTTGTTTACAGATCACACCGCCATCAGGTACCTCATGGCAAAGAAGGATGCCAAGGCCAGACTGACTAGATGGATCCTTCTACTCCAGGAGTTCGACATTGAGATTAAGGATAAGCCTGGAGTCAAGAATGTGGTGGCGGATCACCTCTCCCGATTAGAGCAGCCTGAGGAGACTGAGCAGATTGATCCTATCAGAGATACCTTCCCAGATGAGGCGATCCTTGCTATCGCCTCACTCCCATGGTATGCCGATATTGTGAACTTTCTCGTTGCTGGGAAAGTCCCACAAGATTGGCCCAGGCAGAGGCTTGAGACCTTCCTAGCGAAGGCCAAGTCTTACCATTGGGAGGATCCCATCCTTTACCACGAGGGAGGGGATAGCGTCTGGCGTCGGTGTATTCCTCAGGAGGAACACCATAGCGTCCTCACTTACTGCCACAAGCTTGAGGCAGGAGGACATCATTCTGGGAGGAGAACGGCACAGAAAGTGCTCCAATCCGGTTTGTGGTGGCCTACCCTCTTCAAGGACTCAGATGAGTTCGTGAAGAGGTGTACTGACTGTCAGAGGATGGGCACTTGTGGACAGCGTGATATGATGCCGATGCAGCCCATTCACTTCTGTGAGGTTTTTGACGCATGGGGCATCGATTTCATGGGTCCATTCCCTAAGAGTCAGGGATTTGAGTACATTCTGTTGGCCGTAGACTATGTGAGTCGTTGGGTGGAGGCTATCCCCGCCCGAGCCGCTGATGCGAGGACAGTTTGCAGATTTTTAAGGAAGCATATCATCACGCGGTTCGGGGTTCCACGAGTTCTTATTTCTGATGGGGGATCTCACTTCATCAACGACCAGGTGAAGGCACTTGCTAGCGAGTTCGGCATAGACCATCGTGTTGCTACACCATACCATCCACAGACGAAAGGTCTAGCCGAAGTGTCGAATAGGGAGATCAAGACTATTCTGCAGAAAGTCGTCCGCCCTGACCGAAGGATTGGTCACAGCTATTGGACTCGGTCTTGTGGGCATATAGGACGTCTTTCAAGACACCTTTGGGCACATCTCCCTTTCGCCTCGTATATGGCAAACCCTGTCACCTACCAGTTGAGCTGAGGCACAAGTCACTTTGGGCAGTTACAAACATACTTATGGATCCAGATGGTATAGGAGACCAGAGGAGGGCAGAGCTAGCTGCCCTGGAGGAGCTTAGAGATTCAGCTTTCTCAAGCAGCCTACATTATAAGGAGAGAGTCAAGGAGTGGCATGATTCTCATATCAGCCACAAGCATTTTGAGATTGGACAGAGAGTATGGCTGTTTGATGCGAGGCTTAGATTATTTCCAGGGAAGCTACAGAGCAAATGGAAAGGACCTTATCTGGTTCGGAAGATACACGACAACGGTAGCATCGACATATTTGAGTTGTCTTCTGAGAGTACCTTCCGAGTGAACGGCCAGCGGCTCAAACCATTTCTAGATCATGAGCCGCGGGTCGTTGATATTGCCCCTATTCATTTTGCGTGAGATGTGGTCTTTGACTCACATCTAATGCATCTCACGCCTGAGCTTTACTGATCTTCCGCTGTACATAGATCCAGATGTCCATATCACCACATTCCTTAGTCCCACATCCCTTTCTTCATCTTGTGATTATGCTATACTTAGGGTGCACTTTACCCTAAGTATAGGGGGGATGTGAGACCCTTTGGGTATTTCTTTTGTTTCTGTCTACCCCTGTTTTGCTGCCTATACTTAGGGATATCTCACCCTAAGTATAGGGGGGGTAGACCCTGTACATTCTCCACTCGGTTTTCCCTTCGTGTACAGCCTGCTATACTTAGGATTACTTGATCCTAAGTATAGGGGGAAGACCCGAGTCCCTTTTGACTTTTCATTCTCCTTTTTGTATAGCCTTCCTTTTCACTTCCCTATACAAAGCACGAGTTATGTCTTCTTCATCGCTCTTGACTCCGAGGACATCATTCGAGCTAAGTATAGGGGGGTGTGTATATATTTCATATATACTTTAGCCATAACTCGTACTTTGTGTGAGTGTGTTAATAAATAAAAATGGCTAAAAACCACAAAAATTAAAAAATTTTCATGTACATAATCTTCTTTTATTTGCACATGCATAGCTAGTGTACAAATTATTTTTGTAAAAATGATTTCAAAAATCTTTTATGTAAAGCTTGTGTAAATATTTTTGTATCAAAATTATGTATATAGTACAAAATTTTTCCAAAATGTTTTGAAAATCAAAAGTTTGCAAAAATCTTGTGTAAATGTGTGTAAATACCTTTTTGCAAAACTTGCATTTCATGCATCATCATTCATGATTTCAAAACATTTTTCAAAAATTTTGCATGATTGTAAAATTTGTGTAAATATGCATCTTTTTGTACATATGTATATAGTTTTTCTGGATGATAGTTGACATTTAAACTAGCCTGGAATCAAATTGAGAAATGGAGCTTGATTAAGATCTTAATCCACCTAATTTCTAAGAGGAACCTTATAGGGCTTAGGTTTAAGGCTTTTCAGGTCCATGGTGACTTAATTCTTTGAGTCCACTAGGCTATGATCACATGTCATCTCAATGAGCCTAAGTAGAGCACTTAACAACAACACATGACTCATATAGATTATGGCTTTACTTGGACAACCACACTATGCACCGAGCTCTCTACGGATGAGGTGGTGAGGAGGCAGTCTTCCTTGGCTTGGGGTAGCATATGAGGGTAGTACTTCTAGGCGGAACCTCTCTTCTTCATTTAGTGAAGGAAGTGCGTCTCAACTTGGTCTGGTTGCCATGAGGTCTAACGACGGGAGTTGTGGGTTGCAATAAAGCTTCAAAAGAGGGATAATCTACTGGCTCAAGAGGAAAAACTCTTTGTATATATGCTGCACATGTACATGTTGTATAGATGCACTCGAAAAAAAAAAGAGAAAAGAACTCCAAAAAAGTGGTGGGTCTGAGAGAAAATGATAATCCCACCGGAGTATGTATATAAGTGCAATAAGCAAAGCTTGGTTTCATGATCCACCTGTTGTAGCTTGCAGCAGGGAGACTTGGCTACACTGGTCAAGCTCCCAAGGGTACTTGGCTACACTGGCCTTGACCCATTCTCTTCTTCCCCCTCTTCTTGAGCCGGTTGTACTTGAACTTAGAAGGGAATACCCCGCTCCTCGAGGAAAGAGTGGCCAGATTGAGGTCATAGAGTTACCTTGTTAGGGAGGGTTGTCAAGTTGCCATTTCTGAGGTGGAGAGCTTAGACCTCACTTTCACAGGACAAGAAAAGATTCATGGTCTTCAGGGTTTGTGATTGATGACTTGTTCTGATCTGGAGCATTGAGGAGTCTTGGTTATAGGATAGTGGAACTTAGAGGCTGTTAGGTTTTAAGCTTAAGTCTAAATAAGGTTCCGACACATTAATAATCCAAAGATCTGATTAAGCTCCATACCTCAATTTAATGAAGGCAAGTTTAATAATCAGCCTTGATCCATGTACATTCTCTTTTTCTTTTTCTTTCTTTCTTTTTCACTTCTTTTTCAAATAAGTGTTTGCTAAGGGACTAGCAAAGTATAGTATAGGGGGGTGATGAATGCACATTCATCACTCTTTATTCTTATATTTTAGCTACAAAAACCTATGCAAATGCATGTAGATATGTGTAAATAGGGTTAGTTAGCAAAAGCATGCATGTTTGTAAATATAGATAATTAGCATGTTTTTGTGAAAAAATAAAAGAATAAAGATGAAAAAGAAAAAGAGGGAAATATTTAGAATAAATATTGAGCAACCTAACCCAAGGGAGGGCTCAGCATGGGCCTGACCGCATAAAAGCCAAGTAGAGGGAGATAGGGGCTCACATATGTGTATATTTGTAAATAAATAAAATTATATTTTCCTCAACCAAAAATATGTTGTAAATATTTGTAAATATTTATGAAGTATAAAAACAAAACAAAAAGATAAAAATCAAAAATTCAAGAAAGAACCCTTCACCTTGTACATAGACCATCATCCTCATCTATTTCACCTTGTAAATATATTTATTTATTTCCAAAACTTTTTGTAAATATTCTATGTATATATTGTAAATAAAATAAATAAAAAGAAACAAAACAAAAATCAAATAAAAATTACAAAATTAAAATAACAAAAACATATTGTGCATATACCATGTATATAGTTGTATATAACTAATTATTTTACCTATGTATATAAATAATAAAAATAAAATAAAAATAGCCTTTTATTCCTCATTTTATCCTATACATAAATAAAATATAAAATAGGAATAAAAATGTATAAAAATAACTAATTAAAAATCAAAAATTAAAAATCTTATATGGTATATATACCTATGTATAGCTACTATGTATATACCTTATTTTTATTTCCAAAAATTAATTAAAAATCACAAAAAAATAGAAAAAATTAAAACAAATATTTTTCATGTTTTAAGTTTTTGGAAATTCGGCCATTTAAGGCCCCAAAAAAAATCAAATAAGAATTCAAGCCTTGGCGGGCTCTGATTGGTCCACGGGGGATTGTTGACCCTAAACCCTAAACCCTAAACCCTAAACCCTAAACCCTAAATCTAGGATCCCAATTGTTCCCCAGGCATCCGGGAATCTCGCCCGACATTCCTCCTTGGGATCCGCGCTTCAGCTCGCCCTACCCGATCGATCCTTCCCGGACCTGCACCCATATAAAACCCGAGCTCAGCCGCCTCCCCATTCCATCTTTGGCTCTCCACCTTCACTCCCGTGACCTCCATTGCATTCAGCAAGGTGACAGCTTCCGTCTTCCGTGTTGCAGCGAGGAGGAGGGTGCCCGACCATCGATCCGGCAGCCGTGCGCCGCCGTGCTCCGCCACCTAGCTGGAGCTCGAGCCTCAGGCAGTGACGACCTTCGAGGCGACGACCCGGAGTTAGCCACACTCCAGCACAGTCTCCCACTTCGCCCAGGTAACCCTTTCGCCCTTTCATTTCGCGTAATTTCATGTTTCGCCCAAATCACATCTCCGACGAGTTCCCCTGATTCCGGCCACATCGCGTACTTTCTCGATCATCGGAACCCACACACACCGTCGCCATCCTCCGACGCACGTTCTACGCCCACTCGTTCAACCCAGCTCGCCCCGGAGCTGGGAGT
This sequence comes from Ottelia alismoides, assembly GCA_037367405.1. Lineage (NCBI taxonomy): Eukaryota > Viridiplantae > Streptophyta > Magnoliopsida > Alismatales > Hydrocharitaceae > Ottelia > Ottelia alismoides. The sequence continues at coordinate 134,699 of JAZKJV010003847.1, read as the reverse complement.
CGAGCTCCCCCATCCCCAGCTCGCCGGAGCTCATTCGCACCGACCCACCAGCCACCTTCACCCCGCTTCTTTGGGTCGAGGCACTTTGCCCTCGACCCGCGAAGCTCTTGGTTCACTTTGCAGGTCCAACGGGAGTCATCTGAGACCCCCATATGTTCAGACCAGGAGCTCTTCGCCGACGACCTCGCCGGAGCCCCTCCAGGGCTCGACCGGGCCATCGGAGGCTACCACCAGCTGCGGGGCATCACCGCGGATCCTCTCCGATCATCAGGAGCAGCTGAGGAGGACGCTAGCACGCACACGAGGCCGGCGAAGCTCGCCGGCGGAGTGTTCTTCCACCATCCTCCAGCACCGTCCGATGGCTCCTCCGCTCCAGGCCTGATCCCAGCCGTCCATCTTCCGAGGAGCAGCTACCGTAGATCACCTGGAGGGGCTCATCTGGACCGTTAGCAGCAGAGGAGAGAGGCACCTGAGCCCTACCCCGTTCGATCTTCCACGTGTCCTCGCCTCCACCGTCGATCCGGCTCAAGGGCAGACGAAGAGAAGCGCCAGCTCACCAGGACCGACCGATCTTCCACGTGGCGCGCATCCAGCCGTCGACGAATAAAGGGGTAAATTACTTAGGCCCCCCTCTTAGTTTGTCTTTTCAGTCCTAGTCCTGTAAATATTTTAGTTATTTTATTTACGTAGGGTAATTTGCACTAAGGACCTTGTGCTTGTTTTTATTTGCAATTATACCCCTGTGTATGTGAGCCCACGTGCTTCGTCACGTGTTTATTGGGTTATTTGCATTTATTGTCCTGTAGTTCTGATGGGTTAATGAATGAATGTTAACTTTTTGGTAATTGCATTTATGCCCCTGTGAGTGTTGTTTATGCGCATGTGCAGATTTTAGTGGGATTTTTGCATCCAAGCCCCTGGACTTTTGGTACGAGTTACCAAAAGGTCTAGGAACTTGGTTTTTATTACCAAAAGGCCCCTGAGTGCCCCAGGCACGCGCCACGCGCGTGTTTAGCTGGGATTTTTGCACCTTGGCCCCCAGAACTTTGGGTATTTGCACTTACGTCCCTGTGCACAGTGCCCCCTCTTTGATTTTTGAATAAATATCAAACCACCTCCAAATTCGATGAAAATTTGACACATGGCTCCTGCCATGTTGTTGGATTTTTGAGAATTTTTGAGGACATTTTTGATTTTATTTAGTATTTTTAAAAATTCAAAAACCTCCTTTTTAGCTACTGTCTAGATATAAAAATCCTAAAAAAATATAAAAACACCTCCAAAAATTCTAAAAAAATTAGCTACTGTTTCGTGCTTGTTGTTTGATTTTCTAGCCAATTTTGGCTATTTTTCATCACTTAAAAACCCTAAAAATCTAAAAACCCTTAAAAACTCCTAAAAATTATAATAAATAATCTAAAAACCCAAAAACAATAATCTCGGTGCCCAAATTTTCCTTATTTTATTTAGAATATAGGAAAATTACCTCCAGAACCTGTTGTGATCCTTAGATATTTTATTTGAGGGTTTTGGTTCTGGCTGGACAGTACCCAGCATTTTTAGCACTGTTTGATTTTTAGAAAATAATTTACCCATTAGAAAAATATCAAAAATTCACCAAAAACACTTAAAAACTTAAAAAAACATAAAAATACTTTTTCCTGAATTTTTGCTTTATTTTTGGTGTGTTACATAATTTGCCTAAGTGTGTTGATATTTGTTTCCTTTTATTTTCTTTATCTTTTAAAAATCCAAAAAAATACAAAAATTATTAAAAACCACTAAAAAACACTTTTCTTTTATTTTATCTTATTTTTACTACTTCGTAGGCCCTAGGCCAATCCGTGCTCCTTGAGTTCGACCCTGGGAGCTATACCAGGTTAATCCATAGCTAGACCGCTCTTCTTTGTTTTGATTGATTTGATCTATTCTGAGTGGTTATTTTTCTTGATACACGCATTCGAGTGACTGAGGTCGCAACGACCTCGTTTCCATACCTTCCCCTCAGTTGTTCGAGACTTTTGCGGGTTATCAGTGACCCGTAAAAATCCTTCTAATTCACCAATTAATCCACAACTAAAATATAACAATGTAAATAAAAATTGTAGAGTTAAAATTTATTATAACCCTACAAGTATAAGTGTAAGTATGAGTAGAGTGTTAAACACATAGAGCAAACGGTAGATTGGGAAATGAATTCGAAAATTTTACCATCTTCCTTGTCTTTTTATTGCCTTTTTGTGTGAGTTTCCCATTTTTTATTTTTTTTATGGATTTTAATTTTTATATATTTTTAATTGTGTTTAATTTTATAATTTTCGTATTTTCATTTTATATTTTCTGATTTTTATTTTTCTTTTTCCTTTAAGTAGTTAATATAGGAATACATGTAACTATATATACAATATAGGGTAATATAATTATAAATACAATTAAAAATAATAAAAAAGTATAAAATAAAATGTTTTTGTGTTTGAATATTTTTCTACTATTTTACACGTTTTTTATATACTTTTGCTAATTTATCTATCTTTTTAAAGTAAAAAACATCACAAAATAGGGACTAAATAAATATGTCTAATTGTTTTGGAACTAAAAAATAGTAATAAAGTCAAAATTTTCAAAAATATTTTAATTAGTAATATATAATAAAAAGGAAATTACCGAATATAAATGAACATTTTTAAAATTCTTGATGATTTTTTATATTCTTATAAAGGATTTTGGAGCATATTAATTTTTTATCATTTTCTTTTTCTATTTTTCGAGATTTTTGGTCTGGAGTTACAAAGTATTAAAATAAACAAAATATAAACTTTTTGGATTTTTCAAAAAGTATTTATTTTTTTTGTATTTTTCAAAGCAAACAAGAACAAAAATGCGCTATTTTGATTTTTTTATAAAAAGAGAAAATGCTAAAATGTAAAAATAATTATGTGGCGTGAAAGTACATGCTAGCAGACATCTATCTCTATTTTTACATAATTTTTGGAGCACGGATGATATTTATAAAAATCAAAGAGTAAACACAAAAATATATGAACTAGCAGGGGTATATTTGCAAATAAAAATAAAGACAAGGTTATTTATGCAAAATACCTAAAATTTTATAACTAAAATGCAGAGTTTATAGACTAAATATAAATACAAAAACCTACACGGGGTTAAGTGCAAAATTGCCACCTTACGTGGGACGACATGTAAGATGATGTGTCACGGACCCAAAAGCAATATTTAAGTAGGACAAGGGGTTCACATGCAAATTGCACTTAATATTTTATAGACTAATTCGAAAATAACAAAAACGGGGGAGGGGAGCTTACTTATCTACGTGGCGGGCGCTGAACAACCGATGACGTTTGGGAAACGATGGCTAGGATTAGATCTCCAGATGGAGATCAACGGTTGAGGTGCACAAAATCCAATGCTTCTTGTGTAACTTAGGGCTTAGCCTCGATCGGACGGTCCTCGAGGATGCTGGAAGAACAAGAAGAACAAGCGAAGAACTCATCCGCGACGAGCTTCGATCGGACACTTCTCACTCCTCTGGCCTCCTCGCATACCTCCGACAGGCTCTACACATTCCTGCAGCTGCTCCGCTCCTCCCTGAACCTCCAAGTAGTCCAAAGCTCATCGAATGAGCTCAGGAGGTCGACGTCTCCAGTGAGGTTCCTAGGAGGTGCTCCTAACAAAATCACCCCTCAGATAGGGCCCTTCAACTCCTGCAGACTGCAAAAAAAGGCTGGGTCAAGGGCAAACTGCCTCGGCCCATCAAAGGGGGGAATAGAAGCAGAGCGAGGCGTGGCGGCGGATCTCCGATGAGGCGAAGGAAGGATAGCTTGTTCCAGAAGGGAACAAGATGTGTTGAATGTAGCAGGAGGCGGAGAAGTGGAAAGGGAAGACGGTGGAGTGGAAGGCGAGGTCAGAAACAACATGGTATGATGGAGAACGATGGCCGGAGCACAAAGTCTCTGGTGAAGGCTAATCTCCAACCTAGGCTAATGCGAGCAATTATAAGCTAAACTAACTATTTTAAATGAAATCTACTACTAAAATCTATCTTTGTGATAGAAGATTACCTTGAGCGGCCGAGGGTCGTGAGGTCAACCATCGGGAGCAAAGCTCCGGCGCTGGGATGGGAACTCCTTCTAATCCACTCCTCCTCGCTACGGAGGACGGAGAGCTCCTCCTGTCACGAGTGGTTGTGTGACTCTTGTCCCCTTCAAGGATCTATGTTCTCAACAAACCAATCCACGCGCATACACTCCACAATGGAATATTTGGCATTCATAAAAGCATGAGAAAATAGCAACATGCGTTAGAATTTAAAATTTTTTCTCCCTTAATTTGCATTCAACCTGTTCACAACAACTTGTATTTCCATTCATTCATTCCATACACCAATTCCATTTCATTCCATTAACTATTTCCATGTCCACAGAATATACATGTAAGCATAAATATAGATGTCCAAAATTATACATCACATGCCATGTTTCTCAAAAAGAAACTAAGTACAGAAAATAGTAAAATAACTACCAACCAGTGTACTACAAAAAGGATGAAGCTGCTCAAAAGATGATGCCTCCAACTAGTCATGGATGCAAACCTACAGATCCACACGTAGGTATGTTATGAGAAAAGTTGCTCAATACGATATAAACAAAATATACAACAACAAGCATGATATAATTTGAAAATGTGCGAAAGAAAACATCTGGGTACTGATCTCACCAAGAATTACATTATTATTATTATTATTTGATATGGATATGGATATGAGTAACCAAGCTTCGTGGATAGTCTGTGATCTTGGTCTTAATGAGACCTCACACTACGACTCTAAGGCAAAGAGGATGCCTTAGGGTTGGGGTGCCTCCGTAGGCATGCGGTGGGGTCAATACATCCTAACTAAGTTCCCAACACGTCCACTATGCCCACTTCACAATTGTACTTCTGATTCACAATTTAGATTCCATCCCGTGAATCATCGCGGCTAACCTAATCCTCCTTATGCACAGGATAATTATATCTCATCCCAACTTCATTAAATCAACTTCTTCCCGAAACTCCCCTCTTATTGCTCCTACTCAGAATACTAACCAATGTGGCCTATACTAGCTAGTGCACGAGTGTTAACTCTAAGCGAACAAGTGAAACATTAGACCACCAACCATGAATACTTGGCCCACGCTCGAGCACTGGGCTAAAGCACGCAAATGCAGAGGACAACACTGTCATATTAGCAACTCGGTGTGCCAAGCAACTTGTCCCCCAACCATCGCAGCTACAATAGCAGTTGGGATCACGGTCATCTAGGCTTCTTTCCGAGGCCCTAAGGGTGCATGCCCCTCCTAGGAGGAAACCACTCCACTACCCGAACACTGTGAAATAACCATTCACTAAGATGATAACCATCACCTATATACTCAATGAGATTCATGTAAGGTTGTTTATTTATAGTTGCTATCCTGCCATAGGCTTACTCAAATCATATTTTCTAGTGTTTTTAATCAATTCACCATCTCCTATTACCTGTTGATTTCAATATGTTGTAAGTGGCCAACATTCATAGAATAAGAGATGATTAGAGTACTATGTGCACGATGCTCTTGCATAGTATATTGGATTCGCACTGGCTAAGTTGCATTTATTCATGCATAGATGTCGTATCTGGTTTGTCTAATAGTGAAATATGATTCCCATTGCCAGTAATGATAAATGGGCGTTTCCAGTATCTCATCACAATGTAAATCCAATATTTTCTAAATAGATTTAAACATATTAAATATAAGGGATGTTTCCAATATCTCAACATAAAATAGAGTTATTCAGGTCATTATGGCAACAATTTGAATCTGAAAAGAAGAGTTCAATATCACCTCGATACTACCTTCCAAGTTATTTCTTGCCAAGTTCAAGATTGATAAGTTCGTCATCTTATGTAAGCATTGATGTATCCTCCCAAACAAGTGCTCCATGGAGACATCGAAAACATGTAAATTCATGAGCTCGCAGTAAGAAATGGGAATCCTCACTGATAATAAATTGTTCGACAACGATAAGAACCATATATAAGCATTCTTAAACTACAACAATAGACCCTCAATGTGATTATTAGATAGTTCAAGTGAAAAAATTGGCATATCCATAAGCTTTGATGGAATGGTGTTGTTTAATATATTTCGAGAGAGCTCCATGAACATAATATTGGGGAGATCCCATAACCACGTCGGTAGGATCCCAGAGATGCCAGACTGGGACATGTTGAGGTAATGAAGTTTACTTAACTTTTGGATCTATCCTGGAAACGGAGGTTCCACTTTGCAATACCCATACCATGTGATTGTAATTGGAAAGGAGATTCTAATCCAGAGAAAATCTGATTTCCAATGGATTGCTTGAGAGTTCCAGAATGGATAGACTGCTGAGACTATTAAAATAATTGCATGTGAGTGCACCAAGGAGTTTATTACTCGACAAGTCCAACGACTCCAGATTCATTAAATCTTCGATGAACCATGGCATTGATCCGTTCAATCTTTTAAAGCATATATCGCTCAACTCAAAACAACCTACCATAGCACAACTGTTGTGACATTCAAACCCACAATACCATGGGTGTCTTCTGAGCATATCCACCGATCAACATCAAGACTTAGGTCTGTTTATAGACTTGAATTAAGGTCAGATGGTATGGGTTACAACAATTGCAACTCAAGTTTAGGAAGGCCTTTTCATCGACATCCAACCATTATCGCACCAAAAAGTTGTAATTAGGACTAAAATGGGAATGGTATAGGTGATCGAAAATCGTGTGGATACCCACATCAAGAGAGAGGACATCGTACCTCAAGAAAAATTGAAACCTCGATTTCTCCTCCTGCAGAGAACGGCACGCTCGATGCTCTTTTCAACAACGAGAACCGCACAAAGGGTGACTTGGAACTTCCCTACGTTATTGCGGCCTTGGATTGTCGATTCATCGCGTTCCGGTGATGCTCCGGTGAGGGAGAGGGAGGAGGAGGGAAGGTCAAAGGTGGTAGGGATTTGGGGAAGAATGGTCGATTTGATAAAGGATGAGTTGATTTTTATTGGGTTCAACCCATATTCAGATCCGGGTTTGGATCCGAATTTGGTCCAGACCCTGTCCTACTGAATTAGACATAACTCAGGCTCCCGAACTCGAATTTCCGCGTTCTTGCGCTCGTTAGAAAGATATCGACGAGCATTACGCAATGAAATACTTACTTGAATTTTTTGGTCACTGGACAAGTACAGATTTTGTAATTAAGTCCAGACTCAATCAAGATTTGCATTTTAGTCCATGTTCGGTTTTCGAGGTTTTCACATCATAAAAATATCAAAGGAAGTCTCATCCCGAGACTTAAGGTCATTCTGGTTGATTTCAATGCATGAGCCCCATGGCATCCCAGTTTCAAGGAGGAATGAGCCCATAAAAATCTCAAAGGCAACAAAACCCATAAAAATCTCAAAGAGAACGTGATTACGATTTCAATTCCATATAAGTGAGCGATTGGGGGTATTTCTCCCTCATATCCGCCTTAGGTTCCCACGTTGCCTCCTCGATGTCTTGACTTCGCCATAGGACTTTGACTAACGAGATATCCTTCTGCCTCAGCCTCTTGACCGCGTAGTCTAATATTTGCACCGGCTCTTATATGAAGGAGAGGTTTGGCTCCACTGCCTAGTCCTCGTAGCTGACCACGTGTGGGGGATCTCAGATGTAATTTTTGAGATTTGACACATGGAACATGTCATGGATGCCCTCAAGGTGTGGGGGAAAGACCACTTTGTAGGCCACTTTCCCAACATGGACCAAAATCTCGAACGGTCCCACGAAACACGGTGCTAGCTTGCCCTTGGCACCGAGTCATTGTACGCCTCTCATTGGGGATACTCGTAAGAATATGAAATCCCCAACCTATGGTTAGGAGGAACACTTTAGTCACACAAGATTGGTTATGATTCATATCATGTAAACATGATTGTATGATATTATACCTGAAACTTGAGGTCTCGACGTCACTGGTCGATGTAACTCCTCTGACGGCTCTGTACGGTTAACAATCTCTTCCTAGCAGTCTCAACGGCTCTAGAGGTTCCTCTATGATCTGCAGGGTGAACAGGGTGTTGTTACCCATCTGCTGCCAACATAAATGAGTCGTGCATCGCCTCCCATACAAGGCCTCGAAAGGTGCCATGCCTATGCCGACGTGGTAGATGTTGTTATATGTAAACTCAACTAGTGAGAGGTGATCCTTCCAGGATCCCTTCCATTTAACTACATAAGCTAGTAGCACATCCTCCAAAGTTTGAATGGTCCTCTCAGACTGCCCATTTGTCTGTGAGTGATAAGTTGAACTCATGCATAGCTCGGTCCTCAGAGCTCTCATGAATTCTCTCCAGTAGTGTGAAGCAAAGCGGGAATCTCTGCATGACACTCCCTTTTTTGGTATCCCATGCAACTGAATACCATGTTTGATGTATAATTTGGCTAGTTGTATTTGTGTATATATCATGTTGACTGGGATGAAATGGGTTGACCTGGTCAACCGATCAATGATGACCCATATTGCATCATGCCCTCTAGGGATGCACGGCAAAATGTGACAAAATCCATGGAGATGCTCTCCCATTTCCACATCGGGATGGGAAGAGGTTGCAGTAAATCAAGAGGTCATTGGTGCTCTGCCTTCATCATCTGACAAGTAAGACATCTGCGAACATGTTCGTCTATGTCCTTCTTCATGCCTTACCACCAAAAGTGTTGGTGCAGGTCCTTGTATATCTTGGTGCCACCTAGATGTATGGAAAGTCTCGAGTTATGCGCCTCATCCAGGATCTCTCTCTTCATCTCTTTGTCATCTGGGACACACATACGGTTCCCATTCCGTACGATGGATTCACGGACTCAAAATCTGTCGAATTCATCCTTTAAGCACATGTGGTACAGCTCTTGGATCCTTGGATATGTCTGTTGACCCTGAACAATCCTGTCCCACAAGCTGTTATACTTGGTTGGCACTGTCACTGCATCGGATGCGCCCTCAAATGGTTGCCACTCACTAAGTGTAGTGAGCACATCCCAAGTCTGCAACTAGGCCGTCGAACCCTCAGTGTATGGTCGTCTACTCAAGGCGTATGCTACCACATTTCTCTTACCACAATGGTAGGAGATGGTACAATCATAATCTTTTAACAGTTCCATCCACAGCCTTTGCCTCATATTCAACTCCTTCTAATCAAAAATGTATTCGGGGCTCTTGTGGTCCGTGAAGATCTCAAATGTCACCCCATACAAATAGTGACGCCATATCTTTAATGCAAAGACTACGGTCGCCAACTCCAAAACATGAGTGGGATAGTTGCGTTCATAGTTCTTCAAATGTCGTGACGCGTACGCCACAACCTATCCACGCTGCATCAACACTGCACCCAAGCCCACCTTGGAAGCATCTGTGTACATGGTAAAGTCCAAGGTACAAGAAGGGTGAGGATGGGTGCTGAAGTCAATCGCTCCTTGAGCGTTCGGAAGCTCAACTCACATTTGTCACTCCAAACAAATGGCACGTCCTTCTATGTCAGCCGGGTGAGGGGTAGGGCCAACTGAGAGAATCCTCTAACAAACCTCCTGTAGTACCTGGCGAGGCCAAGGAAGTTGCGAAACTCTGTAACCATCTTAAGCTTCTTCCAAGACAACATTGCCTCTATCTTGTCGGGGTCAACTGACATCCCTGCCCCTAAAACCACGTGGCCAAGAAAAGCCACCTCAGAAAGCCAAAACTCGCACTTGATGTATTCAACACACAATTGGTGCTCTCAGAGCGTCTCTAGCACAATGCGAAGATGAGACTCATAATTGTATTCATCATGAGAGTAGACTAGAACATTGTCGATGAACACGACCACGAATCTGCCCAAATACGGATGGAAGACCTAGTTCACCAAATCCATGAATGCGGCAGTTGCACTCGTGAGTCCAAATGGCATCACCAAGAACTCATAGTGGCCATATCTAGTGCGGAATGCACACTTCATCATGTTGGCATCTTTGATCCTCAACTGATGGTATCCCAACCACAAGTCAATCTTAGAGAAAACTGTTGCTCCGTGTAATTGGTCAAATAGATCATCTATCATGGGAAGTGGGTAACAGTTCTTGACCGTTTTCTTGTTCAAGTGTATGTAGTTTGTGCGTAGCCTTAGGGATCCATCATTCTTCTTAACGAAGAGGATTGGTGCTCCCCATGGTGATGTACTAGGGCGGATGAATCCCTTATCCAACAGCTCCTGCAACTGTACCTTGAGCTCCTTGAGCTCAGCTGGTGCCAACCTGTAAGGAGGGATAGAGATCGGTTGTGTATCTAGCAATAGCGTGATCTCAAACTCTATCTCTCGTACTGGCAGTAATCCAGGTAGTTCGTCTGGAAATACATCAGGGAACTCACGTACAACTCTGACATCCTCTATCATTTGGTCATGTGCCGCTGAGTCTACCATGTAGGCAAGGTAGCCTACGCAACCCTGGGTAAAAAAACTGTAGTGCCCTCAAGGTGAAGATGCACTCAATCCCGCCATCAGATGTGCATTCATTGAATTGAAACGGCAGCACTCCAGCGCGTGGTGCCTCTCTAACCAGTCCATGCCCAAAATGATGCCGAAATCCTCTAACTGTATCAACAACAAGAACGCGGAATCCCATACCCATCTATCTGGACAGCCACATCCTCCACTGCCTAGCGGATGATGAACAATTGGCCCCCTAGGCCCTTGATGTAGTACGAGGAAGAAACCTCCATCACTAACTTGCCCAATGTGAGTACCATATGATGTGAAAGAAAGGAATGTGTAGCCCCTAACTTAAACAATGCATTAAAAAAACCCCATGGGTTGTAATCATACCTCTGACGATTGATCCCGAAGCATGGGCCTACTCCTGTGTCATTGCGTTCAGCTGTCCTCGTCGTGGTGCGCTAGATCCCACAACACTAACCATATGTTGTGGAGCTCACTGGAAGTCACGACCTCCTTGGTGGGATCATGATCTCTAAAACTGTCCGGAAGACCCAGCTGGTCTTCCACTATGTCGTTGTTTAACTGAGCTATTGGCATGCAAAGGGCGATGGGCCTTTAAATGGCCCGGCTGTCTGCAAATGTAACATGTGTGGTTGTCTGCATGTGACAAGCTCCCACCAGAAGCAAAACTGCCGCCCACAATCCTACGGCTCAGTGTCTGCGTAGGGGGCGAGAAGAAACTGAACTGCATCCTGTCAAAGCATGTCCCAAGGTAGGTGTGAACCGGTTGGCAGGTGCTGCCGTCGTTGTCAGGTGGTGGTGGCGATCTATACAGAATTGAGAGAAGTCCAGCCATACAACCCTACTAGGCTGAGGTAAAGGCAACGTATATTCACTTTGCATTTTTTCATATCAAATCTTTGAAGGATCTTTTCAATGTCACACTTTTGTGATAATCCAAGAATACATTGAGAGCGATCACAATATATTCGGATTCCTAATACAAAAGATGCATCACCAACATTTTCATTTCAAATTTATTTGAAAGGAATTTATTGGTTTAATGCAACATACCAATGTCATTGCAAGCATGCAATATGTCATCAACATAACTAAGAAAATGAATTTGCCTTTTGAAAATTTTTGTTATACACATTCATCAGCTATGTTTGCCTCAAATCCAAATGAGACAATAAATTGATGAACCTTATGATACCATTGACATGAAACTTGTTTGAGAACATCAATAGATTTCTTTAATTTGTAAACCAATTTCTTTGCATTTCCCAATGCAAAGTTTTCAGGTGCACCATGTATATTATTTCAGTAATGTCACTGTTGAGAAATTCTCTCTTAACATCCATCTAATGTAACTCGATGTCATAAGAGCCACTAATGCCATTATGGTTCAAAATGAATCTTTCGAAGAAACTGGAGAGAATGTTTTCGTATAGTCAATGCCTTCTTTTTGGGTAAAACCTTTTGCAACAAGAAGTGCCTTATATTTTTTCCCACATTACCATTTTAATCCCTCTTAATAGTGTAAGTTCATTTACAACTATTGGGCTTCATATCTTCAGGTAATGGGACAATCTCCCATATATCATTGTCGCTCATTGATTTCATTTCCTCATTCATTGCATTAATCTACTTTTGAGATTTAGAGCTATGTATAGCTTGTTGGAATGTGATTGGATCATCATCCAATAAATCAGCCTCATGTTCTTGGAAAAAAACAATGTAATCTTGTGAAATTGTACTTCCTCGCTCCCCATTGGATTTTCTTAAAGGTACTTGTTCTTGATTTTCTTGAGGTTGTTGGGTTTGAATAATGAGAGGGTCAACATTACTTTCTTCCATGTCCATTACTTAAAGGCATTTGGAATAATAACATGATCATTAATTATTGATAATTTAAAGAAGATCCGGGTTCCTCAAATGTAATGTCTCTAGCCTTATCTCCTCCACCCAAACCAATATCCTCAAAGAAATGAACATTTCTTGTATCAAATATGGATCTGGTCTTAAGATCATAGATTTTATAACCATTAGACAGCTTTGAGTATACAACAAAATAGGAATTGATATTTCTTAAGTCTAATTTTCCTTCATTTGGCCACCTTAGCTGAAAATCCCTAAACATGAAAATGTTTCAGACTAGGTATTTTACAGTCCATATTTCATATAGGGTTTTTGGCACTGCTTTGTCGGTACTCTATTGAGTATGTAAGCTGCAGCCTTTAGGGCTTCTCCCCAAAGGGCTTCTGGTAAAATAAAATGATCAATAATACTCCTTCCATATCTTCTAATGCTCTGTTTTATCTCTCGGTAATACCATTCATGTTAGGAGTACCCGACATGGTATATTGAGGGACAATTCTGCATTCCTTTAGGAAAGAAGCAAAAGGACATAGGTGTTGTTCACCTGATCCATTATATCTGCCATAGTATTCTCCACCACGGTCAGATCAGATGGCTTTAATCCTTTTGATAAGTTATTTTTCAAAATTAGTCTTAAATGATTTGAACACTTTCAAGGATTGAGACTTTTCATGTATCAGATATAAGTAACCATATCTTGAGTAATAGTTTATGATTGTAATGAAATATTGTTGTCCATTCCAAGAGGTCGTAGGGAATGCATCATAAATATCAGTATGGATTAGTTCTAATACATTAAATCTCTAGTGGTACCTAATCTTCTTTTGTATGTTCTTTTCCTTTTTAAACATTCGACACATACATCAGAGATTGTATAATCAAGGAAGTCAAGAGTTCCTATTGACACAAGTCGATCTATCCGTTGTTTAGATAAATGACCTAAGCGCTTGTGCCACAACACACCAGAATTCTCATTAGCTAATTTGCGATTTGCACCACACTAATTGATATGTAAGGTTTCATTATGTGAGGTAGAGGTAGGAAGCAAATAAAGATTATCATTGCTAGATAATGAACCAATTGCAACAAACTTGAATGAAGAAACAACTTAAGCATTCTATTTCTAAATGAACATTCATATCCTAATTTGTCCAACAAGTAAAGATAAATCAAGTTCCTCCTAAAGGATGTAACAACAAAAGCCTGTTCTAAATTCAAATAACAACCGATACACAATGACAGTTTAAAATATGCAACAACCTCTACTTCCATAGTCTTGCCAACACCCATATAGATGAATCTTTTAGCGTCACTTGGCATTCAAAAATTTTAGGAGCAATTTATTGAAACACTTATATTAATAGTAGAACCATAATCTATCACCCATTTGTGTTTAGGTACAAAAGCTAAATCAACATTAGAACGATCTAAACCAAAAGATGTACCTTTCTTATCACGCCAAGCATGGAACTTGGTACAATCCTCCTTCATGTGGCCTTCACCATTGCATAAGAGACATGCTTGCTTGTTTTTCTTTGTTTTCTCTTGATTCCCTTTAGGTAAAGGTTCTTTAGCATCTTCCTTCACCCATTTCTTTTCTTGAACTTTGGACCAGTAACAAAAGAGCACTTTCAGTTCTATCTTCTTCTTTTCTCTTCCTCTTGCATATAATGACAAATGAGCTCGTCAAGAGTCCATTTCTCCTTTTGGTAATTATAACTTATCTTGAATTGATTAAATTACATAGGAAGAGAAAGCACGACTAAATGCATGAGTAAAATCTCGGATAACTCTAACGTTCATGTATTTAATTTTGATGCAAGAGGAACATCTCCATAATGCTCTCCCTTATGTTCCCTGTTATATTTTATGAAACGAGTTTTCCAAGAAGGGTAATTGTTTCAGCCTTTTTGCTCTTTGTAAAATGCTTTTCTATTTCTTCAAAGAATGTATTGGTACTAGTCTCCTTAGAACCAAAATCCCTAATTTTTTTTACGATCGTAACATCTCACGATCATTAATGGCATTCGATTTGAACGTTCCCATCTCTCAAAGTTCTTTTTATCCTCAATGGAACTTTCAGCTGTAAGAGATGATGATTGTTCCTCTCTAAGTGCGATCCATGCAACCAAAAACAATGATAGCACTCTCTTTCCAATTCTTGAAATTTGAACCATTCAATTCAGGAATAGAATTAATGTTGGCAGGAATTGCTGAAGCGGAGGAGTTATTTATACAAAAATAAAATAAGTATCACAATTAATATATGATTATATATCTCAAAATTCAAATAAATTAAAATTATAGAAATTCCAATACCAAGTACAATATTGATATATTGTCTTTGGACCAAATATGAAATTTGTTAGCAGAATCTTAAGAAAAATATCAAATACCAACATTTGATCACATGATCTAAATGAATCGGTCTTTGATTGATCCATAATTCACATGGTAATCCAAATAAAGGTAAATATTTAATGTTAAATGAAAAATCCGATCAACCTGAAATTTTCCTTTGGGTCAATTTCTCGCACAAACATGAATTTTAAGTGTGCAAATATTCCAATAAACCTAACATGTTAATACATATAATAGCGATTACTTTGGTAATTTATTACATGCATTAACATCTTATAGTCCCAAAGCATTGTCAAACTGTATTTGAATTTATACAAATGAGGTAGTAACTTCGTATAAAAAATATACATAGAGCGGAAGAAATAGACATATACAAAAATGACAATATATTCAAATTGCATCCTCATATATTAAATTATACATGCCTAATATGTGCAAAAGTACTGAAATCCACTAAAATTATGGATGCATTTTTTTTAAATGAATAGTGGTTTTCAAGCTAAAAAATACACCACGTGTTTATCTTGAATCCATTTTAATTCAGCCAAAAAATTTTAAAGTTGCAAAGTATTTTTTAAAAAATTGTAAAATCATAACTGTATCAAGAGTACACCTGAATCTCTTTTCCCTTTGTTTTGTTTTATATTTTTAATTATTAGACCTTTGAATATTTCAAAGCAAATACAACACATCCATAAAAAAAGTTCCTCAAAAATCATACTACGAGAGGAAAGCATCTTCTTTTATTTATTTAATACTAAAAGGTTATATTTGGAAGTAAATAGTTAGGACCACGATTGTAATTTCTACCAAGCAAAGTTGAGAGGGCAAACATCCTCCTTAGATGCACAGAGAATTAAGAAAAAAACTTTATTTCACTATCTTTTTAATTATTTTAAAGAAACCCCAATCATCTCCAAGGATGTACGTATTGCAACTTCTTCTACCCATCATAAGAAGAACAACAAACAATGTCTGTATTTAGGATAACAACAACACATTCAAACAATTTTGAATGGAATATCCTAATGGATATATTTTAACCATGATCAAAATAGAAGAGATATCAAATATAGAAATCATATAAACCAATAATTTACAAATCCTAGCCCTGATACCAGTTATAAAAATACGAAATTTAGTCCCATACGATTTTGTCAAGACTAATGATTAAACTAGAAATAATACTTGAATCCATTTATATAGAAGTAGTAGGAGAATGGTCTTCCAAGGTTCCAATAGAGAGCCCTCATGCTATTTTAGGATGCAAAAACCCTAAAAAACACACTTCTCTCTCCCTCTCTGTTCGGACGGTTGAGATGGAAGGATACGAAGAAAAGAGGGAAAATTAGCAAATATTGTACCTTAGGGACCGCAACCAAATTTGGCAACTGAATAAAAAATTTGCAATTCTATCCATCAAATAATATGAAAATTATTGGGGTACACATTTTCAACCATATTATAAAGACGTGACAATGACATTTTACCTTAATGGATCTTATTTGCCAATGTAACTTAGATAGCATAAAACATGAATTATATGATGATTAATGTTAGCCCATTGATAAATCTTACATATCATGCTTCTCGTCATCATATTCGTAATAGAAATGGTACTTATTTCTTAGAGCAATTCATTTGTTTTGCATTATTTTCATTTTTCTCTGGGTGACAATGTAATGAGATGTTTTAAGAGTTTTTTTATAGTTCTATCGCATATCTCAATTGTGGATATGGATTGATGAGTATGATTAAAGAAAATGAATGTTACACTTTATATTTCGTTTTATATATTCTTTTCCAGCTATTATATATTTCAAATGTTAATCTAATATGCATGAGTTGGTTTGTCGAGCATCAGAGATGATGGATAAATTGGAACGTAAATCCAACACCCATGTCCTGTCGGCTTTAGTAGCTGATGGGGTGAGGAATCACTCACGCCCTATCTTAATCCATTTGAGCATCCACGGTTACTGATGTAAATCCATGTGCATCACTTATAGGAAATAGGTTGGTTTGGATCAGGAACTTATTCCTTATTATTTAACAGATATCCGAAAATTCAAGGTTATCCTTCATGGTTCGGAGAGAGTACCAATACAAACTGATTACATGATCATCCTAACTGTTTGTTGTGGGATTTATAGACCCATTCATTGCATTTATCTGGATTACTATATAAACCTCCCTAGGGTAAGGTAAGGTTACTCTTCATCTGCTACTTTCATTCTTCCACCATATTCCGTCACCACCATCACGGAAGACCTAGCCCAATCAAAAGTGAACTTTGTAAGTCCTATGTCGTGATTATTTTGTGCTCGAGTATCTACATGTTTGATTTGCATTCTATTTGTGCTACATACAATACAAAGGAATTGTTTGATTATAGGCGGGGTGCATGGGGAAGAAAGTTTATCTTTGTAGATTGATGTTCCTGTCATAAAGAGGTGAGAAGATTTGAGTTTTTTTAATCTTTCTCTACCCCAGGTGGTGTTTCTTGACACCAAGTTTAAAAGCTCGTTATTTATCGGGTTGGAACATTTGAATGAATAGTTGGCCAAAATGTGAAAAAGTGAACACTCTTTTAATATCTCTTTTCACCCAATGATCAAATGAAGTTCACCTGCTCCAAACATCCTCATCCTACGACACTCATCTTGTCTTGCTAGCTTGCCACACATAGTTTTTCTTTCTCCAAATAATGACCCAATGAAGCAAGTTTAAATATTGACATAGATCCAAAATATGAGAAAAAGTTGATCACTAATATCAATTTTGAGATTTACATAGACATCACAATATTCTAATATATAAGTAAACCTATGCGACATTTGATCAAAAAAATGAAAACAACAACAACGGAACCATTAATATCAATATCGACGTCTGCATGAATGGAAATATGTGATCCCTCCGTCTTGATGTCTGGTAATTAGATCTCTACTTTGCTTAATTGATCTTGATGCTTATTTTTAAGTGTTGAGATATGCGAAGTATATCTTGATATTATATTGACATGGAATTTTCTAATATCGGTCTCGACGTTCTTTAAAAAACAAACGTCGAGACAATATCATTTTGGTGTAATGTAAGTTGGCAGAACGAGTCATCATGGAGGTTGGGGGAGGACTTTTTTTTTTGTAAATAATTATTAAATTATTGTTTATTAATTAAACAACCATCAAGCCATAATATTTAAAAATATAGCCATCAATCGTCACCCGAGGTCCCGATTTGAGAAGTAGTGCCGATTTGGAGACACGAAGAATGGAAGTGCAAAATACCCAACGAGTTTGCCCAAATCAACACTTGAGGTACCGGACATCCTCATTGGGTAATTTGCATTTCCATCGTTTGGGTAATTTGTGTTTCCATCCCTCGTTTTGTTATCTATAGTTTTTTTTTCAACCAACCTCTTTTGTTATCAGAAGTATAACATTTACCATAAGGATGTAATTACATTTGAATGGTAAATGTGTATCCTTTATATTACTGAAATTGTTCTTTTCAAATTTTCAAATTTTCAGTTTATAATTCTTTTCTTCATTATATTATATATTAAATCTCTTATTCTAATTAAACTACATTTATACTTATTATATAATATTTAGAGAATAATGATACAATATATGTACCATACGAAGTCTTCAGCTCAAGAAACCAATGTAGACGGAGTCTTCAACATCCGTCTACATTGATTTCTCGGGCTGAAGACTTCGTAATCCAATTATATGATTCCCTAAATAACATTGATTTTTATTCGATCATGCTCGTATCCGATCTCTAGTCGATCAATATTCTTATTCACTTTTTATTTGATTCAGATTCATATTCAATGAATATTTTATATGAATTCATATCCAATTATATGGTTCCCCAAATCCTCATCCGACTCATATCCATACACAGATTTTTATTCCTATTCAATATAGACGATATGAATATGGATAGTAAAATTGACATATATGATATGTAACCGATCCATTTTCATCACTAGTCAGCGTTGATCTGACAACTCTAAAATTAAATTATATAAGTTATAATTATTACATATAAATACAATTAATTAGATTAAGGATTTAATATATAATATAATGAAGGAACCGAATTATAAACTAAAAATTTAAAAATATTAATTTCAGTAATAGAAAGGATACACATTTACCATTCAAATTTAATTACACCCTTCTAGTAAATGTTATACTTTTAATAATAAAAGAGATTGGTTGAAGAAAACTATTGATAACAAATGAGGGATGGAAACACAAATTACCTAAATGATGGAAATGCAAATTACCCAATGAGGATGCACAAATCAGCACTTGAGATGCCGATTTGGGCAAACTCATTGGATAGGTGCCGATTTGGGTATCCTCATTGGGTAATTTGCACTTCCATCCCTCGTCTCTCCAAATCGGCACCCAAGGTGCTGATTTGGGCTGGGTGCCGATTTGGGCATTACTTTCAAATCGGCACCTTAGGTGCCGATTGATGGCTATATTTTCAAATATTATGACTTGATGGTTGTTTAATTAATTAAGAATATTTTAATAATTATTTAAAAAAAGTCCCATTGAAGGAGGTAGGGACATTAGAGATTTTGAGGAGGGGTGACGATGTCACAAAGGAGACGGAGGTCAGACATCATAGGAAGGAGGAGGATGAGAGGAAAAGATGGCGAGAGATAGATGACAAAAATAAAGGATCGAAAATAAATATAATGAGCTAATATATATTTTTTATTACTTTTCACCTTTTGATGGTTAATTTTCATATTTTGAACATGAATATTAACAACAATGGCACAAGTATAGATATATACATTTTGTAAGAATCATCTTGTGCATAACAAATAGTTTGGGATACAAGTATTATTGATTAAATATGCATGAGAACACTTAAAAAAAATCTTTTTTTGTCATTGCCGAGGAAGTTTCGAAAGAGGGTAGGAAAAAGTTAAGGATGTATATGTAATTAAAGTAGCTTACAGGAAGAAATGGGTAAAACCCACCCAAAAATTGGAGTATCAAAAGAATGCATCAGACGCAAATGGATCTGTTGTGAGGATCCGATAAAGGAGAAATGTGGGGTGGAGAGGGAGAATAGAGAGCTTTGACATCCCACTGGAAGAGAGCACTTCCCGCGGACGGAGATGACCACGCACCTGCGCGCACCCTCTGCCCTCCTCCTCCTTCCTCCGCCGCAGCTCGCCTCCTCCTCCTCCCCATCTCCGAGACTCATCCAGTTTCCGCTCAGGAGGACTTCAGCCCATCGGCTCCGGTCCCGATTCGCTGTTGCCGCATCGCTAAACTACAATTTCCTGAGAGGTAATCGACTCGTTCTGCAGTGCCCCTTTCCATTAGCCCTTTCGTGTTGAAACTGAACCGCGATTAGTTGCGGATTTTTGTCTTGTCTTATCGCTGTATCTATCGATGATGTTGCTGAAATGTTGTGACTAAGGATGAATGAGATATACAAGAATTTTCGTATCGTTACCTATTTAAAAATATGACGGATATGAAAACGTGTTACTATATTCGTCGAAAACGTATACGATCATAAATCAAATACAAATCAGATACGAAAAATATCAGAAATACTTTATAAATTGAATACAAATGTTTAGGAGGGTTTACACATATAAGAAGTATATTAAATCTATTTATTTCCTTACAATTATATCAACAATGAATAAAGCTATTAAATTGTGTTAGACACGGTTATGAATAAATCTATCTATACATACATACATGATACATACATACATATATATAAATGGATATAGAAATACAATTATGAATGTCAAAGTGATATCTATATTCATATTCATTTTAAAGCGGATACTTAAGGAATATCAATATACACACACACGACGATAGTGGATTGGATAAGGATATATCCACATTTATTTTCATCCCTAGTTCTGAATCTTCTGATGCAAATGTCAATGCCATAGATACCTGGAAAAACTTAGAAATGTGCAGAATTTGAACACCTTTGCTCTTGTTTTAATGTAGGACTCCATGTCATCCATGTACACCCTTTTGGCTATTGTTGATACTCGCATTTGAGAACCCAATAAAAACTTATGTCCAATTGCAGAATGATCGAAGTCGATAATCTATCAGCTACTACTTGTTTTTGATGGATCAAAGGCATTACTCTTACGAGGTTTCAGATCTAGATGACTCGAATGATAGTGAAAATTGTGTATGCGCATAAATGAGTGCTCTAAAGCTTGTTTATAGACTTCACGCACTCAGGAAAGTAACAAAATTTCCTCTTACTTGCTTCTAGTGGGAATCTAACGTCATATATTCTTGGGGATGCACACCAACCTCGCTATAATATTTTTGCTATCAGTTACATAGTCCCATATTGATCCATGTGAAGCTATCTCGACAATACTCCATTCTTCTCCACGTGGGCTTTTTGGGGACCCTAATGAGGATAGATCAAATGGGTGATGTGGAAGTTATTATGTTTTCGGATGATCATGATGTGGAGGAATTTAATATGTTTACCTAGATCCATAGTCATCTGTCTCCATGTATGACAAATACCACACAACTAGAATAGTTATTAAAGAGATATAATACAGCACACTCAAGATGTATGTTCTTTACTGTCGATTCGGAAGTGCTTAATTGTGATGTTAAAGATGCAATTGCTAGTTGCATGCTGATATTATTACCTGCTTTCGTTATATTGGTTAGTCATTCAAACAACATGGAAGGTTGCAAAGAGTGGGATAGAGGCGGGAGCTAATCTTGTACCTGTAGGTTTTCTTTTGCAATCCCCTGTTTTAAGTTCATGCAAATTGAGATGTATATTTCTTTTACTTTAGCTTCTTGATGCCAGACCTCTATCCCAAGACCACTAGCTAGAGTTGGTGTTACTGGTGTTGCTGTGGTGGTGGCTCTAGTCCTCCTAAAGTCATTTCTTTCAACCTTGTTTTTTGCCCTGGTAAGTTACTCATCGTGATATTATACACATTGTTGTTCTCTTTAAGGGAGTAACTATTTTAAGATTGCTCTTGGAGCATGCTTTATCATCTTATTATTTGTCCAAAACATTTCGGGCCAATGATTGCGTTCAATTTTGACTTAGTAAATGATTTGCATGACTATTACTATCATCTTATTTGGGCAAAGATTACGTTATTTGACGATTGTGGTAAGAGATGTGCTGCCGCTCGGATTCTTTATCGTGTCACTTATATTGGAATGTTGATATTTGCACTTGCTTGGGTTGTGTCAGCTCAAAAAATGTTTTTGTGCATCCCCGATATGGTATATTATCTCTGCGTGTCTCATTTAGTTGATGATATGATGGGTTATAATGCTTATATCATGGTGCATGTTTCCATGAAAGAGTTATTGACTACACACTTATTCATGTCTACTCATGAAGAAATCTGTTATTAAATTCCGTCTTTCTCAACTACCACGTTCCTGTCCATTTTGGTCCTTTTGCTAATTGCCATCCCAACTGTGACTCTTAGTCACTCTTAGTGCGGAAATGAAAATATGAATTGCTTATTCATGAGGTCTTAGGTTCTCTTACGTAGAGAGGAGAAACTTTGTTGGACAAATTATATAATAGTGACAATAAGAAAAGAAAATACATACAATAGATAAAGCTAAATATATCTCTCAACACCTCCTTCAAGATGGAGCATAAATTACACGTCTTTCACCAAATGTGTGCACTCGGTGTTAGAGATTGCGGAAGATTTCTTTCTTTATATTATATTGTAACCCCACGAGGGCTTTTATGTTAAGAGAATATTCTATGTGGCTATTTGTTAAGAGAATATTCTATAGAGTATATTCTATATTCTATAAAGAATATTCTATAGAATAATCTCCTTTGAGCCCTCTAGGGTTTAGTCCTATATAAGGACCTCTAGACCTCTTGAATAAACAATAAATCATCTTTTCTTATCATTCTTTCACATGGTATCAGAGCAGCGGTCCTAGGCCGGTGTTCTGACCTAATCACCCCTCCGCCACCGCCAACCCTCCAAGTTCATCTGTAGTCGCGTGCCGCCTCGGGTCTCCGCACCTCCTACCTTAGGCCAGCGCTGCCTCGGCTGAGCGTCGCCAGGCTGCTCTAGGGCAGCCAGGTACCAACGCCAGGCCGGCCAAGCTCGCCTCGCGCCTCCTCGCGCTGCCAGGCACCTCTGCCAGCCCTCCCAGGGCCTCTTTGCGCCGCCATGCTGACTCCGCCAGGCCCCCTCTTATGCCATCAAACGATCATTGCCTCATCCTTCTTATTCCTTGATGAGAGTTTAGATATTTGATGATAAATTGAGGCAAGATATACTCTCTAGGTCACTTTTTCTTGACCTAAGCTGCCACGATGATGTCTGCCGAGATCAAGCCCACATACCCTACTTCTCCTTTGCTGGTAAATGGCACTTCTACCAAGTTGAAGGGCTCCGAAAATTATGTTCTATGGTCTCGGTCTTTCAAAGTGTTTGTTGGTGGCCAGCGCAAGAGCTACGTTCTTACAAAAGTTCCACTTGCGGAAACTGATAAGGACTATGATCTTTGGTTTGTTGATAATTGTCAGGTTATCACTTGGATGATAAACAGTGTCGATCCAAACATTGCTGCGAATCTTCTTTACAAAGACACTGCTAAGGCAATGTGGGAAAACCTTGAGCGTACATATTCTCAGAAGACGACTAAGTCTCGTCTGTCAGACATATACACAAGGATTTGGTCTACTATTCAGGGAGAATCAAGTCTTATCGAATACTACAGACTTCTTACAAGCCTTTTTGAGGAACTCCTTATTTTTCTGCCTGCATGTTGTGATAAACAAGTAAGAGAACATGTTGAATGGTAGGTTTACAGATTTCTCTCGGGGCTAAATCCAAAATATAAGCCTGTGAAAGATCAGTTTCTGATGGCTGATACTCTACCTACTCTTAAGACCATCTTCAGATGCTTACAGGAGCTAGAGGCTCCAATACAACACTCTATCACCCACACCTCTACAGAGATGATGGCCCACTATAGCTCCTCAGGATACAGAGGATGTCATAACTATCAAGGAGGATGGGGACGTGACTCAGGGCGTGCAGGTGGTCATAAATCTGGACGCAGCAGTGACTCTGGACGCGGACGCGATTGTGGACGTGGTCGTGATTCTTCTGCTCGGTATCCAGCATGTGTATACTGTGGACGTTGGAATCACCCTTCTGATCGTTGTTGGGCAGCATTTGGGATGCAACCTAATGTTAACAATGCCTATGATGAAGTATCGTATGATGCATCTGCAGAAACATCTACTCAACAAACCAGCGAGGCACAAACCCCATTCACTGCTTCTGAATATGCTCGCCTACGACAACTGCTGCAAGAATCTAGTCCTTCTGATGCAACGTGAAGTCAAAATACATGGCCAAATATTTATCTAAATTTAGTGGTCAATTTTATTTACGTTTATTTTAATTGTCGTGTCGTTAATTAAATAAATGAGATCACCTGTGATCTCAATCAATTAGTTGTCGATTTTTGAATTTCAAATTAATCGGTTAGTCGGTTAATTAGTTAGAATCAATTTAGGATAAATTGGTTGTCAATTTAAATTAGTTTACTATTTTTGTAATCTCATCCCTCCTATATAAAGAAGGGGTGAGGGTCCAATGTATTAGTCAGTTCAGTATATTATGAAATTGAGATTTTATCTCTCTCCTCTCCCATCTCTCTCTCCACGCGTGTTCTTCAGGTTCTTCTCCCCTAACCCCTCGTGTTCCCGACGAGTTCTTCTTCTCAACCCTCTCTTTCTCCACCGAAATTCCACCACCGTTCAAATATTTTATTTTCCGCCGTCGCCGATTTCAATTCTGCATCATTTGGTATCAGAGCATGGATACCGAATCGTTCCTACGATTCGACGATCCTGTCGAGTATTGGCGTTTGAAGTTTGATCTCAGTCGTGTATCTCATGGTTCGCGCTCGCATTCACGTTCAAAGAAGTTCCAGCAGTGACTTATATCATGCATCAAGGTACAAGCATGGTTAGATGCGCAAATCGACGAAGATCTCGCCGTCAACAACGAACACCCCGCTGGGAACACAGATCCGGCCGCTGTTCGGATCATTCCGGAAGAAAAAAGCGACGAAACAATGGCTGTCCCGGAGGTTTCAGGTCAACCCCCATCACCAACGGCGTCCCCGATGGCAGCCCCAACCCCCCCAGCGGTTCCCCAGGCCGTCCAGCCCCTCGTCGCACCACCATCGGCCCCTCCCGCGACCCCCAAACCACCTGCGATACCGCCCCCAGCCCCAGTTTTCCCCCGCGCATTCTCCCCCTCGCCGAACCCGCCCCCTCCGTCCACCACTCGCTGTCAGTCCCTCTCGCCAACCCTCCCACGCGCGCGGCCCCCTCCCTCCCCTACTCCCCTCCTCCCCACCTTTCCCAGAGCCCCCCTTCTTCCCCCGCTACCCCCCAGCCTCGCTGTTGCCATCCCCTTTTCCCCCTATCCGACGTCGCCCCCCGCCCGACCTCGACCACGCACCCCTCGCGGCTCCGTCGAACCCCAGACGCGCCCCCCCAACACTCCGCGCCCCTCCCGCGCGTAAGCTTCGCGACCCCTGCCTCCCTACGACGCCCCCACCGCCTCGCACACCTTCCCTCGCCCCCTCTGCGCCGCCAGTACCCCTCAGAGCCGCACCTGCCCCACCCGCCATCGAGAAGCCCCTGGCGACCCCCGCCTCCCCGCAGAGCCGCTCCGGCCCCGCCCGCCATCGAGAAGCCGCCGCCCCAGCCCGCGATATGTGCGCAGGAGACTCGGGCAATCCGTCCCGAGAGTTACGGGATTCGAGTCCCACGAACGGTGGGATTGGAAATCCCTTGAGAAATTAAGTGGGAGAAATTACACAGAACCCCCTCCAGGCAAAAGTTTTTATTCAAAGGGAAGGTTCAAAGGCTCCTCTAACAATATAAGTTGTAATGAAGGGGTATGAAAATTGCAGAGATGCCCTCCAATTGGAAAGAACTACAAACGTAACGTTGAAAAGGATCGAATTGGAGGAAATTGAAGCCACAATTCAAGGTTGAATTCTCCAACGATGCATCTATATCAAGCAATTCGTCGGGAGACGAATTTTTAAAGCGGAGGAGAGTTGATGCAGCGTGAAGTCAAAATACAAGGCCAAATATTTATCTAAATTTAGTGGTCAATTTTATTTACGTTTATTTTAATTGTCGTGTTGTTAATTAAATAATTGAGATCACCTGTGATATCAATCAATTAGTTGTCGATTTTTGAATTTCAAATTAATCGGTTAGTCGGTTAATTAGTTAGAATCAATTTAGGATAAATTGATTGTCAATTTAAATTAGTTTACTATTTTTGTAATCTCATCCCTCCTATATAAAGGGGTGAGGGTCCAATGTATTAATCAGTTCAATATGTTCTGAAATTGAGATTTTATCTCTCTCCTCTCCCCTCTCTCTCCCCACGCGTGTTCTTCACGTTCTTCTCCCCTAACCCCTCGTGTTCCCGATGAGTTCTTCTTCTCAACCCTCTCTTTCTCCACCGAAATTCCACCACCATTCAAATATTTTATTTCCCGCCGTCGTCGATTTCAATTCTGCATCACCTTCTGATAGTAATGCTTCTGCCCCTACTGCTAGCCTGGCTACTACCTCAGGTACAGTAGCAAACTCTGTCTCTGCCTCTAAGCATGCATGGATTATTGATTCTGGAGCCTCTACCCATCTGACGGGAGAAGGAAGTTTGCTAACCTCCTCCCAGCCGTCTTCCTCTGTGAAGACTGTTCGGGTTGCTAATGGGGATCATTCCCCAGTGACTGCTGTTGGTACTGTCAACTTTTCTTCCAAGCTGCATCTGACAGATGTTCATTGTGCCCGTGCTTTTCCTCTCAGCCTTCTATCAGTATAGAAGCTATGTCGTCAGCTTAACTGTCATGTTATTTTTTATGAGGTTTGTTGTTATTTTCAGGACATCCGGACGATGAAGATTTTTGGTGGGGGTCATGAGAGGAACGACCTCTATTACCTCGACATCCTTTCTGATTCCAACTTTGCTGGTGCGGTCTCCATCTCTGAAGATCCTTTTCTGTGGCACCTTCGTCTTGGTCACCCTTCTGCTAAAGCTCTCTCCATGATGTTCCCTGAACTTTCTATGCTGAAGCCCTTTGAGTGTGAAGCATGTCAGTTTGGGAAACATCATTGAGCCTCCTTTCCTGCACGGACTGAGCCTCGCCGCCGTACTCCTTTTGCACTTGTTCACTGTGATATCTGGGGACCCTGTCCGGTCCGAAGTCTAAGTGGTCATAAATATTTTGCTGTCTTTGCGGATGACTACAGTCGATCATCTTGGGTTTTCCTGTTAAAGGAACGCTCTGTCAAGAATTTCTTTTACTATGTCAAAAACATCTTCTCCACTACTGTTAAAATATTTTGTTCTGATAATGCATTGGAATTTACACAAAATGATTTGACATCCTTCTTTGCTTCCCAGGGTGCTATCCATCAAACCTCTTGCCCATATACCTCCCAATAGAATGGGGTAGCCGAAAGGAAACTTCGACATCTCCTCGACATTCCCCGCTCTCTTCTTACCCAAATGAAGGTCCCCAAAACCTATTGGAGAGATGCTATTCTCACTGCTGTCCATCTTATCAACATAGTTCCCTCTGTCTCCCTAAATGGCTCCACACCCTTTGCCTTATTGTATCCAAATGACTCACCATTTCCTTTACCTCTACGGATTTTTGGATGCACCGCCTTTGTTCACAACTTTCATACTGCAGACAAATTATCGTCATGTGCAATTAAATGCGTTTTTCTGGGTTATTCCCAAACAAAGAAAGGGTATAGATGCTATGATCCTTGTGGTAAACACTATTATATATCAGCTGATGTCACCTTTTTCGAACAAACTCGCTTCTTCAATCAAGATGTGTCTGACATACCATTAGAACTTCCTCCTCCACCACTTGTCTATAAAAGAAAACATGTGTCCCCTCTTGTTCCTGTTCCTCTACCTGTTCCTTTGTTGCAGGAAAATATGCCATCTTCAAGTGCCCCCACCAACACTACTCCGGATGATCCTCAGGAGCTTCCCATTGCCCTACGTAGAACAAAGAGGAAATGTACTATTCATCCTATGTCTAATTTCTTGTCCACTGATAGCCTATCATGTTCTAATAAAAGATATGCAGATGCTCTTATGACAATCTCTATCCCAATAGACTATCACAGTCCATTATAGGACCACGGGTGGCGACAGGCTATGAATGAAGAAATGGATGCTCTCAATTCCAGAGGAACATGGGATCTAGTTCAGTGTCCCGAAGGTGTCAGGCCTGTTGCCTGCAGATGGGTCTTTACTATGAAACATTCTTCTGATGGTTCTATTGACAGACTGAAAGCAAGACTTGTGGCAAAAGGCTTTACACAGACATATGGAGTTGATTACTTCGAGACTTTTTCACCTGTTGCCAGGATTCCCACTATCCTCTCTGTAGCCGTGAACAAAGGCTGGCCTATTTTACAACTGGATGTCAAGAATGCATTTCTATATGGCGATCTTGAGGAAGAGGTTTACATGATGCAACCCCCAGGTTACGAAGTCGAGGGGGAGTATATTTGCCGACTTCGCAAAGCAATTTATGGTCTAAAGCAAAGTCTGAGGGCATGGTTTGACAGACTTAGTTCAGAGATTAGTACTCTGCGCTTTCAGACAACTACATCTGTCCATTCTGTCTTTGTCAGAAAACGATCAACATGTACTGTCATACTAGCTGTATATGTGGATGACATGGTTGTTACAGGTGACAATGATAAAGGAGTGCTAGAAGTGAAGACTTTTCTGCAAAAGGTTTTTATCACCAAGGATCTGGGGCAGGCAACTTCTTTATTTTCTGGGTATAGAAGTCTTACGCACCAAGAAGGGGCTTCATATATCACAAAGAAAGTACTGCTTAGATATACTAACTGAGGCAGGACTACTTGGGTGCAAGCCCTCTGGCATACCCGCAGAACCAAAGAAACATTCTACACCAGATGATCCTGCCTTTGAAGAGACTACAAGATACAGAAGCCTGGTTGGCAAACTTCTGTACCTTACTGTTACTAGGCCAGACATATCATATGCTGTGAACAGAGCTAGCCAACACATGGAGAAACCATGCTACAACCACTGGCAAGATGTTCTTCAGATCCTTCGTTACCTGAAGGAATCCCCTGGACGTGGTCTATTCTACGGGGCAAATGGATACACTAAGGTTGCTGCTTATGCTGATGCTGATTATGCAAGCTCACCTGAGGATCGTCGTTCTACGACGGGCTATCGGATGATGGTAGGAGGCAACCTTATTAGTTGAAGGAGCAAGAAGCAGACGGTGGTTTCCCTATCCAGTGCAGAGGCAGAATATAGGGCAATGGCCCAAGCCACTTGCGAATTACCTGGTTATTGTCTCTTTTGCAAGAACTCAATATTGCTATCACTACTCCTATTCCTCTATACCGTGATAACAAATCTGCCACTTATATTGCTACAAATCCTATGTTCCATGAGAGGACCAAACACATTGAGACCGACTGTCTTTTTGTTCGTGATGCTGTACGAGAAGGCAAGATTTCTACACCACATACCTCAACAGATCTTCAGCTTGCAGACATATTCACAAAGGCCTTATCAAAGAAGCGCCTTTCCTGGATATCTTCCAAGTTGGGCTTGATCGATGGATATGCTCCAACTAGAAGGGGGAGTGTTAGAGATTGCAGAAGATTTCTTTCTTTATATTATATTGTAACCCCACGAGGGCTTTTATGTTAAGAGAATATTCTATGTGGCTATTTGTTAAGAGAATATTCTATAGAGAATATTCTATATTCTATAAAGAATATTCTATAGAATATTCTCCTTTGAGCCCTCTAGCGTTTAGTCCTATATAAGGACCCCTAGACCTCTTGAATAAACAATGAATCATTTTTTCTTATCATTCTTTCACACTCGGAAACTTGTGTTGCAGACGTGGGCGAAGGTTGTGGCGGAATAACGTCTTCTAAAAAAAGATATAACTTAGATGTCAATCATGCTCAGCTTGGAACATCTTTGAAATGGTCCTCTGGCTAGAGCCTTGGTGAAAACATTAGCTGTCTGTTCCCCAAAGCTAACATGGGAAGTAGCGGCAAATCCCTTCCGAGTTATGTCACATGTATAGTGACAATCTACCTCAATATCTTTGGTCCTCTCATGGAAGGCATGTTTGTTGGTAATGAAAAGAACATGCTGGTTGTCATATTGTAGATGTATGAGAAGATGCACGCCAATAGCTCTAGGTCAATCATAACGTATTTGACCGATATCATCTCAGTGCTCCCCTGCACCATGGCTCTGTATTCTGACTCAACAGTAGTTCTGGCATCCATAGTCTGCTTCTTGCTCTTCTGTGACACCAAAGAGTTATTGATGGACATTGCAAAGCTGGAAGTAAATTTCCTATCCTTGCTCCTGTCCTTGATGGTCTGTCTTTGAATCTTGGTAAGTCGACGGTCGTCCCTTTGGGCTCTCGGAAGAAGAGGCTCGGTTATGTAGCGCTGAGCTCAATACTGAGTGTGGCTCTCTCTCTATTCGGTATTTGGGCCTTCCTCTGTCATCCGGTAGAATCAAGATGGGGAACTGGCTGCCGGCGGTGGAAAAGATAGAAAGGAAGCTATCTGGGTGGAAGGCATCTGTCCTATCAAAAGGTGGGCGTATGGTCCTGGTAAAGGCGGTGCTTTCCTCTATTCCGGTCTTCTTCATGTCTTCCCGCCTTTTGCCTTCTGGGATTAAGATGCGTCTTGAAAGGCTTATGCGAAGATTTTTATGGGGCAAATCTTGGTAGCTTGGTAACGGGATGCACCCAGTGGATTGGGAATTCGTCACTTTCGCGAAGGCGGATGGTGGTCTTGGAATCAAGCGACTGGATGTGATGAATGAGGCTTTGGTGTTGAAGTGTGTGAGCAGAATTTGGGGGAGGGAGGATAATATCTGCTGTGATCTGCTAAGATGTATCTATGAGGTTCCAGCACCTCTTTGCCTAATATTTCATCGGGTGTTCGCCCTTCCGCTTTCTGGCGTGGGGTGGTGAAGGTTATGCCACGCTTCCTAGAGCTCTTCCGCCCCATCGTGGGCAATGGGGAATCTTTTGCTTTCTGGTTGGATGACTGGTCAGGTGATGCTTCGTTTTCCGTTCGCTTTCCACGCCTCTTTGCCTTGGCGGAAGATCGTGAGGCTCGCGTTGCTGCTTGTTGGAGTGATGGTAATTGGATGCCTCGGTTCTCTGCGAACTTCTCGGATCGACGTCTGGAGGAGTTCTTGCTGTTGTTGGACTCGTTGAGGAACGTTGAGGGACCGGTTGATGGACGTGACCACTGGGTGTGGAGAGGGAGCTCCTTTTCTGTTAGAAAGGCCTACGGGGCGATATGTAGACCCCTCCTTCAAGGAATGAAGTCATCATTAGAGACTGTATATTCATCTGGATGCTTGGGATGCCGGAGAAGATCGGCTTTTTCCTTTGATTGCTTAGGAGGAAGAGATTGATGATGAGAGACCGTTGTGCCAGATTCTTTGGGGTGACTTCGGACAGGTGTGTTCTTTGCGGGAATGGGATTGAATCCATCGATCATCTCTTCTTCCTGTGCCCCAACTCGTCGGCTTGTTGGGGTGAAACTGAACTGGACTGGGTTTGTGTTCGGAGCCTCGAATCTTTTTGGGAATCCTTATTGGCGGGGTGGCAACGTCAGAGAAATATTCTACTTAGACCCCTAGCGGTCGTCTGGTCTATCCGGCTTGCTCGAAATGCTTCTCTTTTGATGCAGCGTGAAGTCAAAATACAAGGCCAAATATTTATCTAAATTTAGTGGTCAATTTATTTACGTTTATTTTAATGTCGTGTCGTTAATTAAATAAATGAGATCACCTGTGATCTCAATCAATTAGTTTTCGATTTTTGAATTTCAAATTAATCGGTTAGTCGGTTAATTAGTTAGAATCAATTTAGGATAAATTGTTTGTCAATTTAAATTAGTTTACTATTTTTGTAATCTCATCCCTCCTATATAAAGGGGTAAGGGTCCAATGTATTAGTCTATTCAGTATGTTATGAAATTGAGATTTTGTCTCTCTCCTCTCCCTCTCTCTCTCTCTCCCACGCGTGTTCTTCACGTTCTTCTCCCCTAACCCCTCGTGTTCGCGACGAGTTCTTCTTCTCAACCCTCTCTTTCTCCACCGAAATTCCACCACCGTTCAAATATTTTATTTCCCGCCGTCGCCGATTTCAATTCTGCATCATTATGGTATCAGAGCATGGATACCGATCGTTCCTACGATTCGACGATCCTGTCGAGTATTGGCGTTTGAAGTTTGATCTCAGCGTCTATCTCATGGTTCGCGCTCGCATTCACGTTCAAAGAAGTTCCAGCAGCGACTTATATCATGCATCAAGGTACAAGCATGGTTAGACGTGCAAATCAGCGAAGATCTCGCCATCAACAACGAACACCCCGCTGGGAACACAGATCCGGTCGCTGTTCGGATCGTTCCGGAAGAAAAAAGGCGACGAAACAGTGGCTGTCCGGAGGTTTCAGGTCAGCCCCCATCACCAACCGGCGTCCCGATGGCAGCCCCAACCCCCCCAGCGGTTCCCTAGGCCGTCCATCCCCTCGCCGCACCACCGACGGCCCCTCCCGCGACCCCCAAACCACCTGCGATACCGCCCCCGGCCCCAGTTTTCCCCCGCGCATTCTCCCCCTCGCCGAACCCGCCCACTCCGTCCACCACTCGCTGCCAGTCCCTCTCGCCAGCCCTCCCACGCGCGCGGCCCCTCTCTCCCCTACTCCCCTCCTTCTCCCCCCCTTTCCCAGAGCCCACCTTCTTCCCCCGCTACCCCCCAGCCTCGCCGCTGCCATCCCCTTTTCCCCCCATCCGACGCCCCCCCCCCCCCCCGACCTCGACCGCGCACCCCTCGCGGCTCCGCCGAACCCCAGACGCACCCCCCCAACACTCCGCGCCCCTCCCGCGCGTAAGCTTCGCGACCTCTGCCTCCCTGCGACGCCCCCCACCGCCTCGCACACCTTCCCTCTCCCCCCTCTGCGCCGCCAGTACCCCTCAGGCCCCGCCCACCATCGAGAAGCCCCTGGCGACCCCCGCCTCCCCGCAGAGCCGCTCCGGCCCCGCCCTCCATCGAGAAGCCGCCGCCCCAGCCCGCGATATGTGCGCAGGAGACTCAGGCAATCCCTAACTGGGGTCCCGAGAGTTCCGGGATTCGAGTCCCACGGACGGTGGGATTGGAAATCCCTTGAGAAATTAAGTGGGAGAAATTACACAGAACCCCCTCTAGGCAAAAGTTTTTATTCAAAGGGAAGGTTCAAAGGCTCCTCTAACAATATAAGTTGTAATGAAGGGGTACGAAAATTGCAGAGATGCCCTCCAATTGGAAAGAACTACAAACGTAACGTTGAAAGGATCGAATTGGAGGGAAATTGAAGCCACAATTCAAGGATGAATTCTCCAACGATGCATCTACATCAAGCAATTCGCCGGGAGACGAATTTTTAAAGTGGGAGGAGAGTTGATGCAGCTGAAGTCAAAATACATGGCCAAATATTTATCTAAATTAGTGGTCAATTTTATTACGTTATTTTAATTGTCATGTCGTTAATTAAGTAATTGAGATCACCTGTGATCTCAATCAATTAGTTGTCGATTTTTGAAATTTCAAATTAATCGGTTAGTCGGTTAATTAGTTAGAATCAATTTTAGGATAAATTGGTTGTCAATTTAAATTAGTTTACTATTTTTGTAATCTCATCCCTCCTATATAAAGGGGTGAGGGTCCAATGTATTAGTCAGTTCAGTATGTTATGAAATTGAGATTTTATCTCTCTCCTCTCCCCTCTCTCTCTCTCCCCACGCGTGTTCTTCACATTCTTCTCCCTAACCCCTCGTGTTCCCGACGAGTTCTTCTTCTCAACCCTCTCTTTCTCCACCGAAATTCCACCACCGTTCAAATATTTTATTTCCCGCCGTCGCCGATTTCAATCTTCATCATCTTTTCTCACGCCCAAGGTTCTACAGCGGAAAATGTGTCTGTTCAATCCAAGTTTAACTCACGAATCATGGCTTCTGTAATAAGATGATGATGTATTTACTATTTTACTAACTATTTAATGAATGGGCGGACACCACCACGCGTATCCCCCTTTTTTGGCTTCAAAAAAAATCTCTGTCCTTGGGACATCTTCATAGTCTGCATCTGCATATTTCGTGATGGCAAGGGATGTTCCTTTACTAAGAAGCAATCCAGTGCCTAGAGAGGACTTCAAATACATCTGAATCATGTGAATCACATCCATATGTGTCTGTCTTGGTTGCTTCATAAACTGGCTAACTTTGTTCACATCAAAGGAGATGTTTAGCTTGGTGTTCCACATATAGGAGCTTCCCAACGGACTCCCTGTATCTCCTCTTGTCTACCTCCACTGTATCATTATCATATAGCTTCATGCTAGGATCCATGGGAGTAGTGGCGAGTCTGCAATCTGTCATGCTTCTCTCTGAGAGAAGATCAATAACATACTTCTTCTGGGTCATCACAAGTCCCTGCTAGTTCATGGTGAACTTAAGCTCTAGGAAGTATCGTAAATTGCCAAGGTCTTTGGTGACAAACTGTCGTCCAGGGAACTCTTAGCTGCCTTAAATACCATGCACATCATCTCCTGTAACAATGATGTCATCGACATAGATCGGTATAACAACGATACCTCTATGAAAGCTAATAAATAGTGAATGATCTGTGGTCGATCTCGTGAAGTTCTACTACTCTATCAAAGTCTGATACTTTTGGGAACCATGCTCTGGGACTCAGCTTAAGGCCATGGGTAACCTTCTGAAGTCTACAAACCTGTTAACACTATCTCAACATCGACTCCATGTGGCTGCTGCATGTAGACTTTCTCCTGCAGATTACCGTAGAGTAAGCATTCTTCACATCAAGATGGGATAGAAACATCCTGTGCTACTACAATAGAGAAAGGATCCAAAGGGTAGTGTTAGAAAATCGGAAGCGGAAGCGTAAACATGGAAAAATAGATAAAGAACATAAGAACAGAAGAACGGGATTTTTTACGTGGAACCCTACTCCGTGAGGAGCGGGATGAAACCACGGGAGAAGCCCTTAACGGGGCCCATGCTATGCATTGCTTTTTCGCAATGAGTACAGGAGGTCTGGGGCTCCTTATAGCCTCTCCAGAGCCTCCAAGTCCCACCACTGGACGATGTGGACTAAACAACTGGTGGGGTAAAATGGATCTCCTCCAGATCATTTACCCTGCTACAACACAATAGGCGCTTACAACTTATGCTCCAACACTCCCCCTCAAGCTGGAGCATGCAATGCTCAGCTTGGACAAACATGCAGAAACTCAACTCAACGCTACAAGACACTACGGACAATATCAACCCAACGCGTACATTGCTGCAGTCGAGGACGTTGCTTCTCATGCCGTGCAGGTGAGGAGGACGAACGGACTGGAGTGTGAGTCAACTGAAGACTCGTAACCTGACCATCGAGTCTGAACTTGCGCCTGAAGTCTCCTCGTCGGAGAACTGGGTCTCTCCCATCTGGCTCAGAGAATGGTGCACTGCTCTGGTGTACCTATGATAACACATGACAACCCTTGCCCCTCAAGGGAATGGTCCTCTGCTCTGGAGTCCCTATGGCTCACATGAAAACTCTGGCCTGACAACTAGAAGAATGATGGGGACCTCTGACAATGATGGCAACTTATGCTCATCTGACAATGACCGCACACTCGTGCGTGTCTGAAACTGGACTCGGAAGACAATCGTCGAGTCTGAAACCGAACCGTAGAGTCTGGAATCTGAATGGTCTCTGCCACGTGAATCTGGAACATCTGAATATGGCGGAGAAGACCTGCGACTCTACATATATACTCCCCCTTTCTCCCATACTTGTCGGGAAAATGAACATCGACAATTGGGAGAAGACATGATAGAAGGGGAAAACCAAACATACCTGCGGCTTTTCATTTTTTTTTTAATAAAGCCGTCATTTTTTTTTAAGCCGTTCATTTTTTTTTCGGCTTTTGCTTTGCACATTTTTTTTTTGAAAATGCGATACGGCTTTTTCCAGGTACGCGCCTTTTTTTTAATGCGTACGGTTTTTTTTTTGTACGCAACCTTTTTTTTTTTAAAATCAGCCCCACATGGGCCCCAAACATACACCCTCCTATTTTCCCTGAATAACCGTCAGCCCACTTGGGCTTTACAATAACTCGACTCCCCTTTTTTCTTCTTCTTTTTTTTTACAATTGCCATCGGCCCACCTAGGCCCTTTCAATGTTTTTTTTTTCTTTGGTTGGTGCAGCCCGCCGGACCCCTCCTTTCAAAATTTCCTTTCCTTTTTTTTTTAACACACACTGGTCTTTAGGGTTCCCAACTGGGAACCCTCTTCTCCCAAAATAAACCGCCGCCCCCGATGGGGAGGCTTCCACCACCGCCGCTACGAAGGGACTGGGGCTTGCGCGTGGCGCGGCACGAAAGGGCTGGCTGGAGCACGTCGTCGCCAGCTGGGGTCAATCTGCGACATCGGCATGGAGGGCGCGCCTTGAGGAGTCGCAAGGAGAATCAAACCCGCCTGGGGGGTTGCGCCACGGTGGGCGCCATCGAGCATCGCGCGAGCACCTGCGGGTTTGGAGGCACCTGCGCGTGAACGTGTGCTGCTT
The DNA here is from genome assembly GCA_037367405.1 of Ottelia alismoides. Lineage (NCBI taxonomy): Eukaryota > Viridiplantae > Streptophyta > Magnoliopsida > Alismatales > Hydrocharitaceae > Ottelia > Ottelia alismoides. The sequence continues at coordinate 98,132 of JAZKJV010003847.1, read as the reverse complement.
TGCGCCTGGAGTTAGTGCTCGCGATCACCGCCATGGTGCATCTGCGCCGCTGGAGGGGAGTCGCATCGCGGAAGAAGAGGAGTGCGGAGTGGTATCCGCTGGGAATGTAGTGTCGTCTCGCGTTGCTTCTGCTGCGCTTGGAGAGCGTTCTGACTTGTTGGAGAAGAGGCGCGCTGCTTGGAAGCTATGAAATGGGGGCGCTGCCGCCAGCCAGGAGGCGCATCGAGCCGCCTGGAGGTGTAGCCGCCGATCTGGTGCAGCCGCCTGGATGAGGGATGCCTGGGGACTTTTGCCGCTCAAGGATGCGCCCCTCGGGGAAGACATAGGGGCTTGAATTAGGGTTCCCATGAACCTTGATGCATCTTGCATATTGACAGATCTGAAACTTGCTAAGATGCTGATGACGAACTCCAAGAATTAGGGTTTCGAATCGAAACCCTATAACATAATTTCAAACATAAATATTCAAGAGCAATCGAAGAAGAAATATGATGCTCGATTCTCAAATCAAAATATAAAGAACACAAAAAACTCCTCGAGAATCGACCCGCTCTGATACCATGTTAGAAAATCGGAAGCGGCAGCGTAAACATGGAAAAATAGATAAAGAACATAAGAACAGAAGAACGGGATTTTTTACGTGGAACCCTACTCCGTGAGGAGCGGGATTGAAACCACGGGAGAAGCCCTTAACGGGGCATGCTATGCATTGCTTTTTCTCAATGAGTACAGGAGGTCTGGGGCTCTTATATAGCCTCTCCAGAGCCTCCAAGTCCACCACTGGACGATGTGGGACTAAACAACTGGTGGGGTAAATGGATCTCCTCCAGGATCCATTTACCCTGCTACAACACAATAGGCGCTTTCAACTTATGCTCCAACAGGTAGAATGATGTATCACATGAGAGAAAGTATGCTGATAGTCCACCCTGTAAGTCTGCGTGAACCCATGAGCCATAAGCTTAGCCTTGTAATGATCAACACTGTCATCTGTACAATGCTTCACTGTCAATAACTCATTTGTAGCTAACCACAGAAGCCCATGTAGGGGTAGTGACCAAGCTCCATATGCCACGTGATTGTAGGCGGCCATCTCTTCCTCCATAGCAAGATGACACTGACTGTTTTACACAACGTCTTGGTATGTCCGTGGGATCGCTAAAGTTGATAGACAATGACAAACCTCTTGAAATCCTCTGAGAGACGCCTTAATGAACATGAGCAATGAGAGGATACGTGGCACATTTATGCCCCCGCTTCTAAAGAGTGCATCAAGATCATCTGTACCATCTGTGGCCATGTAACATAGCCTCCTAATGAGGCACCTATTCGTCCTACAAAGTAGCCTTCTACATAGATAAATCACCAGTGCTATCAATAGAAATGAAGTGCTCAAAATATACCTGAGATGTGCTGGATGATGGGGAAGGTTCCATGAGCAGGGGGTATAGAAGGCGGCCTGCGAATGTAAAAATATGGCAAAACTAAGCCTAGGTACTGTAAGATAGAGGCAGGGGGAACGTTAGGATGTGGTGGTGAAGGTCATGGTGACTTATGATGAACTACAACCGGAGGTGGTGGTGGCATAGGAGGAGGAAGCATGTAAGCCTCCTCTCCAGAGTCATACGGAGTTAGGCTGTCACATGTAGGTGAAAAGTACATGATTGACTGAAAGAAGGTGACATCAGCAGCGGCGTAGTACTTTCGTCGAATAGGATCAAAACTCCGATACTCCTTAGGGTCTAGGAGTATCACACAAAGACACATTGACAGCTCTGGGGGAGAGCTTGTCACGACCATGAGTCAGATGGTGCACGGATGCCACCAGAGCCAAAGGCACGAGGTATAAGAAGGAAAAGATCCATCTCGAAAAACCAATCGAGAGGAATTTTCTATCCTAACACGGAGGCCGGCATATGATTCACCACGTAACAAGCAATGAAGACTGCATCAATCCAGAACGAGTGGGGAGCACGACTCTGAATCATGAGGGTCATGGTCACATCAAGTAAATGATAGTGTTTGCGGTCGGCAACATCGTTTTGCTGGGAAGAGTATGCATAAGAAGTTCCGGTGTATAATGCCAGGAACCTGAATAACTGAGAAAGCTGTAAAGTACATAACTCCAAGACATTGTTAGAGTGAACATATTTGACACGTAACAAGCAATGCTAGAGTATGTGTAAAGTATACATAACTCCAAGGCATTGTTAGAGTGAACACATTTACTGAGAGTATGCGTAAAGTACACAACGATTCACCACGTAACAAGCAATGAGGGCTGCATCAACCCAGAAAGAGTGGGAAGCACGACTTTGAATCATGAGGGTCTTGGTTACATCAAGTAAATTATAGTGTTTGCGGTCACCAACATCGTTCTGCTGGGAAGAGTATGCATAAGAAGTCCGGTGTATAATGCCAAGAACCTGAAGAACTGAGAAAGCTGTAAAGTAACATACCTCCAAGGCATTGTTAGAGTGAACATATTTGACAGTAATAGAAAAATGTTCTATATTTCATGTATAAAAGATTGAATAACATAACCAACCTTAGACTTCTTTTTCAAAAGAAAAATCCATGACAGTTTAGAAAAATCATTAACTATTACAAGATAGAACATGTCCCCTTGATAGTCAAGGAAAACGAACTAGATTCCCCATTATCAAGGTTAACTAAATCCAAATAAGCTACTGTTACTATGACTCTGATGACTCTGAAAGGTAGAGCAGGCGATGCTTCCCAAAGTGGAAAACCTCAGACTGAAATATGGAGCGAGAAGATATCTATGGGAGGACATGACACAACTTTTATAGATGAAGGTGACCAAAACGAAGATGCCACATGTACGGAGAGACTAGTCTAGTAGGAATGAAAGAAGCACCAACATATGGAGACTAGTCCAGTCTGTATAGACTCCCTTGCTCCACGACCACATCCAATCACCCTGCGCATGAGTATGTCAAGAAACACAGGAGAAGAGGGTCAAAATGGCACGACAATGCAAATCCTTAGGGGTCTTTCGATTGGGGAATAAGGAGAATGGATAAGGTAGGATAAGACACTGTTTCCTGTTCGTTTGTGGAGATGATAAGGATGAACAAGGATGGATAAGTGATAGTTATTTGGTATTCTCCATTCTGTAGGAGGGAGGATATGGGGGATAAGGGAGTTATGTTAGATAAGATAATTAGATAAGTGGTAGTTATTTGTATTTTTTGACTGGGAGGGGGGATTAGAGGAATAAGGAGGGAAACCTTAACCCTCATGTTGACTCCGAGACCAAAACGTTGACCGTATATGGAGGGACAAGAAATTGAAGGAATAAGGAGGGATATTCCTCCTTATTCTCAAGCGAACAACCCCTAGTGATCTAACTAATAGATAATAAATTCATCGACAAATCTGGTGCATGAAGCACATTTTGCAAATGCATTGACGATGTCAAACATACCTCACCATGTCCTATAATAGGGGAATAAGTCCTATCTGCAATGATAACCTGATATGCCTGGAGGAGCCGGATATGTACAATGCAAATTGTGCCCTCTCCAAACAATGATAAGATGCATCGGAATCCATGATCTACTCTGTTCATGTCTGCCCTGTGGCATTTGGTAAGGGCATAGGCTATATCTGAGATGCTAGAGGAGGCTCCGCAGTGTCAGCGACATCAGGGAGGACCTGCATGAGCACTAATGGTGGTGACAACAAGAGTTATGATCTCCCTCACATGGGAGACAATATCATTCAACTTCTGATCAGTAATAGGAGCAGAAGTGGTAGTATGCTCATCCTGTCTGTCACGTGGGCAAACACAAGTAGCCATGCTTGAGGTAGTAGGTCTCCTTTGGCTGACCAGGTCGATGACAGTAAGTGCATGAACTACGTTGATGTTTACATCCTTTGCCACGGGTACTGTGCCCTTTGAGCTAAGATGTACCTCATCTGTCGCAAAATACGGTCCTTGTTGAAGAGGTCTGTGTCTGAGTAGTGGTAGTAATAATTGCAATTTTCCTGCTTAGAAAAAAGTTTCTTACTTCTAATGTATGATTCATAGATATCATGCATATTATTCATACAGATTAAAAGGGTCATTCGGATAGGTATCTTTCCTTTCGAATATCACATGTCTTAGAGCAATGCTTTTGTTTTGTCCAATGGACCAACTAGGATGTGAAAGTCTTCAATATTTTTAGTTGAGAGATGAGTCTTCAGCTGGCAGAGATCATTTTGTGTGGAGTGATTGGAGGATTCAAGGTGGAAGAAGGCCTACCGCTTCTTCATCGATGGCGGTGGGCAGGTGCACAACGATGTCAAACTCGATGCTGGACTCATTTAGAGGAGCAATAGAGTCAAGGTTTTTCTGTGGGTATTCAGGCTTGGGAGTTCTTACCAAGAGTCTTTGAGCCAACTATTAGGTGTTGACGACTGTAGCTGTGATAGATGCTGGTTGGAGGTAGAATACTTGGACCATTTGTTCTTTTCATGCTCTTAACATTCCGTGGCTTAAGGTGGAGGATGGCTCCATCTTCTGGCAATGCGTTTAAATCGGTGTGCAGCAATGGTCATGATGATATCTCTATCCATTCACGATTTTGTGGTCAATTTGGTGTGGTAAAAATGAGGCCATTTTTTGTGATCAAGTATTCTACTTTGAAAATGTTCTTGAGCATTGTAGGGTGTTGTGTGAATCTTGGAAACATGCAACGTAATGTACTTTATTATTTTACTTTTTAATTTAAGCGTAGTGGGTCCCACCTTGGGATGCCAACCTTTCTCTTTTAATAAAAATAAAAACCGAGAGATTATTTCTCTAGTCACTTTGTATAAGGAGCGGCCAGGATCAATGTGTATATGATAAAAAGAGAAAAAACATAATAACCCTCCAAGGGTACAACTCATAAACTTCACCTCCACTACTCTCCCTTAAGTTGATGCATTATATATAGAGAGGGGGAGAGAGAAAGGGAGGATCCCCTTCAAATGAGGTGGGGACTCACCAATTCCATGGTAAGTCATCAACGAGATGCACGGGATCTCGATCAAACGGGTGCTTCCAAAACCTTATTCAAAAGGGTATCATTTGAATTCATTAAATTCGAATTTCATTTAATAGCTTCGATTTACTATTTTAGGCTTGTCTAAATTTGGTATTTTTCAACAATACCTTTACTTATTAATTTCCAATTTCATTCTTAGCGTATTGGTTTACCATATATTTGTAAACTCCAATGAGTTTTTGCAGATATAATCTTCATCTTTGTAAATTTGTTATTACATTTTTTAACATTCTCAGTCAATATTTTTAAGTAAAATGACTATATTCTTTTGTAAAGTTTGTTTAATTTTTTATAAATGAATTGGCAGAATAGCAATAGAGTTGTTGTTATTATGTTTTTATCAACATTCTTTTATAACATGGTGCATAAACTCTGATGGAAAAGGCAACATCGTTGACGGTTCGCAATATTTTCGCACTCCTTTATAAAATTCATGTTCCTTTATGTAAGTATTTGTATGTAGCAAGTCGTGATGCAATGAGCGGATAAGGAGGTGGTGGTGAGGGAGGTCTGGGGGAAGGGTCGTGGTCCCCTTTTATTTTTAGCTGAGTTGTCAGACCAAAGGGTGGTGGACTTTTTGGGTTTGCAAGCTGCTTTGGCGTTGGAGCAGGCACTGTTAATGGGAAGGGATCATTTGGTTTGGAGTGATGGGCGATTCTGCATCAAGAAAGCTTACTTGCATTTCATCAGGGAGGAGCGTGGTGTGTCGGAAGAGGAGGGTGTGGATCTGCGCATGATTTGTAGAAGCAGGGTACCAGCTAGGATCAAAGTTTTTCTGTGGATGTTCAGGTTCAGAAGGGTCCTCACGAAGGAGCGGAGGGGCGGTTGTTCGAGGTAGTTGACACTGCATGTGACAGGTGCGGCCTGGGGGCCGGAGGATTTGGACCATCTCTTTTTCTCGTGCACGACTTCTGCGGAGGTGTGGGTGAAACTTGGCATTCCATGTCTATCCCCTTTGGATTTGAAGGCTTCTGGCGAATTATGAGGAATGTTTGTGGCGTGGGGCATGAGAGCAGCACTCTCCCGTTTGCAGTGATATGGCCATTTGGTCGGTGCGGAATGGTGTTATCTTTGGGGGGCTCCTTTCCGCTCCGAAAGTGTGCTTGTGCATTGTAAGGTGTTATGTAAAACGGGGATATAGTGTCAGGCACTTGTAAATCTTTTTTGGCTTTTCCTTTTTTTATATTTATAAAATTCCTCTGAGGTAACTCCCACCATGGGAGGACACCCAACGTTTCTTTCAAAACAAACTATATCAGGGTATGACGAATGCATGCTTTTCTCTGCTACTATTCCCCTCTACTTGTTATGTTCTTTTTCTTTTGCCTGTGTTTGTTTGTTTGTATGTATTTTTTGGGTTTGGCTAGATCCTTCTTTGATCGATAGGTAGGGTATCATGCCCCCCCCACCCCCCTAAATGGAGTAAGTCACTCCTGACTTTTTCATTACCAAATTTTTTTAAGGGAAAAAGGTGCGGCATTGTAAAGACAAGCATTCAAAAACTTTATATTCACAAGTTTATCGAAATTACAAATGTTAGAAAATAGAAAGCGGAAGCGGAATAACAGAATAAAGAAGAATAATCACGAAGAACACAAAGATTTTTACGTGGAACCCTACTCCGTGAGGAGCGGGATGAAACCACGGGAGAAGCCCCTTAACTGGGCGTGTTTGTCTATTGACTTTCTCAATGAGTACATGAGGTCTGGGGCTCTTTATATAGCCTCTCCAGAGCCTCCAAGTCCCACCACTGGACGATGTGGGACTAAACAACTGGGTGGGGTAAATGGATCTCCTCCAGGATCCATTTACCCTACTACAACTCAATAGGCGCATACAACTTATGCTCCAACACTCCCCCTCAAGCTGGAGCATGTAATGCTCAGCTTGGACAAACAGACAGAAACTCAACTCAACGCTACAAGACACTACGGACAATATCAACCCAACGCGCACATTGCTGCAGTCGAGGACGTTGCTTCTCATGCCGTGCAGGTGAGGAGGACGAACGGGCTGGAGTGTGAGTCAACTGAAGACTCGTAACCTGACCATCGAGTCTGAACTTGCGCCTGAAGTCTCCTCTTCAGAGAACTGGGTCTCTCCCATCTGGCTCAGAGAATGGTGCACTGCTCTGGTGTACCTATGATACCACATGAAAACCCTTGCCCTCAATGGCATAGGGAATGATCCTCTGCTCTGGAGTCCCTATGGCTCACATGAGAACTCTGGCCTGACAACAAGAAGAATGATGGGGACCTCTGACAAATGATGGCAACATATGCTCATCTGACAATGACCGCACACTTGTGCGTGTCTGAAACTGGACTCGGAAGACAATCGTCGAGTCTGAACAATTGTAGAGTCTGATCAACTGGCTGGTCTGGAGACTGGCATCTGATTCTGAATCTGGAACATGAACAGACCTGTGACTCTACATATACTCCCCCTTTCTCCCATACTTGTCGGAAATGAACATCGACAAAGTTGGGAGAAGACAAGATAAATAGGGGTAAACAACAAGAACATGAAACTTGCGGCTTTTCATCATCATTTTTTTTTAAGCCGTCATTCTTAATTTTTTTTTTTTGAAACAATTTTTTTTTATAAGCCGTTGACATTTTTTTCTCTTGGCTTTTCACTTTTTTTTAACCATGCGTACGGCTTTTTCTTGTACGCGCCTTTTTTTTTCGTTTTTTTTTTATATATATCTTTGGGCCTCCCCCCTCCTGTTTCCTTCATTCACATTTTTTTTTTAAACAAAAAAAATCTCAGCCCAAAATAAAGAGCCCAAACAGTGGACCCCAAAAAATAACTCATTCTCGGCCCATATGTTTGGGCCCATAAGCAGCAGAGGGCATTTTTTTTTTAACCTGAACTGCAGCCGTGCCCCCCCTCCCCCCCTTTTTTTTTTTTCGGACTCGCTGCCCCCTTTTTTTTTTAATAATAACCCATTGGGGCCCTGTTTGGGCTACCCGCACATGCACAAAACTAGGGTTCCCAACGGGGAAACCCTTTCCATGTTCATCGTCTGCCGCCGCAACTGCAAAGGAGCCCTTGGAGGGAGGAACGCGCGGGCTTGCGCGATCGGGGAGAAGCACCACGCGCAGGAGATCTTCGCGCGCGGGAAGATGGGTTCGCCGCCTGGGGTTTTCTTGGGGCGGCGCCGCCCTTGAGGAGCGATGGGCCGATCTGGGGGAGGTTGGGGTTGGCTCCGCTTAGAAGCATCGCCACTCGAGGATCTGGAGCGCCTTCGCCAGGATCTGGATTCGCGAGGATCTGCTATGGAGAAGACCTGTAATCTGGAACTCGCCAGGTGCGTGCGCGGGTTGCTGGAGCGTGCGCGGGTTGATGAGGATGGAAGCCTTCTGTGTCGCGCCGCCTCCGGTGTCTGCGATGACCTGTGACTGCGGGGCTCGCCAGGAGCCTGGCTGATGAGGATGTTCACGGATGTTCTGGCCAGGGGAACAACCGCCTGGAGAACAACATTCGAGGAGGCCAGAGTGGCACCAGGCTCCAGGGATCATCTTCGGCCGGGGATCATCAACTGGGACAAAAAATGCAACCTCCGTTTGGAGGTTTTCTCGAGGAGCACAAAGATGCAGGAGCCGCCTGATGCTAGAAACCCTAGAGGAGGGCTTGGACGGCAGAAAATAGGGTTTCAAAAATGAAACCCTAGAACATAACTCCAGCCGTAGAACAAGAATGAAAAAAAAAATCTCAAACACGAATGACAGATCTTCAATATAACACTAATCTCGAATATATTACAACCAACATAAAAAAAATCCTCGAGAATCGACCCGCTCTGATACCATGTTAGAAAATAGAAAGCGGAAGCGGAATAACAGAATAAAGAAGAATAATCACGAAGAACACAAAGATTTTTACGTGGAACCCTACTCCGTGAGGAGCGGGATGAAACCACGGGAGAAGCCCCTTAACTGGGCGTGTTTGTCTATTGACTTTCTCAATGAGTACAGGAGGTCTGGGGCTCTTTATATAGCCTCTCCAGAGCCTCCAAGTCCCACCACTGGACGATGTGGGACTAAACAACTGGGTGGGGTAAATGGATCTCCTCCAGGATCCATTTACCCTACTACAACTCAATAGGCGCATACAACTTATGCTCCAACAACAAAGACCAACGGATCCTAACATGTTCCAATACGTTCTTAACATAGAATCTCTCAATCTTGAAAATCACCCATTCCTCGTAAGTCAGATCAGACAAAGAATGATATTGCTTGAATTTTCATCAGCTTCAGGACATCATGAGAAGGCTAATTGATTTCCAGAGCACTGTGGTGCACTCACATATGTGGCACATGAAAAGAAAAGGTGGTCAATATCCCCTCCAAACAATGCTTGTAGGAGCCATTAACCCACTGAAAGAAGAATGCCCAGTGGGCAACCATCAAGACAATCCCTTCCATCAACCACGAATTAACCTTGACTCGTCAGAAGATCTTCCAGCTCTGGATCTACTTGAACTCCAACATAACATCCTATGATAACAAACAATCAATGCATAGGGCACCTTGTAGGTCTTCTACATTGAGAAGGGCCATTTGCCCACGTCCAATGGTCCAACCTCATAGATAGATCCTCCAAAAAAGAAAGAGACTCAGTTGGGAATTGGGGGACTAGACCTTGTGGTCCCAAGCCTCGACAACTGTCATCTCTAGGTTCTTTATTAGCATGAACAAAAGGGGGAATTGATTGCACAAAATCCCTCGACGTCCACTCATCTAGCCAACAACGAAAACACCACCATCCCCCACTAGAAGTTAGATAGGGCGCACACGAACTAAGATGTAAGGAGATACCAATCGAAACCCTATATATCTTCCTCAACAAGGAACAAAGCAGGTCCAAAACACTACCCCAAATACGAGAAACCCTTTTGGCAAGAAGTGCCATGTTCATTCTCTCCAGGCCAAGAAAGCTCAGTCCCCCATCGCCCTCATACAACACCACCGTCTCCCAGCTCATGAATGGGAAGCTATGAGAATCACCTGAACTCGACCAGTAGAATCTCTGTATCAGTGACTCCACGCTCCTTTGAACCCTACATGAATAAATGAGAGGACATAAAAAAGATGGGAATTCATAGTTTGGATGGCCTACAAGCAACTCGTTTGAACCTCTCTGTCATAAGTAACCTCCCCTGCCTTTGAGCACCAACCCCTTGATAAGGAGACAAAAAAGATGCTCACCAGCTTGCAAGCCTCTGCCCAAATGTCTCCATCATAAGTACCCTGTCAGCATGATGCAACCAATTACTGATCGAAGGCAATCACAAATAGCTGACACACTAAGATCGCAGAGATGCCCCATAAGTCATGACCTTCTCCTCTGTCATCCCAAAGGGGATATAACAGACTTGTCACCACTGAGTTGGAGGCCCTAGATTGCACCAAAGAGCTCTAGTACCGTAGCAATCCCCTCTGCCTTGCGAGCATCCCCTTCTATAAAGGACATCATGCTATTAACATACTGCATAATGGGAACCGGCATGTAGTCCAAGTAGAAGCCCACACATAAATCTCCATCTACCACACAACATGACAGCTTATTAGCCACCACGAGGAAGAGAAATGGAGCCAATGGACAACCGCGTTTGACCTCCCTTTGTGGTTGAAAAAAATCCTCCTCCTGCTGCCAAACTTTGATAAACACACACATACACACATGGATCCCTTCAAATGAGATTGGGGCTCACCACTTCTGTGGTGAGCCATCAACGAGATCCGTAAGATCTCGATCCAACATATGCTTCTAAAATGTTATTCAAAACAGTATTTTCGTCACCGTGATTCATTAAATTTGAATTTCATTTAATTGCTTCAATTTACGTTTTCGTTTTGTATGGATTTGGTATTTTTCGTTAATGTCTTTATTAATTACTTTCCAATTTTCTTGTTAACGGATTTCGTTTAACCATGTATTTGTAAACTCAAACAAGTTTATCTAGACATAATGTTCATCTTTGTAAAGTTTATTTCGTTTTTTGTAAAATTCACATTTCTTTTGTAAGTTGTTGTGTGTAACAGATAATATTTGCAATATTTATGCTCCCTTTGTAAAATTCGTTTTCTCTTTGTAAAAAATAATTATCTATTTGTAATTTTTTGTTGGTGTTTTGTAAATACGAAGAGGCACTTTATCAATTATCATATTTTGTTTAGCTTTACAACGAAGAACCAATTTGTAATATTCACATTCATTTTGTAAAATACGTCCTCTTTTTGTAAAATTTGTATAGCTGCAAAATAAAAAAAAACGTTAAGTAATTTATTAACTATTTTCAGAAATAGAAATCATGTGCAAACATAATCCGTGTTTGTATATTGATCATAGAGTTATGTAAAATATGTATTATTTTCATGAAAAATACAACCGACTATGTAAAACAAAACAAAATGGCAGTCCCTCCACCGCCTCCACCACGCCTCCCTCCTCCGTCCTTCGTCCTCCGTTCCAAATATCCACGTCATGCCTTCATGCCGCGGCTTGCCATGGGGTTCACCTCTGGACAAGATTTGGTTGCACCCAAGCACCTCCACCACCTCCCCTGCTCCAAAGATCCCTTGGAGGAAAGGCGTCGATCATGGTGGTCGGAGGGGAGAGATGATAGGGTGAGGAGGGTGGCATGTTAGGGTTTTGGTAGCAAGGAGGTATGGATCGTCCGTTACCCTTTCAAACCATTTGATCTGGAAGCCGTCGACGAGAACATGAATTTGGATTGAAAGGGGGATCTGATCGATGCGGTAAGGAGATATCAATGCCGTCACTACCTCCAGATATCCATATTGTGTTGTCTCCTGATCTCTAGGCTGCGTTGCTATGTTGAGATCTTCATGCCATTGCCGAGAGAGAGAGATAGAGAGGTAGAGAGAGAGAGAGGGAGGTAAGTTAGGTCATATAGTTGTCACATTCTATGTTTGAATGTGACAAAATGACCAAAATAGATTTCTCATCATTAAAATAATACAATGAATACACTATTTAATTTCAACCGTGTGATTCAAATAGATGGCTGAGATTGATGGCTCACAATGAGGGTGATGAGCCCGATTCTCATTTGAATCCTATATATATGGGTTTAACATGCACCTGCAAATCTATATAAGCTGGGCAATAACTAAGATTCCTAGTGGCATCCAATGGATCCAATCGCATTATCTACCTCATGCCTCCATATGGACTTGAGCCTCCCCATGTTGTCGATTAAAGGCGACACTCACCTTGATGGATCTTGATTCTATTGATTGCATCACCCTCACCTCTGCTTGGGTTTTCCTGCTTAATGTTACTTGTCACCTTTAGTGATTTTACAAGGCTCAAACATTCCTAGTGCGGGTGAAGTAACATTTGTGACGGGATAGAGTGCTTGCTACTTCAAGCCTCCAGATTTAATGTGTTCTGTTTCAAGATTTCCAAAGCTTAAACATTTTCAACAACTATATTTTCTTTTATACTTTTCAGTGCCGAGCAACAAAGTCTGCCTTGATTGTACTTGTGTTAGATACTAGATAGTTAGCTCCGGCCTTTTAGAATAGTTGATAATATTCTGCGAGTTCCATTGACAGCAAGCAAGTATACATTCCGGGTTTAGTTCTATGACAATGTGTAGTGTGATGTCCGGGGAAGGAAGTTGTAGACCTCATGTTCTTCTCGTGTTCGTTAAGTCGATAGTTTGGAGAGAGCTAGAAATGTCATGAATTAACACGAGTGGTGTTGAGGCTGTCTAGGCAAGCTTCAGATCGTGTGAATAGGTGCTCCAGGACATAAGTTTCCCACTTGTGGTTCTTTGGTTCATTTGGAATGAAAGGAATGCCATCGTTTTCAAGGGTGTGCTTTTACATTGAAAACGTGCACATACCTTTCATTGTGAGTGCACTTGCATCTGACGCTGTAAATGATCCTATTGTTGGTGGCTACAGCAGCCCTACGCAAAATGCAGGAGTCGCGACAGTGAATACGAGGACATGCACGAGGTTCGGTGACGATGGAGGGGACTCATGCGGGTCTCTTGTAGGTGTAAAACTTGCGCTAACCTCGGAGGTGTTGGGATGGAGCTCTACGTATGGCCTGGAGAGGCGAGCAGTGGCGTCGTGATGATGATGTCGGTTGTTTGCGTAAAATGCTGCATTTGTTACATTTGTACGATAATGAATGATTCTGGACATCTCATGTTGGACGACCATCCTTTAGTTAAAAAGAATGAAGTTTAGTTCTATCTAGTTTATATTTACCAATTTTCATGTTCATAGAGGTGGTTGGGTTTCAAAAAGTTGCATCTGAGTATTGGATCGACTTATCCATATTAGTTTAAGTTTTTTTTGAGCCAAAAGGGGGGGGGGGTATCATGCATAGGTGCCCACCCCAGTATTATTAAACGGTAAAAAGATACGGTTTATATCTTAAAAAGCCAGGAATCAACCGGACGCTTATAATAGAGACTAACATTTTCATAATAAAAACGGTGCCCAGAAAAAAGAACATCATTACGAGCCAACCAAATGGCCCAAAGGATAGCCATGGGGATCAGAACTTCCTTCCTCTGTCTATTTCGTGCCCCCAACATAGAATCCCAGAATGTCTCAAAAGAGCTTGTGCACCGCCATTCCAACCCCACCTCACCCCAGTTCGGCACAGAAATCAGACAACAAAAGAAAAGGTGATCCAACGATTCAATGGCATTCCCAGACAGGGGACAACTATCCGACACCGTCGAGAAAATCTTGGCACATCGGTCCATCGTCATGATGCGCTTCCTGCGAAACAACCACATGAAAAATCCAATCCTCTCTGAAAGACCAAGCGACCAGACAAAACTACAGTCCCGGACTATATCAGCCGACATCATGGGCGATGGTCTGCAAATGGCCCCGTAGGCCTTCCTAACAGAGAACGACCCATCCTTCCACACCCTGTGATCCTGGCCAGTGGAGGGCCTGCCAGCCTGCCCCAGCTAGTCCAACAAGCGAAGGAATTCCTCAAGGTGTTGATCAGAGAAAGAGGTCCTGAACGTCAGCATCCAGTTTCCATTAATCCAGCAATCACCAACACGTACATCGGAATTGGTGGCCAAAGCAGCAATGCGAGGAAAACGAGCAACAATCATGTTGTCCCCCGTCCAGTCATCCGTTCAGAAGGCAAAGGAGGCGCCATCACCAACCACCGGTCTGAAGAGCTCACCAAAACAGGGCAGAATCTTCAAAATCCCCTGCCAAAAAACGAATTGATTGGTGCCCTGCCTTAATACCCCAGTCCCTGCCAAAGAAACTCCATAAATACTCCGAATTACCTTGCAACAAATGCTTTCATCCTTGCCCCACATTCTACCTACCCACTTGATCAAAAGGGCTTCATTGAACGACTCCAATCTCTTTACCCCAAGCCCACCATTCTTCTTAGGCATCGTGATGGTCTCCCAATCCACTAAATGCATACCCTGCCTCTCCCGACCACTTCTTCTCCAAAGGAATTTACACATGATCCGTTCCAGACGCTTCCTGACACCCACCGTCAGGAGGCGAGACGAGAAGAACACCGAAATGCTGCAAAGAACCACCTTCACCAATACCAGACTACCTCCCCTCGACAGAAGAGAAGCCTTCCAACTAGTCAACTTCCTCTCCATCTTCTCCACCACCGGAAGCCAGTCCGACAATCTGATCCTGCCCATCGAGAGAGGGAACCCAAGGTGTCGAATAGGAAGGGTGGCGCGATCTGTGGCCAGCTCAACACTGCAACCGTGGGCCTCGTCCCCCGCCATGTCGAAAGTAACAACGGTGGACTTGCTATGGTTCAACTCCAAACCCGACATCTCCCCAAAAATCTCCAACGCGAAAGCTATATCACCAGCCTCAGTCTGACCACCCTCCGTAAACAGGATAATGTCATCCGTATATTGAAGCAGGGAATTGCACATATCCCCACAACTGTAGCCCACGATTCGGCCACTACTTTGAACCCATTCGACCATGCAAGTAAGAACATTAGCTGCCAGGACAAAGAGCAAGGGCGCAAGAGGGCAACCCTGTCTAACCCCTCTGTACGGCGGAAAAAACCACCCTTAGGCCGACCATTAACCAACACAGATAAGGATGTCTTGGTGATGCAACGCTTCATCCAAGAAATCCATATGTCCGAAAACCTCTCCTGCAAAGAGAGGACCACAGGAACCGCTAGTCCAGAGTGTCGCACGCCTTAGCAAATTCCACCTTCTAGAGAAAAGCCCGTTTACCATTACGCTTCCAGTTAGAGATAATCTCCGAAGCCAACACCAAAGTGTTCGCAATTTGCCTTCCAGGGATGAAAGACGACTTTAAAGGAGAAACAACATGGTCAAGAACTCTACTAAGGTGAGTCACAAACAGTTTCGCTATTATGAGGTAGATGCCATTGGAGAGAGCAATGGATCTATAATCTTCGATCCTTTCTGTTACATCTCGCTTCGGAAGAAGAAATAATAGCGCCTTGTTAATCCTTTCGAAACCCGCATTGCAACGACAAAATTCCTCCATAACCTCCATAAGCTCACCACTCACCAGCTCCCAGAACTCCCTATAGAAGAAAACGTGGAAGCCATCCGGACCTGGAGCACCATTCGTATTCACGCTCCAAACCGTCGCCTTAATCTCCTCCATCAAAACATGCAAGATCAAGCTATTCGCGTGCAATTCCGATAGTCGAGTCGCCCCCACACCAGTCCACCTCTAAGGCATGGACATAGCCCTCCTCGAGAAACCGTAGAAATGATCCGAAATCGCGTTCCCCAGCTCTCTGTCTCCCTCAGTTCTGCTGTCACCAACAACCATAGATCTGATTGAATTAAGCCGGCGTTTGCCACTAGCAACCCTGTGTAAAAAAGCCGTGTTCGCATCACCCTCCTTCAACCAGGCAGTACAAGAGCGTCAAAAAAAAACCCAGGCAGTACGAGATCTCTGTTTCCACTCTGTCACTAGTTTACGATCCTCTTCCATAATTGTTCTCTAGAGTGGCAAGCCTCAACCCAAGCTCATCAGCGTCTAGTAACCAATCATCTTCAATCAAATCCAGTCTTTGAATTTCTTGCTCCGCAGACTGCCTCCTAGCCTTTATGGAGTCCCTGATCTCCTCCTTAAAGATGCACAACCTCTGACGCAAGGAAATCAACTTCTCTGAGAATCTCATCGTAGCCGAACCAGACGTCTCAACAGACATCCAATGTGAGCAGACCAAATGTCTAAAAGAATCCTCAAGGAGCCAGAAACGTTCAATTCTGAAGAAACCCCTCTCCGTCGAGCGATAGCCAGAGTCCCATAGCAATGGAGAATGATCCGACCGAGTACGGGGTTTCGAAGTAACGTAAGACAGAGGGAAGGCCTGGAGAAGCTCCGAAAAAACGAGAAAGCGATCAATACAAGAGCAGGAGCCAAAGCTTTGCCAAGTATACTTAAAGTCCGAGGCATCGGAAATCTCCATCTCCAAGTCATCAATAAGATCAACAAAATCAGTAGAGCCAGGATCCTGTCCTCCCTGCAGGCAAGCACAATTAGAGGAGAGCGGAATCACGTTGAAATCCCCGCCCACAAGCCATGCACACCCCGGAAAGGTGCTCCTCGCTACCCTTAACTCCGCCCACAGTTCCTACCGCTGGGCCGGTGAGCACATACCATACATACAGGATAGAGCAATGAGGGCCGCCGTGCTGGAGTCCTCCAAAAGAACAGTAGGGACATGAGAACCCTTCAACTCCGCTTTAAGCTGAAACGCAGAGTCCTTTCACACCATGCAAAGACCACCCGAGCTCCTGGTAGCATCAACCTACTTAAAATTAGTCATAGAGTTCACACCAAAAGACTTCCAGACCTCCACACTTCAGGAATCGAGCTTTGTTTCCTGAAGCAAAATGACATCGCACTCCCATTCCATGTTCCCAAAGCCCTTCTCTTCATCGGGTCACCCAGATCCCTGATATTCCAAGTTAGAAATTCATTTGGTACCGGTTTGCGCACCCACCGTGCTCACTGCACCAATAAGAGAGGTCATCATGCTCTTTTCATTTGGTATTAGTTTAAATTTTGTTTGATCCATGAAATTAAACATAATGCACACATACCCATATATAATTTCATAATCAAGGCCTTAAATATCGGATTTCGATTTCGTTTCGGTAAGTCTGGAAAGAGAAATTCCGTGGAATTTCGGTGAAATGGTCGGAAACGTGAGAAATTACTTGAAAACTCATTTTTTGAAATTAAGATTTATAATATTCTTTAACTCAATAAATGAGATAGAAATGCACCATTTTTTGCTAATAGTAAGATATTAACAGCATATATTACATTGAATTTCCATGTAATCGCTAAAAAGTGAAAAAAGTAGTATATTGCTCAAAATCAAAACAAGATTTAGAGACAATTAGAAGCCATTAGTTTCAGCTGTTGAATATGAAGAGAATGGTGACACGTGCAATAATCATCATTGTAACATCCGGGATCCGCGTAAAACCGAACTCGACCCGAATAAGGTCCGAATAACCCAATTAAGTTTTCTGACAATATTAGATAACCTAAAACGATCAATTGATCGTGAATCAAAAGTCGTTCGGGCGAAATCGACCAAAAATCGGTCGCTTCGTAATGCGTGCCGTGAAAAAACCGCGACGCAAATTCGGGAACCGCAAAACAGAAGCTTTGGTTTCATATTATACTCATTATACTCATATTATTCTCATATTAATGAGCCAATATTATACTCATATTATGCAAACAGAACCAGTATTATACTCATATTAATCGTCATTTAGAAACGGTCAAAATGAGCCATTGCGCGTTGAAATCAGAAGCTCGACGCGCGATTACGGATGACTTTAAAATAAGAGAGATTGGAAAATAAAGATATATATTATATTTTTTTTTCAGACTGTAGCAGCAGCAGCTGCCGTTGGTTTCTGGTCTCTTTCTACTTGGCTTTGGTTTCCATTCCATGTGCCTATACCCCAAGCCCCACCCCCTCTATAAATATCACCAAATCTTCCCTAATTCTCCCTAAACTGCTAGCCGTATGACACCAACTCTCTCCAAATCTGTAGCTGTTCTTTCTCCTATTAGAACTCCTTGCAGCCATCCCTTCTTCTCCAAGAAGAGCTCCCAGCTACAGCTGCTGGAAATCCTCCTGCATGCCAAGAAATCCTCAAAATTTGAGGCTTTTCAGGTACATTCCTCAGCCCTCCTCCTTGCTGCCATGCATGGACATTTCCCTTGATTATAATGTACAACCCTATCTCTAATCCTTTTGTTGCTAGGCATGCACTATCTAAAATTTCTCTTTACTGATTCCAAGTAAGATTTTTACATATACTCCTCCAATAACACTATTTAATGAGGAAATTCGTGGTCTTTTTAACACTCCTCATATAATGACAGTATGTCCTCGTGTTACTGTTTGCAGTTTGAGCAAAAAAAAGGGGTGTTTCCATATAACAATAGGAAAGGAAAACAACAAAGTCTGGGAAGAATATTAAAAACAATGACTACAATTTAATCTTAACCGATCAAGCCATAACTTGTTAGAGATCAGAAATTAGCCATTTAGTAACCAAATGTATAGTAACTTAATTACATAATTAAAATTTTAGTTACCACACATATTAATCCATCAGAAATTGTCTACATATCTAGGATATGGCAGGTGTATAGACTATGTAAATTATATAAAAGCTTTGAAAATGGAAATAAGAGAAAGGTGCCTTGGTTACCGGTCATTTAAGGATGGAACTGCAGGACAAAATATAAATATGCCCTTCGATCACTAACTTCTGTTGCATAGAATACCCCTGTTGCCTTACAGAGAAATGGTCATATCTTAAAAAAATGCCAATCTTTCAAATCAACTTTTGAAGTATCACGTTTATTTTGGTTAGGATTCTAGTGAGCACTCTTTATGTTTTTTTAAAGCCTTGAAATATCTAAGTAAAAATGTTTTTGCTTTAATTATGTTTATAATTGAATTATATAGCTTATTTTTATTTAATGGCTTAATGGATTTTGTTGGAACCTGGAGTTTATTTAGGAGAGAAATCATGAAATTTATCTTCCACTGTTAACCAGTTCTGGGTTCTGAAAAGTTCGTCATAATACTATACCCTTCAAGAGAAGTTCTGACATTATCATAAAAAGTAAGGATATGTAATTTGAACAGAAAATTCATATGATTCCCAATAATCTAAGGATTATGAGCTTATAATTTACAATGGCTCGGCTGGATATATCTATCCGAGCTTTGATCAAGATTGAGCCGAGAGATAGGCAATATTTATTGGTTCAGATTAATGCCAAAATGATATTGGAATAGAAAGACAATCACTTTCTTTGAGTTGGACGTAAAACTTCCTTATGATCTGATTATCCTTCTATAGAACTAGAGTTAGGATTACGTCACTTAGTTATTGCTTTTAAATTATGTATCTTGACCAAGGGCTCTGTTAATAAATCATCCAATTAGTGTGTACATTTAGCTTGTTTGAAGATGTTGGTATGGATATATGATTTGAAGAGAATTAGTAGTGACTTATACTTATTAGTGCCGGTCATGATGAACCTTACACTTGACCGTGTGAGAGCGCGGTGACTCTCAACTGGGCGGAAGATAGGAAGCCCAGTTAGGGCAGCGGCCGCCAAGTGCATGGGTTTAGGATCCCAATCCCTTTTCGGTTTTTCCGCGAGCTCGCAGTGTTTTTACGCCTCGTTGGGATCCTGACTTTAGACCAGTTCCGCTGACCCTCTGTTTTAGGATACCCAGGCGGGGGATTCTTGGTTTTTCAGTTTTACGTACGAGCTCGGTTGTCCGTACTAGTCGGGCTGTTTTTCTAGAGCGACTTTTCCAGGAAGTCTCTCTCACCCGTCTCAGTGGCGTAGTTTGGGAGTAGACCTATCCATCTATTGGACCGTCCTTCCAACTAGAGGGCGAGACAGAAGAGCCATTTGTAGGCTTCTTCACCGCTTGAGTTTACTTCGCCAACAGACTTGGCGATTCTATATCTAGATCATCCATATCTACATCTACATCATCTGGAGTTATATCTGAAACATTGGATGTTATGAATTGGAGAAGTTACGATCAAAAGTCGTGTTGATAGGAAATGACAATTCACTAGACTTAAGAATCTAATTAAATCAAGAAATCTTTCCAATCTCAACTTTTCCATCATCACTCACAAACGTGATCTCTGAAGAAAATGATATATATGCTTACACTCTTACACTCATGAATACTCAACTACAATATAAATATGTCATATGTGGGAATTGTTGGGTTATGGGACAATCATTTGAGATGCTTACAAACAACCTGAAAACCTTTTTACTTACGCAAGTAGATGTAAACTTTACTTATTCCACCTTTCTACTTGCTCTCTTTTGCACATTAAATTACTTGTTATTTATTTTAAACTACGAGTTTGTATTCACGTTTGTGACTCCTCTTCTTCCTTGCACGCATGGCAGGCAAGAGGCCTGCTGATCAGTAGCTGTTCATGTTTCCAGGAGACAGGGTATACACTAGACGGTATGGTTTATTTTGTCTCAATTTTTAATTCACATCATAATATAAATGCTATCTCTTTTGTTCAGTTAGATCTTTTGGGATATTGTATGTACTAGCAAACATTGTACATGTTGTAAAAAAAAATTATATGGAAATTAACGAAAAGAATTTATGGTGCCATTGGTCTCTATTATCTTGTGATTGTGAATGTGAATGTCTTATTTAGCTTCAACGAATAAAAAAATTTCCTATTTTTTTGTAACTTATGCGATTCATATGTGAATGAAATGCCGCGAATGTGGCGTAAACAGGTACCCGGATCCTAAGGGGTTCACAATTTGGTATCAGAGCAGTGGTACCCCGATACACACATTCGCGGTATTATAATTCCGATTGCATTAAGTTCTCGGATAGCGACAGTCTTCTGACTTGTCGTAAATCCGAGAAGGGAAATATGACATTCATATTCAATAACCACAGATGTCACCAATTTCATTAATTTTCATATTATATCCCAAGAAGAGAAAAACATTTATGATAAATATCTGTCTATGGTATTTTTATGACTAATTATGGTTCTCATGCAGAGCCATGGCATCTCGATCCGGTCAGGAGACGGCTGACCAGTTGGCACGCATACTGACTGCCCTCACTGGCCTCCAGCAGCAACAGGCTGCCATGCGAGGTCAGCAGGAGCAGATTTTGGCTCAGCAGACTGAGATTACCGACATGCAGACAGATATAGAGATGAGGTTTGAGGACCTATCAGATTTCACGTACCATCCATCACAGGATGGGATACGACAGGATCAACACCAGTCCGTTGAGGTGAAGCAGCCTCATCCTGATGATCCACTAGAGGACATACCAGAGCATGGAGCTGAGGATGGAGACTTTGACAGGGAGCAGGACCCTGTGGACTTAGCAGACGAGGGTACGCACGAGTACTCAGCTATTCACAGGCACCAGTCCATTTCCACATCCTACCAGCGCGCCAACATACCCTTGTTCGAGGGCACCAGTGATGTTGCTGAGCAGTGGCTGAAGAGAGTGACGAAGGTGCTCAGGATGATTCGCGCGCCACGAGACACGTGGCTATCCTTCATGGAGTATTTATTGACGTATTTTGCCGAGAGATGGTGGGATGCCGTAGTGTCTGAGTTAGGCCGAGAGCCTACAAGGGATGATTTCGAGACGAAGTTCAGAGCCCACTTCTTTTCTGCGAAGTGGAAGGAGTCTCAGCGCCGACTTTTTGCAGAGCTTCGTCAGGGGCATATGACAGCCAGAGATTACTTTATCCGATACACAGAGCTGTCACGACATACCCGAGCAGCTGGCGCATTTCCAGAGGAGAATCTGGAAAAGTTTATTGGCGGCATGCGAGAGGAGGTACATGAGAAGCTGGCAGGACTACACATCACATCCATCTCCGAGGCTACCGATGCTGCGGAGAAGTTCGAGGACATCAGGGGGAGACGTTTCGGGAGCTCGTCTGGAGCAGCGCCTAGACCGCGACGATCTTTTGGACCGATACACCGACCGTTTCAGCAGCAGAGGTCAGACAGACGGTTCCGACCTACAGGTTCGTCCTTTACAGGCAGTGCTCGCTCTTCTCCATCGACTACTTTAGGAGGAGCACTTGCCGGACGTGGCACAGAGTCCGCTCGACCATCTGGGTCGCAGCGAGCAGATAGACCACCTGCAGGACCAGCCCGGAGCACGGACACTTCCATCTACTCGACCAGTCCGGTGTTACCGATGTCACGAGTGGGGACACTATCGATCACAGTGCCCACAGACTTCTGACGAGCCTCGCCCACGACCACAGCCTTCACAGTCGCAGCCTCAGTCACAGTGTTCAGGGAGTTTCCGTGGCAGGAACTCCAACTTTAGGCGACCACAGCAGAGACAGACGCAGAGTGTGGCAGGTTCCAGTGCCGCACTAGGCAGGCAAGGGCAGATACACGCAGTTACTTAGGAGCATGCATGTTCAACCGCTACCGTGGTGAAAGGTATGGTCTTAGTCTTGGGCCGACCTTTCTATGTCTTATTTGATTCTGGTGCGACACACTCTTTTCTTGCTTCGAGGCTACTTACTTCTTTAGGTAGAGTCGCAGAGACTCTCTCTTCTCCATATCACATCCGAGGGCCAAGTGGCCAGTTATTCATTATTTCACTGATAGTCAGGCACTTGCCTGTACTGATTGACGGTCACAAGATGATCGCAGATTGTCTACTTCTGCAGCTTGATGAGTTCGACTTGATTTTGGGAATGGATTGGTTATCCGCTCATCATGCACTTGTTAATTGCTTTAGGAAGACGGTTGTCTTCAGGATTCCAGATCCACCCGAGTTCACTTTTGAGGGTACTATACATGACTCCACCATGGAGTACATTTCAGTGTTGTGAACCCAGCGACTTGTTGACCAGGGTTGCGATTCATATCTTGCTTTTGTTCGGGAGGTATCTGATCAGGAGCCGATGACACATGACATCTGAGTAGTATCAGAATACCCTGACGTATTTCCTGATGAGCTAGCAGGGCTACCTCATGAGAGAGAGATCGAGTTCGAGATCACATTGTTACCAGATACACATCCGATCTCTATGGCACCATATCGCATGGCATCAGCCGAGTTGAGGGAGCTGAAGGTGTAGTTGCAGGAGTTACTTGATTTGGGATTCGTGAGGCCGAGCACTTCACCTTGGGGTGCTCCGGTACTTTTTGTCAGGAAGAAGGATGGATCCATGAGACTGTGCATCGATTACAGGCAGCTAAACAAGAGAACGGTGAAGAACCGCTATCCTTTGCCGCGCATCGATGATTTATTCGATCAGCTCCAGGAATTTTCGGTTTTCTCGAAGATCGATCTTCGCTCAGGCTACCATCAACTGAGGATTCGTGAGTCAGATATTCCGAAGACAGCTTTCAGGACTCGCTATGGGCATTACGAGTTTGTGGTGATGTCGTTTGGGCTCACCAATGCACCTGCGGCTTTCATGGATATGATGAACCGGATCTTCCATCCATACTTGGACAAGTTTATAGTAGTGTTCATCGATGATGTGCTCATCTATTCACGGAATGAATGGAATCATGCGAATGATCTACAGATTGTTTTGGACACATTGTGAGAGCACAAGCTATATGTCAAGTTGAGCAAGTGTGAGTTCTGGTTATCCCAGGTCTCATTTTTGGGGCACATCATTTCTGAGCAGGTATCGCGGTTGATCCTGCGAAGATAGATGCAGTTATGTCTTGGTAGCAACCCAAGACAGTCACTCAGATTCGGAGCTTCCTCGGATTAGCGAGCTATTACAGACGCTTTGTCAGCGGATTTTCACGCATTGTTCGCCCTCTGACACGGTTGACGCAGAAGGGAGTTCCATTCATTTGGGACAATTTATGTGAGCAGGCCTTCTAGACACTGAAGGAGAGATTAACTATAACGCCCATTCTTGCTCTTCCTTAAGGCACTCAGGACTATGCAGTCTACACGGATGCATCTGGAGAAGGTCTAGGAGCAATATTGATGCAGAGAGGACAGGTGATTGCTTACGCATCACGACAGTTTAGACCGCACGAGCGGAACTACCCCACACATGACTTAGAGTTGGCGGCGGTTGTCTTCGCCTTGAAGATCTGGCGCCACTATCTTTATGGGGTGAATTTCGAGATTTTTACGGATCACAAGAGCCTAAAATACATCTTTGATCAGAAGGAGCTGAACATGAGACATCGCATGTGGCTCGAGCTGCTGAAGGATTATGATTGCACGATCTCTTACCATCCCAGTAAGGGAAACGTGGTGGTTGATGCACTTAGCAGGAGAGCGCATGCTGATGGTACGGCGAACTGGCTATATACGTGGGATGCACTTGCAACTTTGAGCGATTGGCATCCTCAGGAGAGCGCATCCATTTCTACCGCTGTACCTCCACGATACAACAGTCTTTGGGATCGTATCGTCGAAGGCCAGAAGACAGATCCTTGGATACGAGATAGATACATGCGTGCCGTCAAGGACGAATTTGATGATTTTGTTGTGATGGAGTCCATTTTATGGAAGGCAGGACGGGTCGTTGTACCCAATGATGAGCAGCTTCGCAGAGACATTCTGGATGAGGCACACAGTTCACGGTTATCTATCCATCCAGGCAGTACGAAGATGTACCATGATCTGCGTCGACATTTCTGGTGGGATGGAATGAAGCGCGATGTAGCACAGCATGTCAGCAGATGCATGACCTGTCAGATGGTCAAGGCTGAGCACAGGAGACCACCAGGATTACTGCAGTCTCTCCCCATTCCCGAGTGGAAGTGGGAGCATTTTTATGGATTTTGTCACAGGTCTGCCGAAGACACTGGGTGGCCATGATTCTGTTTGGGTCGTTGTTGATAGGTTGACCAAGTCAGCCCATTTCATACCTGTCAGCACGACTTACACTCCATTCAGATTGGCCAAGATGTATGTGCAGAACATCATCAGACTACATGGTATACCACGAGAGGTGATGTCTGACAGGGATTCGAGATTTACATCTCACTATTGGCATCAGTTCATGTCAACACTCCAGACAGAGCTAAAGATGAGTTCTGCATACCATCCGCAGACAGACGGGCAGAGTGAGCGCACCATTCAGACGCTTGAGGATCTACTTCGCGCATGCACTTTGGAGTGGAAAGGGTCCTGGAAGGACCATTTGCTTTTGGTGGAATTCACGTACAACAACAACTATCACTCCAGTATTGGTATGTCACCATTCGAAGCCCTATACGGGCAGAGATGCCTCACACCTCTCAGTTGGCGTGAGGTAGGTGATCATGCTTTATATTCCGTGGATCTCTTGGAGGAGACTGCGAGAGCTGTTGATCTTGTGAGACGAAGACTTCTGACGGCACAGAGTCGTCAGAAGAGTTATGCAGACCGTCGGAGGAGAGACTTAGAGTTTTAGGTAATTTAATTATTTCCTCTTCATCCACTCAATTATGATATATATATATGTTCAACTTAATCTCATACTAATTATATTCCTATAAATTATAGGTTGGAGATTGGGTATTTCTCCGTGTATCTCCCATGAAGGGAGTGCAGAGATTTGGTGTTCGTGGCAAACTGGCGCCGCGATATGTTGGACCTTTTGAGATTCTGGCTAGAGTGGGGAAGGTTGCTTATCAAGTAGCACTTCTCCACATCTTTCTGGTATTCATGACGTTTTCCACATATCCAACCTGAGGAAATATGTGCACAACCCTCGGCACATCATCAGTTATGAGAATCTAGACGTGGAGCCAGATCTGACTTATGAGTAGAAGCCAGTCCAGATACTTGATCGCGCTGTGAAGTAGCTTCACAGAAAAGAGATTCCATTGGTCAAGGTTTTGTGGCACCGTCACGGCGTCGAAAAAGCGACGTGGGAGACCGAAGCCGACATGCGGGCACGATATCCGCAACTTTTCTGAGGTAATAATCAAAACAAGCTTTTGCAATTAGATATATGTTTAAATATATGGCTTGTTTTCTCTTTGAGGTTTTTATGGATTCAAAACCCTTTGAGGTTTTTATGGATATATGAAATTCAAACAAGACACCTAATAGCCTTAACTCGAGTCTCGAGGACGAGACTCCCTTTGAGGTTTTTATAATTGTAACTTTCGGGATCCGCGTAAACCCGAACTCGACCCAAATAAGGTCCGAATAACCCAATTAAGTTTTCTGACAATATTAGATAACCTAAAACGATCAATTGATCGTGAATCAAAAGTCGTTCGGGCGAAATCGACCAAAAATCGGTCGCTTCGTAATGTGTGCCGTGAAAAAACCGCGACGCAAATTCGGGAACTGCAAAACAAACTGAGACCGTCATTAGATCCGATTCGACAAAACAAGACCAACGGAATCGACCGTTCGTCAATCGGAGGTCGTTTGATATTTTTAGTTCGTAAAATTTAAACCCAAACCGAAACCGTATCTCGAAAATTTCGGGTATCAAAACCCGATCAAAAGTATACCAATATTATACTCATATTAATCGTCATTTAGAAACGGTCAAAATGAGCCATTGCGCGTTGAAATCAGAAGCTCGACGTGCGATTACGGATGACTTTAAAATAAGAGAGAAATTGGAAAATAAAGATATATATTATAATTTTTTTTCAGACTGTAGCAGCAGCAACTGCCGTTGGTTTCTGGTCTCTTTCCACTTGGCTTTGGTTTCCATTCCATGTGGCTATACCCCAAGCCCCACCCCCTCTATAAATATCACTAAATCTTCCCTAATTCTCCCTAAACTGCTAGCCGTATGAGACCAACTCTCTCCAAATCTGTAGCTGTTCTTTGTCCTGTTAGAACTCCTTGCAGCCATCCCTTCTTCTCCAAGAAGAGCTCCCAGCTACAACTGCTGGAAATCCTCCTGCATGTCAAGAAATCCTCAAAATTTGAGGCTTTTCAGGTACATTCCTCAGCCCTCCTCCTTGCTGCCATGCATGGACATTTCCCTTGATTATAATGTACAACCCTATCTCTAATCCTTTTGTTGCTAGGCATGCACTATCTAAAATTTCTCTTTACTGATTCCAAGTAAGATTTTTACATATACTCCTCCGATAACACTATTTAATGAGGAAATTCGTGGTCTTTTTAACACTCCTCATATAATGACAGTATGTCCTCGTGTTACTGTTTGCAGTTTGAGCAAAAAAAAAGGGGTGTTTCCATATAACAATAGGAAAGGAAAACAACAAAGTCTGGGTAGAATATTAAAAACAATGACTACAATTTAATCTTAACCGATCAAGGCATAACTTGTCAGAGATCAGAAATTAGCCATTTAGTAACCAAATGTACAGTAACTTAATTACATAATTAAAATTTTAGTTACCACACATATTAATCCATCAGAAATTGTCTACATATCTAGGATATGGCAGGTGTATAGACTATGTAAATTATATAAAAAGCTTTGAAAACGGAAATAAGAGAAAGGTGCCTTGGTTACCGGTCATTTAAGGATGAAACTGCATGACAAAATATAAATATGCCCTTCGATCACTAACTTCTGTTGCATAGAATACCCCTGTTGCCTTACAGAGAAATGGTCACATCTTAAAAAAAAATGCCAATCTTTCAAATCAACTTTTGTAAGTATCACGTTTATTTTGGTTAGGATTCTAGTGAGCACTCTTTATGTTTTTTTAAGTCTTAAAATATCTAAGTAAAAATGTTTTTGCTTTAATTATGTTTATAATTGAATTATATAGCTTATTTTTATTTAATGGCTTAATGGATTTTGTTGGAACCTGGAGTTTATTTAGGAGAGAAATCATGAAATTTATCTTCCACTGTTAACCAGTTCTGGGTTCTGAAAAGTTCGTCATAATACTATACCCTTCAAGAGAAGTTCTGACATTATCATAAAAAGTAAGGATATGTAATTTGAACAGAAAATTCATATGATTCCCAATAATCTAAGGATTATGAGCTTATAATTTACAATGGCTCGGCTGGATATATCTATCTGAGCTTTGATCAAGATTGAGCCGAGAGATAGTCAATATTTATTGGTTCAGATTAATGCCAAAATGATATTGGAATAGAAAGACAATCACTTTCTTTGAGTTGGACGTAAAACTTCCTTATGATCTGATTATCCTTCTATTGAACTAGAGTTAGGATTACATCACCTAGTTATTGCTTTTAAATTATGTATCTTGACCAACGGCTCTGTTAATAAATCATCCAATTAGTGTGTACATTTAGCTTGTTTGAAGATGTTGGTTTGGATATATGATTTGAAGAGAATTAGTAGTGACTTATACTTATTAGTGCCGGTCATGATGAACCTTACACTTGACCGTGTGAGAGCGCGGTGACTCTCAACTGGGCGGAAGATAGGAAGCCCAGTTAGGGCAGCGGCCGCCAAGTGCGCGGGTTTAGGATCCCAGTACCTTTTCGATTTTTCCGCGAGCTCGCAGTGTTTTTACGCCTCGTTGGGATCCCGACTTTAGACCAGTTCCGCTGACCCTCTGTTTTAGAATACCCAGGCGGGGGATCCTTGGTTTTTCAATTTTATGTACGAGCTCGGTTGCCCGTACTAGTCGGGCTGTTTTTCTAGAGCGACTTTTCCGGGAAGTCTCTCTCACCCGTCTCAGTGGCGTAGTTTGGGAGTAGACCTATCCCTCTATTGGACCGTCCTTCCAACTAGAGGGCGAGACGGAAGAGCTATTTGTAGGCTTCTTCACCGCTTGAGTTTACTTCGCCAACAGACTTGGCGATTCTATATCTAGATCATCCATATCTACATCTACATCATCTGGAGTTATATCTGAAACATTGGATGTTATGAATTGGAGAAGTTACGATCAAAAGTCGTGTTGATAGGAAATGACAATTCACTAGACTTAAGAATCTAATTAAATCAAGAAATCTTTCCAATCTCAACTTTTCCATCATCACTCACAAACGTGATCTCTGAAGAAAATGATATATATGCTTACACTCTTACACTCATGAATACTCAACTACAATATAAATATGTCATATGTGGGAATTGTTGGGTTATGGGACAATCATTTGAGATGCTTACAAACAACCTGAAAACCTTTTTACTTACGCAAGTAGATGTAAACTTTACTTATTCCACCTTTCTACTTGCTCTCTTTTGCACATTAAATTACTTGTTATTTATTTTAAACTACGTGTTTGTATTCACGTTTGTGACTCCTCTTCTTCCTTGCACGCATGGCAGGCAAGAGGCCTGCTGATCAGTAGCTGTTCATGTTTCCAGGAGACAGGGTATACACTAGACGGTATGATTTATTTTGTCTCAGTTTTTGATTCACATCATAATATAAATGCGATCTCTTTTGTTCAGTCAGATCTTTTGGGATATTGTATGTACTAGCAAACATTGTACATGTTGTAAAAAAAAATTATATGGAAATTAATGAAAAGAATTTCCGGTGCCATTGGTCTCTATTATCTTGTGGTTGTGAATGTGAATGTCTTATATAGCTTCAACGAAAAAAAATTTCCTATTTTTTTACTTATGCGATTCATATGTGAATGAAATGCCGCGAATGTGGCGTAAACATGTACCCGGATCCTAAGGGGTTCACAATCATCATCATCATCATCCTCATCATCATCAACAACAACAACAAAGCCTTTTCCCACGATTAAGTAGGGCCGGCTACATGGATTCTTCGCCTCCATTCAGATCTATCTTGGGTCAATCTCGGGCTTATATTTTTTTTTGAAACCACTCGGGCTTATATTTAAAAAGCTAAGATCCCTTCGCATAGTCTCTTTCCAACACTTCTTGGGCTGTCCTCGCCCTCTCTTAGCCGACTCAACATCCCAACACTCGCATCTCCTAACTGGTGCATTCGTTGATCTTCTTTGCAAATGACCAAACCGTCTTAAGCGGTTTTCTCGCATCTTATCCTCGATCGAAGCTACACCAACTTTCTTTATGATTGCATCATTCCGAATCCGATCTTTACGTGTGTGTCCACACATCCACTTTAGCATTTTCATTTCTGCTACAACCATTCTCTGCCCATGTCTATGGTTCACAGGCCAACATTCAGATCCATAGAGCATAGCAGGTCTCACGGCTGCTTTGTAAAACTTTACTTTAATTTTTAAAGGAATTTTCTTATCACAGAGAACAACAGAGGCTCCTCTCCACTTTAGCCATCTTGCATTTATTCTATTAATAATATCTCCATCAATTTCCCCATCTTGTTGCAAAATAGATCCCAGATATCTAAAAGAATCTCTCTTTCGAATGTTATTGTCACCAATCTTCACCTCAATTCTTTCACCATTGCTTCCATCAAAGGTGTACTCCATATATTCCGTCTTAGCCTTATACGAAATCCTTTAGTCTCCAATGTATGTTTCCAGACCTCAAGCTTCTCATTTACTCCATCTCTAGTCTCGTCAATCAACACAATATCATCAGCAAATAACATACACCAAGGTAACTCATCCGGAATGTGACTTGTTAACTCGTCCATAATCAAAGTAAAAAGAAATGGACTCAAAGCTGAACCTTGATGTAAACCAATGTTGATGTCAAAATAGTCAGTCTTCCCAGACGGGGTCCTTACACAAGATAAAGCCCTATCATACATGTCCTTTATGAGGTTAATGTATATGACCGATACTTGTCTCTTCTCCAAAACTCTCTACAATATCTCTCATGGGACAGAATCATAAGCCTTCTCCAAATCAATAAAGATCATATGGAGGTTCTTCCTTAAAGCTCTATAAATCTTCATTGTTCTCCTTAGCAAATGGATGACTTCAATAGTTGAGCGACCTGGTATGAATCCGAATTGATTTTCTTTTACGTTGGAAACTTTCCTCAACCTTCTTGCGATCACACGTTCCCAAATTTTCATAGTGTGACTCATCAGCTTGATACCTATGTAATTAGAACAATTTTGAATGTCTCCTTTATTCTTATAAAGAGGTACCACGATACTCTTCCAATCTTCAGATATTTTCTTGCTTTGCCAAATAACATTGAATGGATTCGTAAGCCAAGTCAAACCGCGCTCACTTAAAACTCTCCATAATTCTACAGGGATGTCATCCGATCCTACACCTTTCCCAGGTCTCATAACCTTCAAAGCCTCCTATACTTCCTTTATTTGTATTCGTCTATAGCTTGCACGATTCAAGTAACTTTCACTACTAGATAGATCGCTCAAAGTGATCTCTCTATTTCCTTCCCCAATGAAAAGTTATGGAGGTACTGCTCCCATCTAGTCTCTATGTCCTTCTGAGTAACAAGCACGTGACCTTTCTCGTCCTTAATGCATCTCACTTGAGAAAGGTCTTTGGTCTTTCTTTCTCTTGCTTTGGCCAACCTGAATATCTCCTTCTGGCCCTCCTTAGAGTCGAGATTTTAATAAAAAAACTTCGTAAGATTTTGACTTAGCTTCGCTTACAGCCTTCTTTGCTTCCTTCTTCGCTATTTTGTAGTTTGTGACAGTTTCCGCTGTTCTATCCTTAGACATAGCTTTAAAGCATGCTCTTTTAATTTTTAGTTTCTCTTGCACCCCTTTACTCCACCACCAAGCCTCCTTTTGACCTGGAGCTCCTCCCTTCGACTCGCCTAGTATCTCTTTGGCTACCTTTCGGATACAAGATGCTACTGCCCCCCACATTTCGTTTGCACTTCCGCTACAATCCAAGATAAGTCTTCTAAAACCTTCTCCTTGAAGCCCGATTGCTTCAGTGGAAGATTCCACCATCTAGTTTTAGCAATAGGAACCCTCTTTTTCTTTACCGGGCCTTTGTTCTTATAAAGAGGCACCACGATACTCCTCCTCCAATCTTCGGGCATTTTCTTGCTTCGCCAAATAACATTGAATAGATTCGTAAGCCAAGTCAAACCACGCTCACCTAAGACTTTCCATACTTCTACAGGGATGTCATCCGGTCCAACACCTTTCCCAGGTCTCATAACCTTTAAAGCCTCCTCTACTTCTTTTCTTTGTATTCGTCTATAGCATGCACGATTCAAGTAACTTTCACTACTAGCTAGATCACCCAAAGTGATCTCTCTATTTCCTTCTCCAATGAAAAGTTTATGGAAGTATTGCTCCCATCTAGTCTCTATATCCTTCTGAGTAATAAGCACGTGACCTTCCTCGTCCTTAATGCATCTCACTTGAGAAAGGTCTTTGGTCTTTCTTTCTCTTGCTTTGGCCAACCTGAATATATCCTTCTGGCCCTCCTTAGAGTTGAGATTTTTATACAAAACTTCATAAGCTTTTGACTTAGCTTCGCTTACAGCCTTCTTTGCTTCCTTCTTCGCTATTTTATAGTCTGTGACGGTTTCCTCTGTTCTATCCTTAGACATAGCTTTAAAGCAAGCTCTTTTAATTTT
Source organism: Ottelia alismoides (assembly GCA_037367405.1). Taxonomy (NCBI): domain Eukaryota; kingdom Viridiplantae; phylum Streptophyta; class Magnoliopsida; order Alismatales; family Hydrocharitaceae; genus Ottelia; species Ottelia alismoides. Next base: position 65,624 of record JAZKJV010003847.1, on the reverse strand, counting down.
TGGTTTCTCTTGCATCCCTTCACTCCACCACCAAGCCTCTTTTTAACCCGGGGCTCCTCCTTTTGACTCGCCTAGCATCTCTTTGGCTACCTTTCGGATACAAGATGCTACTGCTTCCCACATCTCGTTTGCACTACCGCTACAATCCCAAGATAAGTCTTCTAAAACCTTCTCCCTGAAGCTTGATTGCTTCAACGGAAGATTCCACCACCTAGTTTTAGTGATCTTAGGAACCTTGCTTTTCTTTACCAGCCCTTTTATTTGTAAATCCAAGACTAACAAGCGATGTTGGGTTGTCAAACTCTCTCCAGGGATTACTTTGCAATCTTTGCAACACAATCGATCCCTTCTCCTCAACGCAAAGTAATCTATCTGTGTTCTAGTTGGCCCACTCTTATAAGTAATTAAATGCTCCTCCCTCTTCTTGAAGAGTGTGTTTGCTATGAAAAGATCATATGCTGTTACAAAATCCAGAATGAATTTTCCCTTTTCATTTCTATCCCCAAAACCATGTCCTCCATGAACACTAGCATACCTTGAAGCATCTTTTCCCACATATCCATTAAGATTGTTCACACCATAACAAACTTTTCCGATTCCCCGGTGGAGTCCTTTAAGAGATTCAAGGAAGCGGTCACCATATTTTCCAAGGGCATGGCTTTATAGGAAAATGCAAACCATATCACTGTTGCATAGGGGCATGTGCCAAATAGATAAATCTCATCCTCTGCAGCCGTTGAGCAAAGTATACACATACCGTATGCACCTTGAAATCTCTCCTTGAGCCAGCTTCCAGGAAGAAGGCATTTGATAGCAACTTCCACATGAAAAGTTTTATATGAGGGAAGAACTCCTTATGGCCCCATATTTTCTTAGTACAATTTATATCATCTGCTATCTCAATGCACTTATCCCTAATTAACTGTTGATACATAAATTTTGCAGAGAACTGCCCAGAAGGGTGTAGTTTCCATATCAAGATGAAATTTTCCATGCGGGTGGGACTGAGACTATGGGGAATGTTGTCCTTTGGAAGGAATCGTTGAACTGAGTATATGTTCCACTGACCATTAGGATTCAGAAGGTCTGGCACAATGTTAGGCATAGATCCTGTAATATGGTTGAGGTGCAATTGTTTGGAATAATCAGGTAGCCATTGCTTTGGAAGGAATCGTTGAACTGAGTATATGTTCCACTGACCATTAGGATTCAGAAGGTCTGGCACAATGTTAGGCATAGATCCTGTAATATGGTTGAGGTGCAATTGTTTGGAATAATCAGGTAGCCATTGATCCCTCCATATGTTAGTTAATTTTCCATTGCCAACGAGCATCATCGAGTTTTGAAATAAGCAACGTTTAGAATCCATGATGGCTTTCCATAGGGGAGAAGATATTGCTGATGCAGAGGCCTCTCAAAAATCCACTGACTTGAAATATTTTCCTCATAGGATTTCCTTCCAAAGTTCTGGTTGGGGTTACATATTCCGCCATGCTAATTTGAGAATCAATGACTTAATGATTAGTTGGGCTTGTCTAATTCCAATTCCTCCCCAGTGCTTTGGCAAGGAATAACATTCTAATGCTTGATATAACAATGCCTCTTGTTGTCCTGAAAGCCCCACCAAAATTTCCTAACTATCATGTCTATCTATGTGCACATGTTTGCGGTAAGTAGGTTCGTGCTCGTGAGGTATACTGGCACTATCGAGAGTGCTGCTTGAATAATTATCGTTCTTTATGCCCGTGAGAGGGCTTTACTTTTATAGCCCCATTTTACTTCTCATTCTGTGAAGGATATGTGCCTACAATGCTTTGGAGGCATACTTTCCTGGTGTAGGGAAACCTAAATACACTTCCTTTTCAAATGAGAGCTTGATGTTAAGTTCCTTCCTTATGGACCTTTATAATTGCTCGTTTATATTTTTACTGAATGTGATGTTGGATTTAGCGTAATTCACTATCTGCCTCGAGTATCTTCCATATATAAATATAAATATAAATATATATGACTTATCTAGAGGGCCATATGCCCATTAACGTCTTGGTGAGCACTAATTCTAAGCCATACACATGTATTAGCAATAACTATATTTCTAAGGGATTTTTACACCCATAACCCTGAGTAATTTTGCAATTACAATCATAACCCCGCGAAATCGCTTATTGCACCCAGAACCCTGAAAAATGCTTAACTCTTACATGGCATAACCTTGTGTTAGTTGCCATCTATTTTATCCGTTAACTCTCACAGAAAAAGTTACATGTTGCCAATTTTACCCTTAAAACCACATCACATTTATAAAGTATGCCACGGTATAAAAAAATCTAAGAAAACAAAATCTACACGGGAGGGGGGGGGGCTGTTGGAGCCGTCGACGAAGCCCCATCAACTGCTCATGGAGCTCCCCCGCAAGCCGTCGACGAAGCTCCCCCTCCTTCCCGATCTTTAGCTCCCTCGAGAGCCCCCGATCGCCCCTCAGGAGCTTCTCCTCTGCTTCTACTCCGACACGGTCTCGACTCTGCTGATGCAACGAAGGGTACTGGAGCTCGCACATCCTTTTCGAAAGAGGAGCGTGCCCCTCACGTGAAGAACTTGGCCCTTCTCCTCTCTATTCCTCTAGCAATGGGACCAAGGGGAAGATTGGTAGAAGCTACTGCGCGTGTTGGCGGCTCCTAAGTTGGAGGACCCGCGGCTGCTTCTCCGTACGCGGAGAGGTAGTTCGGCTCGGTGAAGAAATTGCTCTTGACCGCTGCTTGCGGTTTGGTTCAACCCGGTGACACACGACGCGAGGGTACCTAAGACACTACAGGTGGAGCTCTTATGTTCCTTCAATCTCTAGAGGCCGATGTTGATGACGCTAATCTCCAGATGCCCAAAGGGGACCTCGATCCTACAGACGAGGAAGGTCTCGGAGGGAGGTTAGTGAGTGGTCCCTGGAACTTGATGAGTGATCAGGAAGATGGTGCTCGAGCGAGTGGAGCTTAGGCAAATCTTGCTGGAAGAAGAGTGTCTGGTATTGAGATCCCTCCTCGGCGGCCTCGACCTGCAATTGATTAGAGGGACACGAGCCTCAATCTCGGCTTAGAAGTGAGTACACAGAGGTGGAAGCGGATAAGGATCTCAGTCTGGGCAATGATGTAAATGGATTTCTCCTATTCGAAGCTTGTGGTTGCTTGGACGAAGCCCAATGCTGTGAGGTTGTAGGAGATATCGATCAATGGAGATGACTTGCAGAAGAAGGACGGATGATAGGTGAAGCTCCGTACGGGAGTGAGGGACGGAGCAGATGCTCCCCCTGTCCGCCAGATGTGCCCCTGCCCCCGCTGCCTACCATCTTTCTTTCCCCACACCTGCAAGTCCCCAAATCCATAGGAATTTTTTTCCTATTTCTTTTTTTTTACTTTTGATTAATCCCAACCATTAGATCACTTTTAGATTAACTCAATCATCTAGTTGAGTTAATGAACTCAACTGACGGAAGGTTATGGGTGTAAAACAGAGCATTTATTCAGGGTCGTGGGTGTAATTTGCGATTTCGTGGGGTTATGAATGTAATTGCAAAATTACTCAGGGTTATGGGTGTTGAAATCCCTATTTCTAATTATAGGCTACTACGTATTTAACAATTACTATATTTCCAATTATACAATATCCTTAAAAAAAGGAAGATGGTTTTGGAAAGAAAAGCTTCAAATAAATGATTTCGTGCTGATGATTAAGATCCAAATGCTAGGATAGTAATAAATGTACTTCGGTCAAGTAAATGGTTGTTGTGAGATCGATAATATCAAGACAATGATCAGTAATTTACATCCAAATTATTACCTTATACATAATTTAGTAATATATATACAATGGTCAAGTAAATGTGTGTCGCGAGATCGGTAATAACATAACAAATGGTTAGTAATACCACTGTGTATGTAATGCGCATTGCATTCATTTCTGTAATATTTTTCCTTTTCGTCAACTAAGCATTCCATTAATTTAACTAATTTGTTTTTCCTTATGTGCATGTGTTTAATAACTTCTTTTTTAAAGTACTATTTCCATATTAATCGTATAGGAGAATATGTTACTAATTATACTTACTTTCTTACTTGAGCAATGTCTGTGCCTTACTGACCATTACTTAGTTATTACTGATCTCATAATAGTCATTACTTGAGAATTGTATACATATTACTGAACTTGTGATATATGCCATAGATATATACATTATTGAACATACAACAACAATTTACTTAAGAACTATATATATTACTTGAGTATTTTATCTAAATTACTGAATTCTATTCAAAGTAATAATACATATGGAAATTACTGACTATTTTTTATGGCTCTACTAACTTCACAATAAGCACTTACTTGAACAGTGTATATATATTACTGAATTTTGTACCATATAATAAAATGAATGTAAATTACTGACTGTTGTTTGTGTATTACTGATCTCGCAACAACCATTTACTTGACTATTATCTATATATTACTAATATGAGTATTTGGATCTCAATTTTCTGTAATAAATATTTGATTTGAACATTTTTTTTCCAAAAAGTTATTCCTTTTTTTAAGGACACGATATATTTAGAATAATACTTATTGCTAAATCGTTTTGCATATTAATCTCCTTCCAAAATGACATCCTTCGAAATAGGTAACCACTCGATTGGTAATACACATGTATGGCTTAGAATTGGTTCTCACCATGATGCAAATGGGCATAGGACTCATTGGATAAAAATCCTATAAATTTAAATATAAATATATATGTAAAAGACCGGAGATACTCCTAGCTTCTGCGATGGATGCCTCTCCAAAATGATGGTGTCGTCTGCATACATGAGATGTGTAACAGACGGCATTGACCTATGAATTTTGTATCCTATGATGGTCTTGGATTGCATTACGGAGTTAAGCAGCCTTGATAGGAGCTCAGCATTAAGAACAAATAAGTTGGGTGAGAGAGGACAACCTTGTCTAATACCTCTTAAAGGGCTGATTGTTTTCGATGGGCTTTTGTTGATTAACAGGAAAATGTAAATGTGGAAATGCAGGAATGCACTAGATCAACAAATCAGGTAGGAATCCGCAACCGGTACAACAAATTTATTATGTATCTCCATTCCATATGGTCGCGAAAGCCTTTTCCATATCAACCTTGATTGCCATATGCTTTGCTTTGTTGTGTCCTCTTTCTGTGAAGGATTTCAGAAGTGCAATAATATTGTTTGAAATTTGCCTTCTTTTGATAAAGCCACTTTGATTAGGCAAGATGATTCGAAGAAGGAAGGGCTTTAGCCTATTAACAATTAGCCTAGCATCCACCTTGTAAATAGTATGAGTAAGATTAATAGGGCGGTAATCCTTTGGGCCATTCACAGGGTCCTTTTATGGTATCAAGGCTATAAAACTCTTGTTGATGCTTTTATCAATGTCCTTTCCAAAAGTATTGTTTTATCAGCTTTGTAACTTCTTCCCCCCAAAAATGCCATTTCTTGGTAGAAGACTGCCTGGATACCATCTGGTCCAGGGATTTTGTTAGGATGCATGGTGAAAAGGAATTTATAGATGTCTTCCTTATCGAGTATTGAGATAATCCTATGGTTTTCTTCTTTTGTTAGTTTCTCATGTGGTTTAAACATAATTGGGCAATCACCGAGATAAGTGGAATTGCAGAACCTATTAGAGAAGTGACGAATAAAGCCATTTACAATTTACTTCCTATCACCAGGAGCCATCTTCTTGTTTAATCCAACTGATATTATCCCTCCTTGCTCATGCTAGCGCTTAGAGATGGTAAAAACACGTGTAACGATCAACCATTTGAATTCATCGATGTCTGGAGCGCTGGTGCCAGTAGATCTCAGTTTTGAGTAAGGAAGCATGCTCATTTTCCAATTCTCTTTTTAGCTTGGCATAGGAAGTGGACTGGGGCTGTAATTTCATTCTTTGTATATCGTCTTCAATTTGGGCCTTCCTCTTTTTTTCTTGTGACGGACTTCTATTGCGGCCCACCTACTTAACCCTTTTGCAATCTCACGGAGCCTCTTATCGCGTAGATGCTCATGTCGCCTCCATAGTTCAGTAAGCTTTGGCTGAACTCCTTTTCCTCCATCCACCATAATTCAAACCTCCAAGGCCTAGGCATCATTATGTTGCTTTGTAATTTGAGGAGGATTGGAGAGTGGTCACTGCATACGGAAGATAAGTGAAGCAAACCTGCCAGTCCCCAGTAACAAAGACAAAATCAAGCGAGCCTCAAAAAAAAAAAAGACAAAATCAAGCCTTTCCCTAATATTCCGATGATAGTCTTGCTTGTTACTCCAGGTAAAAGCCGGCCCAACAAATTCTAGATCTAGTAGGGCAATATTATTGCAGAAGTCCCGAAGGTAAGAGAAGTCTTTTAAGGCACATGCTCGTCCACCTTGTTTTCACTAACACTGATTATGATGTTGAAAGTCACCCATTACAATCAGGTTATTGTGGAGGCAGGATGCGATGACAGTCATATTCTTCCAGAATTCTTCTTTTCTTGTGTTTATGGGTGTTCCATAAACAGACATCAGATTCCATTGGCTGCAGCCGAAATTACTGACACCCACTACCATATAGTTAGTATCTACCTGTATAGGTTGCAACTTGATTTGTTCATTATAGAGTAGAGCAAGATCACCTGAGCAGCCCTATGAGTCAACAATGATGCAGTTGGATCCCTTTATTTGTCCATGATCTTACTCATCTGGGTGCTGTTACAGTGAGTTTCTGAGATGATACAAGAAGGCATTGTGGATCGGAGAAGATTCTTGAGGCGACGAACTGCAGGGGGGCTTCTCAAATCCCCGCAATTCCATGCCAAAAACTCATTGGGATTCCTGCAATTGTGGGGGTCATCTGCCAGAGCCCCATGGTTTGGACTTGTATTATTCTCCAAATCTTCCAGTCACATCCTCTTGCCTTGTGTGTTAGCCTCTTCAGTTTTCATTCTCTTCTTTGTGGGTACAATACTTTCTTGAAGATCCAAATTGTCACTTCTGATATTTTCTATTTTCCTCAGTCCTTTCCTTGGTTGGAGGCGGACACTGGGGGAGTAAGATGATGTGCTGATCATAGGAGAAAGCTTGGTTGTTATCCACGCATCCATAGTAGCCTCCCTTCCAGGTTCTGGCTCGGTGATGTTCTTGGCAGGGTGGGAGATAATATTCATTTTGGGAGGGGCAGTGTATGGGGTCAAGGCCAAGACCTAGCTTCTTTTCAGTAAACCACACTTCGGGGGTCGACCATGGATGAGGGGGTTCTTCCATCATCTCCTTGGTACAAATGGCACTTGGCCGAGGTGTACCTTTTTGTACATTAGGACTCGTGGGACTTCATGGGATTTGTTCTACTATCGCCAACTCCCCTTTCGTCACCCGCATTGAAGGATTCCAGATAGGGGCATCGAAGAACTCTTTCTCCTTGTTTGAAAAAGAGGGGTGAGGCTTTGAGATCCATCGAGTACCGAGATTTCAGAGCTTCTTCCGCTAGAGCTTTTAAGTCGGAGTCGTGAATTTTTTCGCAGATACTGTCATTTGATCATGCAATCACACTCACACTAAGAGTACATGTGTCACATTATGCCGCAGAAGGTGCAGAACTTGGGCAGCCCCTCATATCTTAATGGAAGCGAGATAATCTTCCCATTTTCGCATCGAAATTTGATATCTTTTTTTATAGGCAGTGAGACATTCAGCATTACTTTAATCCTATCATACCCAAAAAAATTGCACCTACATCTGGGGAGAACTCCACAATCTGGCCTACACTAATGATCTTCTCATAGAACCCCTAATTTTGGAACTGGATTGGATTCTGGTGCACCTGTACCCAAAGTTGGTTCGTGTCAAACCTGTACTCATCCATCGTAATATTTGGACGTTTCTTTTCTAATAGAATAAGATCCCCTTCGAAGTGCCATGTTGTCCTATTCCAAACAATCTCCCTATCCGCATGAGAGCTAAATTTGGCCCTCCAACAATGGACACCAGCCCAAGAGGTGGCTGAGTTGGTAACCAAAATAACGCCAAAGTTCTACACGTAAGACAGAAACTTTCCAGGATTCTATGTGTAATTCATAATTATAAAGGTTCATTACATAAGTATACAAGTACAAAGGACTATGGGTGTAAAAATCCCTAGAAACAGAATGTGATGTTGTACAATTGTCAGTCTGCTAATTCTGGACCAGATTCATTGGTTAGAAAATGAAATTTGATAAAAATGACAAATGTTCCAGCACCGGTTGTTTTATCCTTGGAGACGAATAGGTTTGCTCAGTGATTCTTTAATTGCGACAAATCGATACTAAAATGGCAAGACAGGAACATCTAATTTTTGCTTGCTATGTGACAATATTTGAGCACAACTATTTGGTTGCGACTATTTTTAAACAATTTCTTTTAAACCCGGCAACTGTTTGGTTTTTCAAGGGCTGATCTCAGTGATTGGTCATGTATTTTGAACATTGAACAAAGCTACATGTTGGAGTTCAATATGACTGTTGATTCATGCATTGATATTGCATCATTACCATTACACTGAATTCTAAATGAATAGAATTTACAGTTTTTGTGTTGCGCATTTCATTGTCGCCCAGTATACATTTCCTGTTTTATGTAGTTATGGAAATTGCATGTATTTGAAACTATGCATTTATTTAACCCCTGGTTGGCAGGCCGTGATGGCACTCATATATTTTACATTCATAACCCTTAATGCGGATGAGGCACCACGACCTCGCGGAGACGGGGGTTCGTATTCTTCGGATGAAGATGCATTGGAAGAAGCTAGACGGATAATGGACAAGTACAAGTAAATCAGGCCACACAAGGTTTTACCTTGTCATGTTTTGTGTATGTGTAGATCAGCGCCTTAGCTTGTAACGTCAAATCGCAAACCTCAGGAAAGAGGAATTCTCATTTTGATGAATTCTCATTTTCCCATTTTCACCATCTTTGGTTTTTTGCAAAGATTTTGATTCACAGTCCCAAGTTGTGAATGTTTGCGCATACTAGGTTCAGCGGAACTTTTTTAGTATGTAAATTTTTTTCTTCGATAATAACCGACCCTACTTAATGTGGGAAAGGTTTTGTTGTTGTATAATAACCTAGGAACCTTTTGGTAAAAAACTTGGGGAGTGAAAGGAGTTCCTCATGCTAGTATCCTAAGTAATGCCGTCTGTGTGAAAGTTGAATCCATAAGTGGGTTATAAACATTAGCTGTAGACAACTTTCACTGAAGAGACGCAAGAAAATTAGCTACAGACAACTTTCACTGAAGAGACACAAGAACATTCTCTATCATTTTTTACAATTACCTGTAGCTTCATTCTAATACGTCTTGTATAGCATAAGGGTTCGTTTGGTTGCAGGGTTGGACAGGGTTGGGCTGGGCAGGGGTACCCCTGTGAATAGTAAACTGTGAGGAGGAGAACCCTGTTTGGTTGCAGGGCCAACCCGGGTTGGATCAAGCCAACCCTGTCCAACCCTGCAACCAAACGAGCCCTAAGAGTTTGCCTGGTCACAAGGTTATCCCAGGGTGACTTACAAGTGGGTAACAGGAGTTGCAGATAGAACCGGCACAATTTTTACCTCAAATAACAGTCTGAGATCTCCGAGGAATAAATCTATATTTTCAACCATGGAATTTCCTACCTATGCTATTTCATTGATTTCTCTTGTTAATCCAACTTTCTCAGGTAGTTTAGTTGCTAATATTCATTTGATTAATGCCTTTTACTGTTACATTTACGACATTGTCGGTAACAAGTCAACCATTGTAACACATTGAATATTGTCCTACATCTAATACTCATAGAGCGAGAATGATTTATATATGGTAGGGATTATTAATTGACAACTTCGACTTGAGCATTTTGGATGATTGTCAATGGTTCAAAGTGAGTTCGAATCCAATAAGTTGTCAATGTCAGTTTCCCTTGATAAAGGTGCGGTGATCTAAGCTCGTGACATTCCAGTCACATAAAGAGAATCATCACTAGTCCCTTCTTACATGCTAGCTTCTCGAACCCGAAATTGTAACAAAAGAAGTGTCTATAATCCATAGGTTGAAGGTGGACTCATGCGAGATGAGAATATGTAATTATACACTAATAGAGTAAGCTTTTATGAAAAAATGCCATTCTAAGATTAAACAAATGTAAGCGAGCAAATTCATCTTGTTTTCACAGGTATCTTCGTCAGTCGAATGTTTGAGGTAGCATGTCTTGCCTTGATCATGCAACGCATTATTCTCGAGACAAATCCAACGTAGATCTCTTTCCCGAGATGCTTTTGGTATACTTTTAGGTTAGATCTTCCGTGATCTCTCCCGACAAATCTATGCTTGTATTGCAAATCTTCTTGATGTGAACGCCACATCACAAGACCGGGAAGGAAAGACGAGAAGCTATATGGGATTGGAGAGAATATAAAAGAAGGCATGGTATTTAGTATAAAATAACAGGGTTTTTATACTTGTGCCTAAGGTTTTAAAAAACGAATCGAACCGGCTAGTTGAACCGGTTAAATCAAGAACCGAAGGAAAAATGGTCCAACCTTCCAGTTTTTATTCAGAAAATAAAAAGGTTTTTATCAGTTGTGCTCCTTTGAGATATTGCAATTTCAGTTATGCCCCTCCCTTTTTTGGAATATCAGTTTCCCTATCTTGTTGCAAAATTCACAGTTCTACCCTTCTGTTAAGGTAAAGTAGGGGCATAATTGATATTACAAAAGGGCAGAACTGTGAATTTTGCAAGAACATAGGGGCATGACTGATATTTCAAAAAAGGAAGGGGGCATAACTGATATTGCAATATCTCAGAGGGGCACAACTGTTAAAAATTCAAAATAAAAGTCAGTCAAAACAGGTTGGACCGCTTAAACCCGATTGAACCAATTGAACCAAACTGTCGGTTCAATCATCTATTTTTTGACAAATAATTTCTAATAAATTAATAAAATACAAACTTTTCCAGAAATATTCATAATCTAGTCTCATTCTAACCCATAATATAGTACCCATTTTATCTCTTCTCCTTTACATGTGACTCATTATCGCTTGTCCCTTCCTATCATATGAGTATTGCCTCTCTTTCCACATTGTGTATGAGGTTGTCCACTTATAACAATAACAAAAGACAAAGACACTATCATAGTCATAATATGAGAAGTAATAAATTAACAACACTTGCCGTTAATTATAGTTTAAATAATTTTAAAATTATTAATTTTTATATCATGTATATGTATTTATATAAATTTTATGAAATATTATTATTATGTACTTTCAAGTTTTTTAAAGAACATTTATACCCCTTACTTTTAAGCAATTTCCCTTGTGTTCCTATATTTTCTTAAAAAATTCACAATATCATCCTCATGTTGGTATAAAATGGGAGCACAAGTATACTAATAAAAGGCCACTACTATTAATTTTCTAAAAATACATGAGACATGCAATTGTATTAAAAATATGTGTATCATTGTTATTAGAAAAATTTGGAAGGACAGAGTAAACAAATCCTCGAAAGATATGATGTAACATTTTTCGTATTTATTTGTATGATATACAGGTCTAACGCCGTTCGTCCCGGTTGGAACATATGAACCAAATCAACAATACAACAGTTCGATCTTTTCTGTTTTTTTACGCCAACGTCATCACCGATTCGATCGGCCAGTCCCATTAGTTCGACCATAAAAACCAAAAATCGATACATGCCCGATTTGATGTCCGGTTCAATTTTTAAAATCTTGTTGTGCCCTTAAAAATTATGCAATTACGGTTATGTCCTTACCTTTTTTGCAATAACATTGTATCCCTATATTCTTACAAAATTCATAGTACATCCCGTTGATGTAATATAATTAAGGTATTGAAAACCGGACCAGACATTGAACCGATTTGTCTTTGGTTTGATTCAACCACATCGAACCGTCGGTCCAAATCGATCGGACCAATAATGGGTTAATAACATGCTGGGCTTACATCCTCACACCCTCTGATCAGTGGGTACCCCTTGGTTATGTTCATATCTACAAGATGCTTACTACAGGATGGAAGTAAACATGGTTATATTCATATCTAATACTCTGCTTATAAATTTATGCAGACTTGGATGACCAAATCCTTGCATAAGAACATGTTGGGCTCACACGGTCACACCCTCTCATCAGTGGGTACCCCTGTAATAACATGTTGGGCTCACACGGCCACACCCTCTCATCAGTGGGTACTGTGGGTTATATTCATATCTACAGGATGCTTACTACATGATGAAACTATACGTGTATTTTAAAAAAAATCAAGATACATATGATCCATATCGCAGCGTGCAACGAAGAACCAGTTGCAATGTGCAATGGAGAACGTGCACGAATCACAATCCAAAAAAATTAAGATTACATTGCGTTAGTAAAAATACATATAACAATAGCTTAATCGATTCAATTGATAACGAAATCAACTGTAACTCCCATGTAATCTCAAGAACGGCCTTCAAGAGAGAATGCGGAAAAAATACCTTTCAATGATGGAGGCGGTGGTCGTCGAGGAGATCTTTGCACAAGGGATTTTGGGATTCTGCAGGCGGCAGCCATAAAGTGATTAACTTTGGGATTTTTACTTTATGTCCATCCACTGTTTATTTTTTATTTAAACCTTAGTTTTTTAGAATTTAAAGAACCATTAAAACTGGGTCAACCGGACCGGTTGAACCGGATCGGACCAATGGTTGGATCCGATTTAATTTTTTGATTTTTTTTAAAAATACCCACATGAAACTGGCTGAACCGACCGATTTGGGGCCGGTTCCCGATCCAACCGGTCCGACTGACCAATCCGGTCAGGTTTTTTATGCCATGAGTATAAGGGCATACATATCATAATATAAGGGTAATATTGTGAATTTTGTAAAAATGCAATGACACTAAGTGTTATTGCAAAAATGCAGATTGCAAAATATCAAAAGGGCAGAAGTGTAAAACCCATAAAATAATCCGATTGAAATTAAGATCATATAGAAATACTTGATGACTTCCAGCCAACTTCTCTACAGCGCTTCTCTACAGCGGAATACGCCACATCGGTTCACTTTCCCTCATTTTTTTACCATAGACAATGATTGACATTTCATTTCAGACATGTCCTTTTGGTCAACTTTATTACGACATTTTGATGAAATCTCTAGTAAAAAAAACCTTAAAATTAATTAAAAGTAATATTTCAATATCTCAATTGAATTTATACATATGAGGAAACTAGACTACTCCCTGTATAAGTGTATAGTTTTGCCTTTTGAGCTTTTGCATTCCTCATAAAAATTCCCCTCAACATTTTTTACCTGCCTGCTAGGAAAATGATGCCGGTCCAATACATCGAGCCTCAATCAGAATGGAAGAGCATATTCAACTTAACCGATGAAGTAACATTTAAATCATCCGAAATTATACGTTACATATTGATTTCATTAAAGAACCACGGAGATAGAAAACATATACTATTTGGAATACACCCTGATAACCAAATGCCAAATTATAAATTCGCAAAAAGATTGAAGATCTCTCACTTAGCTCGCATCCTTGATTCCTACTCTTCCATATTGATTATACAACGAAGACCTTCGCCCCTTAGCATGAGGTCGAATGCCTGATTGATTTGCGAGAAAGGAAGATGGTGTGTGATGAACTTCTCGAGCTCCAGCTCCTGCCAACACAGAACACACATACACAACGGTTTATGTTCAGCGGATAGTTACCATTCAAACAAGAATTATATCCAAGGATGGGTTGTATACCTTCTTCATGTACATATCAACAACAGATGGCAAATCGGTACGAGGCTTGTAGTTACCGAAGAACGTGCCCTTGAGCGTCCGTTCATTCAGTAGATTTATTGGTTTGGTCATGAACGTTGCTTCTTTGTTGGGCACCCCGACCAGCACAGCGACACCCCATCCCTGAATACATACAGAAAGACAAATCGTCACACAGGAACATGGCAACAGCAAAGATGATAAATCGTCAAGGTTCTTGCATCGTGGACACATTCAAATGCGGATATCATAGCATTGATGTTGCCGGTACACTCTACACTCCGGTCTACACCTCCATCAGTCATCTCGGCGATTACCTGAGATATACAAAACAAAAAGCCGATAAAATCATGCTGAAGTGAATATTATGCTGCACATTCAATACAAAAACAGATTTGCACCTCCTGCACCGGTCTGTCATGATCCTTTGGATTTACGAACTCAGTGACACCAAATCTTTTGGCTGGAATTCAGATAAGAAGATGAACAGTTTAGCATCAAAAGAAAGTGATTTTATAAAACAGTACTGTTCTTGTGCCATCTACATATAAGGAAAAATATATCCTACAGAAAACGGAGCCCCGTTCATAAAGCTCCTACTGCGCACGGGATGCGAAGAAGCTTAGGGCTGCTTCTGGGCTTATAATATCCAGCCTTGCTCAAAATTTTAAAAGGCTGCTAGCACAACCCAAATATCACATGGTGACATTCACCACAATATCATATTTTGTTTAATTTCCAGTTGGTTGATTTATGCACTCAAAATTATAGAAAAAATCCATACATATTGATCGAGATCAATCAAATTCTAGATGCACAAATGCCTCGAAAGATGAGAATGGTCATGGCGGAGACAAAAGTTACCTTCTTCAAACCTGTTTTTATTTAGGTCAATACCGATGATCCTCGAAGCCCCTGCAATTCTTGCACCTTCTGCAGCCTAAGGTATCTAAAGAGTTTAGAATACGGAAGAAAGTGGAATGTTAGATGAAGTAGTTGAGTTGGCCACATTGAAAAAGAAAGGTTACCGCCAATCCTACAGCTCCCAATCCGAAGATAGCGACACTAGATCCTTTCTTTGGTTTGGCCACATTCAAAGTAGCCCCAAGACCTGAATACGCAATGTGTTTAAATCTTTCAATCAACCACAAAAAGGAAACCTCAACAGGTATTCGAAAAAGAAATATTCTTCTGTTACAATTTGGCGGAAAAATACACAAATGCCTACTAAATTCTCCGGTGGAGGCTTTCATAAATTAGAGTGTTCCTATCAATTCATAGATGTGGAGAATCACGTAAACAGGAAAAACCCCGAGACACATGGATTGACGCGGAAACTCCTCAATGGAAGAGTAAAATCACGGGGGGGGGGGGGGGGGTGTGGGGGGAATAACTGATGGTCCAAGGCAGTTAAATTTGCCATCTATTAGTGTGGAGATGAAAGAATGAATTGCTTATTGATGAAGCCCTAGTGTTCTCTTATATTAGGAGAGAAACATGTTAGCCAAGTTACATGAAGAACACAAAGAAAATAAAAATTATATAAACCATATAAAAGATAACTAATATCTCAACACTCTCCCTCAACCTGAAATGTAGATATCAATCAAGCCCAGTTTGAAGCAACATCTCTGGTAAGGCCCTCTAGCTAAGGCCTTAGTAAGTACATCTGTTGATTGGTCCCTGGAAATGCCGCGAGTAGTGGCGGTGAGACCCTTCTGTATCATGTCACAAGTGTAGTGACAATCCACCTCTATGTGCTTGGTCCTCTCATGGAAGGCAGGGTTGTTCGCAATGAAAAGAGAAGTCCGGTTGTCACATTGGAGGTGCATGGGAAGAGGCACCTCAATAGTCAGGTCAGTAAGAACATATCTAACCCACATCATCTCTGTGTTATCCTGTGCCATAGCCCTGTATTCTGACTCCAACACTAGATATGACAACCACGGTCTGCTTCTTGCTTTTCCAAGACACCGGGGAGTTCCCTACGGACACTTCGAAGCATGAAGTAGACTTCTAGTCCTTGGGACACCCAACTTTATCAGCATTTGCACATGCTGTAACTGAAAGGGATGTACCGCCACTGATTAGAAGTTCAGTGCCAGGTGATGCCTTCAGATACCTCAGAATCATATGGACTGCATCCATATGTGCCTGTCTGGACTACTCCATAAACTGGCTCACTTTGCTCACGACAAATGATATATCTGACCTGGTAATGGTCACATACATGGGCTAGCCAACAAGCTCCTTGTACCTCCTTTTGTCGACCACGTTAGTGTCATCATCGTAGAGCTTCATGTTAGGATCCATAGGAGTAGTGGCATGTCTGCAATCTGTCATGCCTGTCTCAGAAAGAAGATCTGTAACGTGCTTCCTCTGGGTCATCGCAAGACCTCGTTGGTTCCTGGAAAACTCCAATCCAAGGAAGTAGTGTAACTACCGAGGTCCTTGGTTACAAGTTACTGACCGAGGGAATCCTTGACAACCTGAATGCCCTGCTCGTCATCCCTTGTAATAATGATATCATCAACATAGACAAGAATGCCAACTATACCTCTCTGAGTCCTGTGTACAAACAGAGAGTGATTGGCAACCGATCGCACAGACCATTGTTGCTCTATCAAGTCCGAGAGCTTCTGGAACCATGCTCTTGGACTCTGCTTAAGGTCATAAACTGTGTAGCATACAAACCTTCTGACATTCCCCCTCAGCAATAAACCCATGTGGTTGCTGCATGTAGACATTCTCCTCATATAGAAAAGCATTCTTCACATCAAGCTAATAGAAGGACCAATCTCGTCACAACAGACAAAAGGATACACAAAGTAGAATGCCTGGCAAATGGAGAAAAAGTATCCTGATAATCCACCACATATGTCTAAGTGAACTCACGTGCCACAAGACTCGCCTTGCAACGATCCACACTGCCATCAGCATGATGCTTCACAGTGAACACCCACTTGCGCCCAATAAAGACTCCAAGTACTACGCGACTGTAGCACGACCATCTCCTCCTCCATGACTAGACACTATTGACTGTCCTGAATAACCTCCTGGTATGTCCATGGTATCTCCAAGGCTGACAATGCCAAGGTAAATCCTCTGAAAATTTGCTCAAGGAAATATGTGTTGCAAGATGATATGTAGCACATGTATGTCTCAGCTTTCGTAGAACAATCGGCACATCAAAATTATCTGCCATGTCATGTACTTGTAAGTTTCCCTCTTGAGAGGGTATCTGCTCATCCTATAGTGACTCCTGGTTCACAGACAACTTAGTAGTGCCATCAGTAGAAACAATGTGCTCATTACATACCTAATACGTGCTGAATGATGGAGAAGACCTGTAAGCAGGGGAACAGAGTGAGACCTGCGAGTAAACACATGTGGCAAAAATCGAGTCAATGTAGGTAGTGGTGGTGGTGGATTGGGCAGTGCATGAGTAATAGGTGTAGGTGGTGGTAGTACAATAGGAGGGGGAAGCATGTAGATCTCGTCATCAGAGTCTGATGGGGCCAATCTGTCACCTGTAGGAGAGAAATACATGACAAGCAGTGACAACCACATCACCCAATAAGCGTGAGGAGCACGACTCTAAATCAACAGGGTTCTGATCACATCGATTAAGTGATGATGTTTGCGCTCGACAACACCATTCTGTTGAGATGTGTGGGCACACAAGGTCTGGTGTACAATGCCAAGAGACCTGAGAAACTCAGAAAGCTGTAGAATGCAGAATTCCAAGGCAATACCAGAACGCATATATTTGACATTGGCAGAAAAAACATTATTTATCTCATTAATGAATGACTTGATAACAGACCCATCCTGAAGACTCATTCTTCAAAACGAAAATCCAAGACAGTCTAGAAAAATCATCCATAATGACCAAATAAAAATGATGTCCCTGGTGATCATGAACACGACTCGCACCCCAAAATTCTAAATGAAGGAGCTCAAACAACTGAGAACTGCTTCGACTCTGACGAGATGGAAAGGAGGAACGGTAGTGCTTCCCAACTTGACAAGCCTCACATTAAAAGAAAGATCGCGTGGAGATCTGTGTGAGGACATAACACAACTTCTGTAGAGGAAAATGGCCAAAACGAAGGTCCTACATGTACGGTGAGACTAGTCCAATAGGAATAGTAGAGGCACTAACATGAGGAGGCTGGACCAGTCTATAGAGCCCCCATTCCTCACAGCCACATCCAATCACCCTATCGGTGAGTATGTCCTGAAACACAAGAGACGAAGGGTTACATATGGCACGGTAATGCATATCCTTAGTAATATGATTAATAGAATGTAATTCATTTGAAAATTAGGGGCATATAAAACATTTTGAAAGCGCATGGTTGGCATCAAATACACCTCCCCCTGTTATGTGATGGGTAAGTGGACCCATTAGCAGTAACAACCTATCTGCCATGAGGTATAGTCCTATAGGACCTGAACTGGGCTCTGTCTCCACACATATGGTGGGATGTGCCAGAGTCCATAATCCACTCTGTCATATCTGCACCGCTACTACCAGTAAAAGCGTAAGTGATACTTGAGGAGCTCGAAAAAGTTCTGGCTGCGGCTACAATATCTGTGGATCCTGTAGTGATGGTGCCGGGCACTCGAATCATGATCTCTCATATACGAGACAAGAGACAACGTCATCCAGGCATGGATCTACCTGGGAAACTGCAGTCTCTGAAGGCTCGATCTATTCTGTTGTACGAGCAGATGCATGGTATCCATGCTTCAGATAGCATGTGTCCTCTGAGTGTCTTGGACGACGGCAATAGGTGCAATGACCATGCCGGCGTCCACCGCCCCTGCCACAAGGACTGCGTCATCTGGACTAGGTAGACCCTCCTCTACCACGAGAAGCGGCCATCGTTGAAGAGGGTTGTGGGGTGGCAATAGGAGGAATAAGAAGCCTGCTGAGACGACTGTAGGTTTCCTCAATGGGAGGCATGGTCGCTCCGGTGAGGAGTTGTACTCGTGTTGCATCATACTCCGGGTCGAGCGCGACCAAAAAGGCTCCAACCATAGTGGAGTTCCCGTATGCCATCTTCTGCTATGTGAATGTAAAAATAGACATGAAGCTGTGAAGCTTCTCGAACATGCCACGAAGTGAGTAGTAGAATGTGTGCAAAGGACGACCATTCTGCTTGACTTAGTAAATGTCAAACTGAAGCTGAAGAATCTTAGCCTCATTCCTTTCTTGGGCATAAGTAGATACCAAATCCCACATCGCCTTGGTAGTGGGCCGATTCATGATGTCATTGGCTATCTCTATGGTGAGGGTCCTGGAGAGTCAAATACGCGCATATGCGTCATCTTGCTTCCACGAAGCATTGTCCGCAGTCTTGTCCGTCGACTCTGACTTTGTCAGAATGTGCTCCTTATTGTTGCACTGTATAAGGGTAAGAAACTTGGATTACAACTCATAGTTGGTCCCATCCATCTTTACGATAGGAGCTGGACCCTTGAAGGCACTGGACGAAGAAAATATCACCCTTGTTTTTTGACACAATGGAAGAACAACCTAAAACGAAACTTGACTGAGGAAGTAGACCGCTCTGAGTGAGTCTACATGATCATACGGAGGATTGGTTGTATGCGTAGACTCATACAACCATCCTCATCAGTCCTCGTTGCGTGCTAGGGTCGGAAATTTTGATATATATATATATATGAAATTACATTTTCCGATAAAAAATAAGACCATTTTCTGATCAAATCAGACTGCAGGTCGGTACAAGGGAGATATGGGCTGTTGCGGCAACCAGGAAGGCCACTACAATGGTACGACAGTGTCGCATATGCGTAACAAGGGTCTGCGACAGTGCAACGGGGCGACGCGAGGGTGCAACAGGGGGTCGCGATGGTATAACAGGGTAGCGGTGTCGTTGCTGCAGTGCAACAAAGTCACGGAAGCACATCAGGGGGCTACGGTGGTGCGGTGCCGCGACGAGAGAGAGAGAGCCGACAGTGGTGACTGTAGTCAGAGGGCTAGCGGTGGGGTAAGGGGTGTAGGTCAGGGCTCTGATCTAGGATCGCCACTTTGATACCATGTGGAGATGAAAGAATGAATTGCTTATTGATGAAGCCATAGGGTTCTCTTACATTGGAGAGAAACATGTTGGCAAATTACATGAAGACAAAGAAAATAGAACTTACATAAACAATAGAAAAGATAGCTAATATCTCAACAATTAACGTATTAGAAAGGGGGATGGGCTACATATATATTCCCACATGATTAATAGATCCTCAGTCACGATAGTCCCACATAGTCCCACATACGTATAAGTGGTGGGGATTACTACTTGACAACTTGGGTTTAAGCATTTTGGGTGGTTGTCAACGAGTCCATTCGGACCGAACCCAACAAGTTGTCAAGGCCGGTTTTCCTCGATAACAGACCAAGGACCCAAGCTCGAGACATTACATACGATATCAGAGCTAATTTCCCTCTGATAGTGGAAAGATCTAAATGAGAGGTGGAGCCACCCCTACAAAGAGATAGGAGGAAAAGACTACCTAAAGGATGCAACTACCACTGTCATTGGGATTAAGTGATGAGCCATGTTGCAATGAGGACGCTGCGAATATAAGTATGGGTGTAGGCTATAGGTGGTGGGGATTACTACTTGACAACATGGGCTTGAGCATTTTGGGTGGCTTCCAATATGTCCATTCGGGTCGAATCCAACAAGTTGTCAAGGTTAGTTTTCCTCGATAACGGAACGGGGACCTAAGCCCGAGACATTACACCAACTTACTTTTTTTTAATATTTATGTGGAAGCACAAGTTCCTTGAATTAACCATTTTTACGAAGTGACATTCAATCTCAACATGCTTGAATTTATCATGCAAAATAGAGTTGTTGGATAAATTGGTCACGAGCTTGTTATCATAATACAATCTCATGAGTGACTCAAGAGTTATTCCAATATCCATCAAAATGATTGTAAGACACAATATCTATAATTCTCATTGCAATGACCACGTACTACGCTTCAACACTAGATCTTGCGTAATTTGTTGAGTGGTAAATCTTCCAGGTTTAATGCTTCTTTCCCAATCCGCATCTACGTGTCTCTATATATTGCACGCTACATCCTTGGTGAAATTGAGACATTTGACACGGTTATTTATGAACTACGGGATGCGTTCCACAACTTTCATGTGCATTAGCGGACACATGTATGACCTGGCTTACTACATTGACTGCATAGTTAATATCAAGTGTGGTCAAAATGAGGCACATCAACTTTCCGACAAGTCCTTGGCACTTGTTGAGACATCTTTACATTGTTCTCCATTGTTAATGTTCAACTTGTAATTTCCCTCAGTAAACATAGAAACATGTTTATAACCTAACTTTCCAGTTACCATTAATATCAAGAATTCTTTGACAACGAATGCGGCCTTCATAAGACATTATTTCAATATCCAAAAAATATTCCCGTATACTAAAATCCTTTAGATTGAATTCTGCAACAAGCTTTCTTTTTGTAGTCATGCAGTCTGCTCTTCATAATATCCTATGACGATCACATTGCCAACATAAACAAGGATCATACATTGTCTTGGCAAACAATGTATGATCCTCATTTCCTGTGATCATCATCATTCTAAGACCGCTTCATCCCATATAATGCCTTCTTTAGCTTGAAATGTTTTAATGTCCTCTCATAGCCATTTGGTATCGCATGTAAACTTCTTCTGAGAGTTCTCCATTAAAAAAAGCATTTTTCACGTCCATAGTTAGATTTACCAGTCTCAAAGTTCTGCAAAAGAAAGTATAACACACATTATATCTGTAGAAATCTATTATTCACTTTTGTACCTTTCTTGTATTTTTCTTTTCCCGTTGGACTCTTTATGTATTTTACCCATAGGCTACTCTCCTATATAAGAGAGCCTAGGGCTGATGGAATAAGTAAGCTTTCTCGTTTCCCAACATGGTATCAGAGCAACGGTCCTAGACCGGAGTTCTCGAACCAAACCCTAACCCTAGCCCCCACCTTCAAGCCTTCCACGCGCCTTCCGCGTCACGTCGCCCCCGGCCACGCTTGGCGTCGCCTCCGACCTCGCGCCTCCTCCGCGCGTTGAGCGCTGTGCTCGGTCCTCTTCGCCTCCTGCGCTGTGCGCGCTGCACGCTATGGCGTGATCCTTCGCGCATCTATTGCGCGTGATCTTGCGCCCCTGCGCGTGATCTCGCGTGCCCCTGTGCGTGATCTTCCTGTGCTCCTAAGTCGCGCACAGTGCTGCACGTGATCTTCCTGCGCGTGATCTCACGTGCTTCAGTGCGCACAACTGTGCGTGTAAAGCTCTCGACCTCCGTGCACGTGCAACCCTAATTCAAGTGCGTGTGCGGCCCCAGAACTCGTTCCGCGCACGCATCTCCAAATTAATGGGTTTGGTTGCTTGAGTCTACACATGCAACTAAACCCATTGATGTCCGTGTAGACAATCATATCTTCAGTCTACTACCCTAGTCTTCCGTTATCACTATGTCAGAAAGCAAGGCAGACATCCCATCTATAGGCGCCTTCAGAGGTCCAGCGCCTATTGTAAAGATGGATGGTTCAAATTATGAACTGTGGGCAATGCAGTTCATGAGTATGATGAAGTCAATCGGTAAGAAACACATTCTTACTGAAGAAGAGCCTACTGAGAAGACTGGGGTCAATGCCTCATGGGAGGCAGATGATGCATATGCCAAGGTTTGGCTATCTGGAACCTTGGCAATTGAGATTGCCAATGATATTCTTCATCAGCCCACTGCAAAAGCAATGTGGGATATTCTGGCTGCTACATATTCTCAGGCAAAGAATGAGACAAAGATTCTGCAACTCCAGCATGACATATTTACTATCAAGCAGAATGCAAGACCTCTGCACTTGTCGTACACATCTTTACGAGGAATGTTTGAGAAGCTTTATAGCTTCATGCCTCTCACAACCACTCCAGAGAAACAGAAGACCTATCGGAATGCCACTATGGTGAGTGTTTTTCTTGCTGCCCGTGATCTAGAGTACGAGGCAACACGTTCCCAGATCTTGGCGGATTCTACTATTCCTCCGATGGAGGAAGCTTTTCACATGCTGAGTCGTATCACTGTTTCTTCGTCTGCTACGAATCAGACTGCCTCAACCATGGAAACCAATCGAGGTCGTGGAGGTCATCATCAGTTCCGTGGACCTCGTGGCAGAGGAGGTCGTGTTCGGCCATCATGTACCTTTTTCCATCGTTCTGGACATACCGAAGACACATGCTATTCTAAGCATGGGTTTCCTGCTTCTACACGAGTCGCTGAACAGATCGAGCCCCCATCTGCTTCATCTATGGATTAGCGCTTTGACGATCTTGTAGCCCGTCTAAGGGGCATCATTCCTCCATCTAGTCCAGTTGCATCAGCTTCTACTTAAGAGAGTCACTCTGACGTTGCCGCGTCTGCATCTGCAAGCACTAGTACATCAGGTAGCACATATGCATTCACTAGCAGTAGTGGATCATATACTTTAGAGTGAATTTATGGACTCTGGTGCCACACATCATCTGTGTGGTGATCAAAGTCTACTTACAGGGTACAAACAGATTCCTCCAGGCCGTACAATGGTTATTGCTAATGGAACACATTCCCCGATTACTGGTCAGGGGGAGATTAGACTGACACCATCCATGCATCTCAAGAATGTGTTACATGCACCTGATTTTTCGATGAATTTGTTGCCCATTAGCCAAGTTACAAAGGATTTACACTCTCGAGCAATTTTTGATCCATCTTCTCTTGTTTTTCAGGACATCCTTACGGGCAACGTGATTGGGCGTGGCTATAAGCAAGGCAGCCTCTATCGTCTTAGTCGGACTCCTTATGCTGGAACCCCATCTCTACCTGTTAGATCCATCTCCCCATTACTATGGCACCTGTGATTTGGACATCTACCGCTTCAGAAACCGCATCATGTGTTACCTCAGGTTTCACCTCACATATCCATTCAACACATCTGTCTCCGGTCAGAGGATGCGTGCCTATATCATGACAGCATACGACATAGGACTTTGGTTATCTCGATCTCGTTAAGTCAACTCTTTGACCTAACTTATCTAACACCTCTGAATCTCTATTCCTATGCAGAGGACCTGCATCAAGAGTTCGATTAGATATCAGCCTAAATGAGAAAGGATTGACATCTCCTACTCAGGCTGGAGATCATCTCTTAACAATCATTTGATGGTGCTTGATGAGTCCTTAATCTAACTCTTTAGATATTCATCAAAGCACCGACCTCTATGATTCAATAATTGAATCATCAGCTGTATGATCATCAAGATGGCCATGGTACATAACTCTAATTGTACTAAGGGACCTATTATGCAAATTATTTATTCTTCATTTCAGATCAGAGAATGATATTCATAATAACATTTATTGCATAATGGCTCGTCGTGAGCTCGCATGTCCAACAGATAGCTAGGTATTTAATATTGGGAGAAAAGAGAGTTTCATTGTGAGGATCGTATTTTAATATTGTAACAATTAGTTCTTGTATTTTACTATTTATCTGCATTAGTATCTATTTCAGTTCAGATTACTATTAAAAGAATATAAAGAGGACTGACTGTATACATGGATATGACCTTCCCTGAATTCATGTACAATGAAATTTATGGAAACTATGATATGATTTTGTTTAATTGATCTTGTTAGTCCTAGACATTAAGAGGAACATTGATTACGGGAGAACAAAATTAGTGCTAAATGGTAGTTGAATGTTTTGCATTGGATTGAATTTGAATCCAAACTCAATAAGTAGCGTGTAATCTAATCATTACAAAAATGATAATATGTGACCACAAGGACTGATTTCTTCATGAAATAATCCTTTATGTATAATCTATGAATCCTTGATCCCTATTAATAAGATCGTTGACTAGATACCTAGGTCGGTAAAATTAACAATGGTAGAAATTGGGAAAGAACGAGGAATTGAGTGGTGGTGAACCGGTGATGACTGGCAATTAATAGTGCCGGTCATGGTAACCCTTACACCAGACCATGCGAGGGTGCAGTGACCCTCAACTGGGCGGGAGATTGGAAGCCCAGTTAGGGCAGCGGCCGCCAAGTGCGCGGGTCTAGGATTCCAGTCCCTTTTTGGTTTTTACACGAGCTCGCAGTGTTTTTACGCCTCGTTAGGATCCCGACTTTGGCCAGTTCCGCCGACCCTCTGTTTTAGGATACCCATGCGGGGGATCCTCGGTTTTCAGTTTTTCGTACGAGCTTGTTTGCCCGTACTAGTCGGGTCGTAAACTAGAGCGACTTTTCCGGAGAGTCTCTCTCACCCGTCTCAGTGGCGTAGTTTTGGAGTAGACCTATCCCTCTATTAGACCGCACTTCCAATTAGAGGGCGAGACGGAAGAGCCCTTTTGTAGGCTACCTCACCGCTTGAGTTTTACTTTCGCCAACAGACTTGGCGATTCCTCATCCAGATCATCCATATCTACATCTAAATCATCTAGAGTTACATCTGAGACAGTTGCAGTTTGAGATTTGGAGGAAATCACAATTAAAATTGAGTTGATTGGAATTGACTATAATCTGATTTGAAATCCCTATAAGCTAGTGGACGTGTTGGGAACTTAGTTAGGATGCATTATACAACACAACATGCCTACGGAGGCACTCCAACCCTAAGGCACTCCCCACGCTTAGAGTCATAGTGTGAGGTTGCACTCTAACCAAGACCACAGACTATCCACTAGACTTAAGAATTTAAATGAAATCAAGAAACCTTTCCAAACTCAACTTTTCTATCATCAAAATTCACAAACATGATCTCTGAATAATATATGCATACTCTTGATCAATCAATTTCAATATAATTATGTTATATATGGGAAATGCTGGGATAATGGCTGCTCATGGGAGGTGCTTACAATTGAAAACGTTAAATCTGATGAATGTGGAATGTGAATGTCATACGCAAAGGCAACGCAACGTGAAAAATTTTCCCGTAAATTCATACATTTAATGCGATGCCAATGAATGTAATATTGCGAATGTAGCGTAAACAGGCACCCGGATCCGAGGGGATTCACACATCTCCCTTGAATTGCACTGCTAAGATCAAACCAACGTCAGAGGACCCACGAAACAACGCTTCTCCAACGCTTCTGCCC
Source organism: Ottelia alismoides (assembly GCA_037367405.1). NCBI lineage: Eukaryota > Viridiplantae > Streptophyta > Magnoliopsida > Alismatales > Hydrocharitaceae > Ottelia > Ottelia alismoides. The sequence goes on along the minus strand of JAZKJV010003847.1, from coordinate 39,573 downwards.
TCGCCCACTAGCACGTCGGACCTCCTCTCCCCACGGGGTGCTCCTTGGTAAAGAGGATAGTTGCAGGACCTGTGCGGTGACGGTGACAACAGAAGCGACGGATCGGCTCACGGCATTGCCGCGCCCAATGCGAGAGGGAGCCACATCTAAAACACCCTTTCCCGAATGGGTTGGAGAACACTCGCGGAGAGCTTCCACCCCCCTTGCACCGGCTAGCCCTTCTCCCCACGACCAACGTCCATCCACTGTCGGGCCCCCCGCCCTCCCCAAACATGTAATTGTTGAACTTAACAAACTGAGAAAATTAATAATGAAATATCAACAGACCTCAATCATGACATTGAGCTTATGTAAGAAACAATTACAAGCTGTCAAAATACATAGTAAGTTACATAGAAACTCCTAAATTATACACCCATCTTCAATGACATGGATGATCTTTAAAAAGTAACACTGTCGTGGTCTAACTTATTACATACAAGTTCCTAAATTGTACACCCATCTTCAATGACATACATGATCTTTAAAAGGTAACACTCTCATGCTCTAACTTTATGATTCGTATTAATGTGGTTTGAGACTAATATTATTGAGTTGATCATGTTATATTTATAGCCTTAAATTACATTAACTCAAATCATCATCAAAACAACAAAGCCTTTTCCCACAATTAAGTGGGGCCGGTTACATGGATTTTCTGCCTCCATTTAGACCTATTTTGGGACTAGCTCAAAATCATATCGAAAATAAATCTCGACGAGTGGTTACGACATTGTTACCTTCTAAAGTTTGGGTACAATATTAAAATTGGATGTACAGTTCAGATACTTTTCCGTAAAATACTCATTTTTATTTTTATATTATGAAAAAAAAGGAAAGTAATAAAGCTTCATAGAAAAAACACCTGTGGATATGCCACAGCTGAGGACACAGATTTTATCAAGTGGAGCAGATGGATTGATCTTGGCAAGGCATCCTGAGTGGACCACAGTATACTCGCTGAAGGTTGATGTCCCCAGGAAGTGATTGATGGGAGCCCCATTGATGGAAAAACGTGACATCCCATCACTTAGCATTACTCCCCTGTCAGTGTTTATCCTCAACAGCTCACACATGTTACTCTCTTCTGACTTGCAGTGTGCACATTCCTTGCATTCTCCAGTGAAAACAGGAAGAACATGATCTCCAACCTGCAGATCTTCCACACCTTCGCCGATACTCTCCACTATTCTGTCACAAATATTTAATGTAACTTCTGTCATGTAATAGACCATAGCCATCCAAATCTTAGATATAATCAAAATTTCTACATCTGTTATTTTTCTTGAAACCCACGTAATATTATGGAGCATTTGCTGATGCATAAAAACTCCTGTAATATGGTCCACCGAGTTTAAATAGGCAGCACATCCAAATTCCATGTTAAGAAGTCCTCACAAGTGCATTAAAATAGCCCTATCAAAAAGTAATGGTACCTGTTAGAGTAATAGAAAACTCTGATGTGTTATTCCATAGAGCCCTCGGGTCTCTTATATAGAGAGAAAACCCTTGGGTAAATTACAGAGACGTACAATATATAAATAGAAAATATGAAACATTACATCCCAACATATATAAACCTCTACACTCCCCCCTCAAGATGGAGCATAGATATCTATCATGCTCAGCTTGGAAGAACATCTCTGGAAAGGTCCTCTGAGCAATGGCTTGGTGAATATGTCAGCAGTCTGGTCCTCTGAACTGACATGAGAAGTGGAAATGAAGCCCTTCTGAATCATGTCCCTAGTATAATGACAATCCACTTCGATGTGCTTTGTTCTCTCATGAAAAGCTGGATTGTTGGCAATAAACAATGCTGCTTGATTGTCACATTGAAGATTCATAGGCAAGGGGACATCTACATTCAAATCTTCTAAGACTGCTTTAACCCACATCATTTCTGTGCTTGCTTGTGCCATGGCTCTGTACTCGGATTCAACACTGGATCTCGCCACAACAGTCTGTTTCTTGCTTTTCCAAGAGACTAAAGAGCTTCCTATGAAGATAGCAAATCCAGAAGTAGACTTACGATCCCTTGGACATCCTGCATAATCTGCATCTGCACAAGCTGAAATAGACAGATCTGTATCTTTCTTGAATAGCAACCCTGTGCCTGGAGAAGACTTCAGATATCTCAATATCATATACAAGGCATCCATATGAACTTGCCTCGGCTGCTCCATAAATTGACTCACCCGGTTTACTGCAAAGGCAATATCCGGTCGAGTTATAGTAATGTATAAGAGCTTACCCACCATCTCTCTGTACCTTCTTTTGTCCACCTCCTCGGTATCATCGTACAACTTCATGCTTGGGTCCATAGGCGTACTTGAAGGTCTGCATCCAGTCATTCCTGTTTCAACTAGCAAGTCTGTGACATATTTTCTTTGAGTCATCACCATTCCTTGTGCATTTCTTGCAAACTCTATCCCCAGAAAATATCGTATCGTGCCCAGATCCTTCGTAATGAACTGGCTTCCCAACAGGGACTTGGTTATCTCAATCCCCTGAGCATCATCTCCTGTAACCAAGATGTCATCAACATATATCATAACAACAACTGTACCTCTAGGGGTCTTCTGGACGAACAGTGAATGGTCCGCATTTGATCTCCTGAACCCCTGTCGTTCAATTAGCTGGGAAAGCTTCTGGAACCATGCTCGGGGACTCTGTTTGAGGCCATAGATAGCCTTATGAAGTCTGCACACCATCTGAGTCTCCCCCTCAGCAGCAAACTCTGGTGGTTGCTGCATGTAGACTTCCTCCTGTAGGTCACCATACAAAAAAGCATTCTTGACATCAAGCTGGAAAATGGTCCAGTTACGTACCACAGCAACAGATAGGAGGATGCGAAGAGTGGAGTGTCTCGCCACCGGTGAAAAAGTATCCAAATAATCTACCTCATACGTCTGGGTAAATCCCCGTGCTACAAGTCTGGCCTTGTATCTGTCTAGACGTCCATCCGCATGATATTTCACCGTAAACACCCACTTGCAACTCACCACAGAGGCACCTGGAGGAATGGGGACAAGAGACCAAGTCCCTCTAGATTGCAAGGCACGCATCTCCTCCTCCATGGCTAGACACCAACAATCAATCTTCATGGCATCCTGATATGTCCGTGGAATCTCAACTGACGAGACAACAACTGCAAACTTCTGGAAATCCCCACTGAGACGATGAAATGAGACATGAGAGGCAAGAGGATATGAAGCACACTGTCTTCGCTGCTTCCTGTGAGCAATGGGCCGATCCAAATCATCCATGACTGTGTTGACCGGTTGATCCTCCTCCTGTAGTAAAAGCTCCTGCACAGGTGCATTGTCTAACCCATCATTAGTGTTAACATCAGAACATACCTGAGGCGTGTTGGATGGTTGACATGTAGCTTGAGCAGGGCCTGGCCGCCTTGTATAGAACTTAGTAAAAGGTACAACTGGAGGTGGTGGCGGGGGTGGTGGTGGTAGTGGTGGTGGTGGATGTGTTGGTGGAGTAGAGGATTGACCCAGGCTTGGAGGTGCAGGCACATAGACATTGGAATCTGTGGATGTGGAGGAGACCAATCTGTCACCTGCAGGTGAGAAGTACATGACAGGTTCGAAAAATGTAACATCTGCACTCACATAGTACTTGTCATGAACAGGGTCATAGCAACTGTATCCTTTCTGTGTCCTGGAGTAGCCCACAAAAACACACTTGATAGCCCTAGGAGATAGCTTATCAAGCCCTGGAGATAAGCGGTGGACAAACGCAACAGTGCCAAAGACCCGAGGTGTAAGTGTAAACAAATCTTTGTCGGGAAAAAGAATAGAGATTGGAGACTTTTCCCCAAGAACAGTTGTAGGCATTCGGTTGACCAGATAACATGCTGTAAGTATAGCATCCCCCCAAAAGGATAATGGAGCACAACTCTAAATAAGTAATGTGCGAGCAATATCAAGGAAATGTCGATGCTTCCGTTCTGCAACCCCATTTTGTTGAGATGTGTAAGCACATGTGGTTTGGTGGATAATGCCTTTAGAAGAAAGGAAGCGAGCAAGTGAACGAGTGCAGAACTCCAATGCATTGTCAGTACGCACATACTTAACAGTAGATGAAAAAACATTTTGAACTTCATTGATAAGATTTTTAATAACACTTCCTGCTTCAGATTTATTTTTAAGAAGGAAAGTCCAGGACACTCTAGAAAAATCATCAACCACAACTAAATAGAACCTGTGCCCCTGATGATCTGGGACACGACTTGGACCCCAAATATCTATGTGAAATAACTCAAATGGGGAGCGACTGCTCCGACTCTGACGACTGAGGAAGCTAGACCGATGGTGCTTCCCTAACTGACATGCTTCACAACGAAAAGAAGAACTCGGAGAGATCTGAGGCAGGAGGTGGCGCATTTTCTGTAGCGGCAGGTGACCAAATCGAAGATGCCAGGTATACGGAGATACGGAGCCCTGGGAATGCAGTGAGACGCCAGCGTAAGAGTTTCGGACGAGACGATAGAGGCCATTGTGCTCAGAGCCACAACCAATCATCCTTCCCGTTAGTATGTCCTGAAAAATAACAGACGATGGGTCAAAAATAGCATGACAGTGCAAATCACGTGTAATCTGACTAATGGATAAGAGGTTCATAGAGAATTCTGGAGCATGAAGAACATTCTGTAAGTGCATAGAGGGTAGCAAAACCGTCTCCCCCTGACCGATGATAGGGGAATGAGTGCCATCAGCAATGAGTACAGAGCGACCAGGCTGAACAGCTCTGTAGGACTGCAGAATATCTTTCTCACGGCAGAGATGATGGGTAGCTCCAGAGTCGACAATCCATCCTGTGAGATCATGACTATGAAATGAGACTGAAGGACTACCTGAGGCACTGGCTGAAGCAGATGTACTAGCTGACGCCGAGGCCGCAACATCAGAAGCTTCAGCACCCTCTGACGGTGACTGTGGCATGATATCACGAAGCCGTGCCACTAGCTCCTCGAACCTGTGATCTGGAGTAGATGCTGGTGGACCCTGAACATGATCAGCGACACGTGCAGAAGGAGGGAAGCCATGCTTGGAATAGCATGTATCCTCCGAATGACCAGTACGACGACAGAATGAGCACGTAGAGCGTATGCGACCTCCGCGGCCACGTCCACCACTTCCTCTGCCACGAAATGAGGACGAACCACCACGTCCCCTGGAAACTGCCATTGCCGAGAGAGGTGCAGTCGCTGTATTCGATGGAACAGGTACACAACTGAGCCTCCTGTATACTTCTTCCATCGGTGGGATGGTGGCATCTGCAAGGATCTGAGAGCGTGCTGCCTCGTACTCAGGGTCAAGGGCAACAAGTAATACGCCAACCATAGTGGCGTTGCGGAACGTCTTCTGTTGTTCCGGCGTAGCTGTGAGCGGAATGGTGCTATAGAGCTTCTAGAACATTCCACGAAGCGACGTGTACAGGGAATGAAGAGGCCTCCCATTCTGCTTCGTAATAAAGATATCATGCTGCAACTGGAGCATCTTCGTCTCGTTGCGTACCTGAGAGTACGTCGTGGCCAAAATATCCCACATCGCCTTGGCGGTGGGCTGATGGAGGACATCATTCGCTATCTCCGTCGTGAGCGTTCCTGAGAGCCAAACTTTGGCATACGCATCATCAGCCTCCCATGAGGCATATATTCCTGTCTTCTCCGGTGGTTCATCCTCGGTAAGAATATGCTTCTTACCACACGACTTCATAAGACTGAGGAACTGCATAGCCCACAGTTCGTAGTTTGTCCCGTCCATTTTGACGATTGGTGCCGAACCTTTGAAGGCACCTATGGCGGGCATATCGACCTTTTGTTCTGACATACTGCCGGAGAAGAACAACTAGTGATAGACCAAGAAAATGTTGTCTACCAAGACCTTTGTGGATTCAAGTGCATATGTAGACGTTATGCACTTGAACCCATCATCTAGCGGAGAAAGACCGGAGGAGAGAGGTTCCCCGGTGACAACCCGAGGCTGTGCAAGCCTCGGCGAGAGAGAGAGAGGCGGCAGCGAGGGGTACTCGGCGGCTGGGCTGGGCACCGCTGGCGGCTGGAGGGTGCCTGGCGGAGGGCTGGCGGCGCCGGGGGGTGACTGGAGAGCCCGGCGAAGGGCTGGGGGGTCCCGGCGGAGGGCTGGGGGCCCGGCGGCGGAGGGCTGGGGGCCCTGCGGAGGGCTGGACTGGCGGCGGCGGCGGGGGGGGGGGAGGGAAACCCTAGGGTTAGGGTTTTGGCTCTGATACCATGTTAGAGTAATAGAAAACTCTGATGTGTTATTCCATAGAGCCCTCGGGTCTCTTATATAGAGAGAAAACCCTTGGTTAAATTACAGAGATGTATAATATATAAATAGAAAATATGAAACAGTACATCCCAACATATATAAGCCTCTACAGTACCAATAATGCAACTAATTTATAGGGTAAAGCAGCAATTTGCCAACAATCGTTGGACCTAAAAATTAAGGGTTGTGACTCAATACGAATAATGAAGAGTATTTTGCATCGAACTACACATATCTACATATAAAATAGCTCAATGTAGGAATTGCAGAGATATCTTCATATACAAACAAATATGATCAAGAATACCGCAATTCTAAGAACAATAATCTAAGACCATTCCCTCAAGCTGGAGCATATCAATTCAGCATCTCCAACTTGAATTAACCTCATGCAGTTGGCATCAAGGAAGTGCCTCTGGGAGAGAGCTTGTCAAGACCAGGAGAGAGCTGATGAACAAGAGCAACAGAACCAAAAACACGAGGCGTAAGCGAGAAGAGATTCGTCTCGAGAAATGCAATCAAGAACGGGATCTTCTCTCCAAGCGCCGAAGAGGGCATATGATTTACCAAATAACAAGCAGTTAGAACCGCATCTCCCCAATAGGAATGAGGAGCACGACTCTGAATCAAAAGGGTTCTAGTAACATCTAAAAGATGGCGGTGTTTCCTTTCAGCCACCCCATTCTGTTGGGAAGTATATGCGCATGATGGCTGATGCACAATACCATTAGACCTAAGAAGTTGAGAAAGCTGAGCACTGCAAAATTCTAATGCATTATCAGAACGTATGAACTTGACTTTTGCAGAGAAAATATTCTTTATTTCATTAATAAAAGACTGAATAACAGGACCATCATCAGAATTGTTATTAAGAAGAAAAACCCAAGACAAACGAGAAAACTCATCAACTGCAACAAGATAAAATCTGTGTCCCTGATGATCTGGGACACGACTAGGACCCTAAATATCGAAATGGAGCAACTCAAAGAGACTATGACTACTTGGACCCTGACGACTCTGGAAAGTGGACCGATGATGCTTCCCAAGCTGGCAGGCCTCGCACTGAAAAGTGGAGCGAGGAGAAATATGAGGAAGAATATGAATCAGCTTTTGCAGAGGAAGATGACCAAATCGCAGATGCCACATATATGGAGAAACAGATCCAGTGTGGATAGAAGAAGATGCGCCAACATACGGAGACTGCACAAGTCTGTAAAGGCCACCTTGCTCACGACCAGTTCTAATCACTCTGTCCATGAGTATGTCCTGAAACACAAGAGCAGATGGATCAAATAAGGCACGAAAATGTAAATCTCTGGTGATTTGACTAATTGATAATATATTCATAGAAAAATCAGGAGCATAGAGAACATTCAGAAGCCTCAATGTAGAAGTCAACTGCACCACCCCCTGACCAGTGATGGGGCAATGTGTTCCATCTGCTATCACAACTGATCGTCCAGGCTGAGGACGGAAAACACTAAACTGACCTCTGTCACCACAGAGATGATGAGATACGCTGGAATCCATAATCCATTCAGGTAAGTCTGTCATGTAGCAACTAGTAAAAGCATATTCAATACCTGATGTTGATGCAGATGCTGAGATAGCAACTTCAGAGGATTCTATAGGAGAGCTAGTGGATCCAGACGTGCCAGGCATAATCTCTCTCAGTCGTGCTATAAGCTCGTCAAACCACTGATCAGATGCAGGAGATGAACTCCTAGTCTGCTATGTCTGCTCTGCAACCCTGGCTGACGCAGGAAACCCATGCTTAGAATAGCAGGTTTCCTCGGAGTGGCCTATCCTGTGGCAGAAGGTGCACTGTCGACCGCGACCGCCCCCTCCTCTACCGCGGTTGGAACTCCCCCTGCCACGATATAATGTATGGCTGCCTCTACCACGTGACGCCGCCATAGCTGAAGAAGTCTGCTGCTAGAAAGTACTCCCCGAGGGGATTAATAGTCTGCTCAACCTGCGTTACGCCTCCTCCATAGGAGGTATGGTGGCATCAGTGAGGATCTGGGCACGAGCTGCATCATATTCCGGATCCAGGGCTGCTAGAAATACCCCAGTCATCACAAAGTCTTTGTATGCCTTGAGCTGCTCTGGAGTAGCAGTCAAGGGTATGTAGCCATGTAACTTCTCGAACATACCCCTCAGAGAAGTATAGAGGGTGTGAAGAGGGTGACCATTCTGCTTCGATGTGAAGATATCATGCTGGAGCTGGAGTATCTTCGACTCATTCTTTGTTGGAGAGTATGTCGCGACAAGAATGTCCCACATAGTCTTTGTAGTAGGCTGACTCAGTATACCATTAGCTATCTCCGTGGATACAGTCCCAGATAGCCATACGCGAGCATACGCATCATCCGCCTCCCATGAGGCATTTGTCCTAGTCTTGTCGCGTGGCTCCTCTGTCGTGAGGATGTGCTTCTTGCCACTACATTGCATCAAACTCATGAATAGCAAGGCCTACAGTTCATAATTTGTTCCATCCATTTTGACAATAGGTGCCGGACCTTTGAAGACACCCAGGGATGGGACATCCACCTTGTTGTCGGACATGATGACAACTATCTTCAAGACTGGGCTAGCAACAATAGATACCGGCATCTACACTGACATGCAGGAAGATGACTATGGGTGCAGACTCAGACCACAACCTCTTCCATTCTTTTGGAGAGTCCTTTGGGTAACTAGGGTATATCTAGGGTTTCAGGTTATACCCTAGGTATCCAAGGATCCGCGGGAGAACATACACGTGGAAGGCTAATTGCCTACTACACAAGGGCACCGGCAACGACGGCAACACTTGAGGCTGAAGACGGCGGCGAGCCCGTGAGGACAAGGCGGCGGCGAGCCCGCGAGGGAAAGGAGGCGGCGAGCCCGCGATGGCGACGAGCCCTTGAGGGTGGCAAGCCCCTTGAAGGCAACAAGTCCGTTGGGAGGGGGCTGGGCGACGACGAAACCCATGGAGGCGCGGTGGCATGTGAAGCTCGTGAGGGCTAGGGTTTAGGTGGGGGTAGGATTGTAGGGCACATGCTCCGGTCTAGGATCGTCGCTCTTATACCATGTGGAAGGGGAAAATAAAGTTATATTCCATCTAACCCTAGAGCTCTCTTATATAAGAGAAAAACTCTAAAAGTAAATTACATAAGCAGGACAATAGAAATAAACAATATGAAAAAAGACAAAATAAGATAAATATCTTAACAATTTACAATTTCAAGATCCATCAACTGAGTTATATGTGATAACAGATGTATGGGTGATGGGTGAACAAGGAATTCACATACAAAACAACTTAAAAATCAATTTTCATGCAAGTAGCTTGTTAAATTTATATGTCAATACCTATCTACTTGCTTCTTTTTAAAATCATTGAAACACATGTTTTATATTATAATAAATTTGATTGTACTCAACCTTTGTTGACATATCTCTTGTTCCCGCATGTATGGCAGGCAAGGTGCCCGCATCACAGTAAATTGATAGCTGGATGTTGAGCTTCCGCAGTTTTTGTTATGGTACACATGTTATAGTTTTTTTGTATAAGATAATGCAAATGTTTTTCTTTCTCTTCTGTTACATTTTGGGATACATGTACATAATGCAGTTTTTTTTGTTACATGTAACTGTATATGAAAATTAATGCAATGTGAATTGGTGACACTTGGTGTTAGTTATGTGGTTGTTTACATTATTTTGAATGTCAATTGAAACGCGAAAATTTTTCCCTCACTTTCAAGTGACCTAATGCAATCGATATCGAATAAAATACTGAGTGTTGTGTAAACAGGTAACCCAGATCCACGTGCATCACAGTTTGGTATCAGAGCAGTGGTACCCTGCTACATACATTCACAGTATTAAAATTTCCGATCGCATTAAGTTCTCAGATAGCAATAGTCCTCCGACTTATCGCGGGTTCGAAAGGGAAATATGACATTCAAATTCAATAACCACAAATGTCATCAATTATAATTAATTTTCATATTGTATCCCAAGAAGAGAAAATGTCAATCGATGGTATCCACAAACGTCAATTTTTATGACTAATAATATTGGTTCTCGAGTATAACCATGACATCCAGAGCTGGCCATGAGATGGTGGATCGTTTAGAGCGCAACCTGACCACCCTCACCGACCTTGAGCAGCAACAGACTGCCAGCAAGGTCAGCAGGACCAAATCTTGGCCCAACAGACAAAGATTGCAGATAGATAAACTGATATCGAGACGAGATTCGAGGAACTCTTTGATTTCACTTACCACCCATCTCAGGATGGAACATGATAGGACAAACCTTAGTCTATAGAGGTTCAATAGCCTCAGTTTGATGATCCACATGAGGAGATGCCGGCACATGAAGCAGAGGATGGAGTTTATGACAGGGAGCAGGACCCTATACCTTTTGTCGATGAGTTTGCACCCGACCACTCTGCCATTCACAGGCATCAGGTGATATTCACTTCCTATCAGTGAGTCAATGTGACTATGTTCGAGGGCACCGAGATATCAGATGAGGCCGAGCAGTGGCTGAAGAGGGTGATGAAGGTACTTCGGATGATTCGAGCACCACAAGATGCACAATTATCTTTTATGGAGTATTCATTGACAACATTCACCGAAAGATGGTGAGAGGCGACATTTTTCGAGTTGGGACACGAACCCACGTGGATCCATTTCGAGACGAGATTCAGATCCCACTTCTTTTCTGGAAGTGGAAGGAGTCCCATCGTCGACTATTCGCAGAGCTCAGACAGGGGCAGATGACAGCTAGACGGTACTTTGTTCGCTACATCAAGTTGTCGCAACATACATACACAAGCAGTCATTGCTTTTCCAGATAAGAATATGAAGAAGTTCATCATAGGGATGCGGGAAGAGGTGCAGGAGAAGCTGGTCGAACTACGTATCACTTCTATCTTCAAGGCTACTGATGCGGCAAAGAAGTTTGAGGATATCAGAGAGAGACGCTTTGTGAGTTCACCTGGAGCGGTACCCACACTACAACGATCATTCGAATCGATACGACGACCGTTCCAGCAGCAGAGATCGGCTAGGAGATTTCATCCTTCAGGTTAAGCATTTTTTGGCAATGCTTGCTCATCTCCAGTGACTACCTTAAGAGGAGCACTTGCCAGACGTGGCACGAGTTCAACACAACCATCTAGATCATAGAGAGTGGACATACCCCCTACAGAACTGACTCGGAACACTGATACAACTACTACTCCTACCCCGATTGTGCGATGCTATTTGTGCAATGAGTGTGGTTACTACCAGTATCAGTTCCCCCATGCTTCTAGTGAGGCTCGACCACAAGCACAACCTTCACAGCTGCAGGCACAGTGTATTGAGAATTTCCATGGTAGGAACTCCAATTTCAGAAGGCCGCTGAGACAGACAGAGTGTGACCAGTTTGAGTACTGCACCATCTAGACAAGGACAATTACATGCAGTAACCGAGGAGCAGGCACGATCAATAGCTACTATGGTGAAAGGTAAGGTCTCAATCCTGAGCCGACCTTTCCATGTTTTGTTTGATTCTGAAGCAGCACATTCCTTCATTGCTTCGAGATTACTAGCTTCATTAGGTAGAGTTGCAGAGGCACTATATCCTCGTTACTACATCCATGGGCCAGGTGGCTACTTGTTAGTCATTTCACAGATAGTCAGAGACTTACCAGTGTTGATTGGCAGTCGCAAGATGATCGTAGATTATCTGCTTCTACAGCTTGATGAGTTTGATTTGATTTTAGGCATGAATTGGTTGTCATCTCATCATGCCTTAGTTGATTGCTTTAGGAAGACGGTTGTCTTCAGGATTCCAGACTTACTCGAGTTTACCTTTGAGGGTGCATTACATGACTCCAAAATGAAGTACATTTCAGTGTTGCAAGCTCAGAGACTCGTTGATCAAGGATGTGATTCATATTTAGCATTTATTCGAGAGACATCCGATCATGAGCCGATGACCAAGACATCAGGGTGGTGTCAGACTACCCTGATGTATTTCATGATGATTTACTAGGGCTACCTCCTAAGAGATTGAGTTCGAGATCACAATGCTATCAGATACACAACCAATCTCGATGGCTCCTTACCGCATGACACCAGCTGAGTTGGAGAGCTGAAGGTGCAGTTGCAGGAGTTAGTTGACTTAATTTTCGCGAGATCGAGCATTTCACCTTGGGGTGCTCCCATTCTTTTTGTCAGGAAGATGGATGGATCGATGAGATTATGCATTGATTACCGACAATTGAATAAGTAAACGGTGAAGAACCGTTATCCCTTGTCGCACATTGATGACTTATTTGATCAGCTACAAGGATCTTCGGTGTTCTCGAAGATCGACCTTTGATCTAGCTACCATCAGCTGAGGATTCGAGATGCAGATATTCCGAAGACAACTTTTAGGACCCGATATGGACACTACGAGTTTGTGATAATGCTATTTGGGCTCACCAATGCCCTTGCAACATTCATGAACATGATAAACATGATCTTCCGTCCAGCTTGTGGCAGTGTTCATCGATGATGTACTGATTTATTGTCGAAATGAATGGGATCACGCGAATGATCTGAAGATAGTCCTGGACACATTGCGAGAACACAAGTTGTATGATAAGCTGAGCAAGTGCGAGTTTTGGTTATCACATGTCTTATTTCTTGGACATGTCATTTTTGGAGTAGGTATCACAGTTGATCCTGAGAAGGTTGAGGTAGTCATGTCTTGGGAGCAACCCAAGACAATCACTCAAATTCGTAGCTTACTTGGATTAGCGGGCTATTACAGATGCTTCGTCAATGGATTTTCTCGAGTTGTTCTTCCTCTGACGCGGTTGACACAGAAGGGGATTCCGTTTATCCGTGATGATTCATACGAGCATGCCTTCAGGACATTGAAGGAAAGATTGACTACTGCTTCCATTCGTGCACTTCCTTCAGGCACTCAAGATTATTTTGTATATACAGATGCCTCGGGAGAAGGTTTAGGAGCAGTGCTGATGCAGCAAGGTCACGTGATTGCTTACGCATCACGTCAATTGAGGTCGCATGAACGGAATTAACCCACCCATGACTTGGAGTTAGCGGCAGTTGTCTTGGCCTTGAAGATCTTACGCTACTATCTCTATGGGTTGAATTTTGAGATTTCTAACAAGAGTTTGAAGTATATCTTTGATCAAAAGGAGCTGAACATGAGACATTGCAGGTGGCTTGAGCTACTGAAGGATTACGACTACAAAATCTCTTACCATACCGGTAAGGGAAACATGGTGGCAGATGCCATTAGCAGGAGAGCTCATGTTGAAAGTACAACAAACTGGTTATACACATGGGATATGCTCACAGCTTTGATTGATTGGCATCCTCAAGAGAGTACATCCATATCTACTGTTATACCTCCACGATTCAACATTCTTTGGGATCACATAGTAGAAGGACAGAAGTCAGATCCTTGGATTTGAGATAGATACATGCGTGCCATAAAGGATGAATTTGATGATTTTGTAGTGACAGAGTCCATTTTGTGGAAGGCTGGTCAGGTCGTTGTAGCCGATGATGAGCAGTTATGCAGAGATATCCGTAATGAGGCATACAGTTCACGATTATCTATTCATCCGGCAGCACAAAATGTATCGTGATCTACGTTGACATTTCTAGTGGGATAGAATGAAGCACGATGTGGCACATCATGTTAGCAGTTGCTTGACCTGTCAAATGGTCAAAGCTGAGTATAGGAGACTACCAGGGTTATTACAGTCTCTCCCCATTCCTGAGTAGAAGTGGGAGAGTATCTCTATGGATTTCGTCACTGGATTGCCGAGGACACCGGATGGCCATGATGCTATTTGGGTCATTGTTGACAGGTTGACTAAGTCAGCCTATTGTATACACATCAGCATGACCTACACTCCATCTAGATTGGCCAGGTTATATGTGCAGAACATTAGCAGGCTTCATGGTATATCATGTGAGGTGGTGTCTGATAGAGACTCGAGGTTTACATCTTACTACTAGCATCGGTTCATGGCAGCACTACAGACATAGCTGAATATGAGTTCCTCATACCATCCACAGACCGATGGACAGAGCAAGGCACCATTCAGACACTTGAGGATTTACTATGCGCATGTACCACGGAGTGGAAAGGGTCTTGGAAGGACCATATGTTGTTGGTAAGTTCACGTACAACAATAGCCATTATTTCAGTATCGGCATGGCCGCATGGCACCATTCAAAGCCTTATACGGGTGGAGATGCCTCACACTTCTCAGTTGGTGTGAGGTAGGTGATCATGCTCTTTACTCTGTGGATCTCTTGGAGGAGACTGCGAAGGTTGCTGATCTTGTGAGGCAGAAACTTCTGATGGCACAGAGCCGGGTGAAGAGCTATGCAAATCGTCGGAGAAGAGATTTGGAATTTTAGGTAATTGAATCCTCTTCTCTTAACCCATTTGCAAATATGACCTATTAAGATTAAACTTAATCTTTCGTATTGAACAAATTCATGTAAACACAGGTGGGAGATTGGGTGTTTCTACGAGTATCTCCCGTGAAGGGAGTACGGAGATTCGGTGTTCGTAGAAAGCTGGCACCACGATATGTACGACCGTTTGAGATTCTTGCTCGTGTGGGGAAGGTGGCCTACCGAGTAACCCTTCCTCCATGCATTTCTTCTATACACGATGTCTTTCACATATCCAATTTGAGGAAGTATGTGTATGACCTCGATACGTCATCAGCTACGAGAACCTTGACGTAGAGCCCGACTTGACATATGAGGAGAGGCCAGTGCGGATACTTGACAGTGTTGTGAAGAAGCTTCGCAGCAAAGAGATTTCCTTGGTCAATGTACTATAGCACTGACATGGTGTCAAAGAGGTGACATGAGAGACTGAAGCAGATATGCGGGCATGATAACCGTAGCTCTTTTCAGGTAACTGTAAAAAACAAGCCCATTTAATTTATACATATTGAGTAAAAATGTCTTGTTTTTCCTTTGAGGGTTTTCATGGGTTCAAAACCCTTTGAGGTTTTTATGGTCAGATGAAATTCAGATAAATCACATAGTGACATTGGCTCGAGCCTCGATAACGAGACTCCTTTTGAGGTTTTTATATAAATTTTGGTGGAGGAGAATGAAAATGGATGTTGCTTAATTTGTCCGCCTATATATTACATGCCAACAAGTCAAGGTAGCACAAGTGGTCTCCATGATTGTTTGAATCCCTTTCCATTTCCGAGTCGAAGAGGGAAGGCATATCAATGGATATGAAGCAATTTAAGTTTTTATTGATAGATGCACCATGTCAGCTCACTTCATACATGTTAGCATGTCATGCATGCATGCGTAGTTGATGAGTCTTTCTATTGAGAAGGTGATCCGGCTGCCTGGAGTTACAAGACATATCATTACGGGCATAGATCTACATTTCACATCCCATTTTTTAAAGAATTTCCGAAGACAATAACTATGAATTATGCTTGAGCTCAGTGCACCATCTAGACGAATGGTCATCCAAGCACACTATTCATATCTTGGAGGATATGTTACGGTGTGCGCTAGAATAGAGAGGGGCCAAGAAGGACCATCTCTTGATGAAAAAGTTTGCATGTGACAAAAAGTATCACGCAAGCATTAAGATGACTCTCTTTAAAGCATTATATAGTAGACGATGCCCGATCAATTTGAGTTGGCATGAGGCATCGATCAATAAAAAATGCAAGTTGGATGTGATTGCAAGGACTGCAGAGGCATTCAAGATTGCACAAGATAAATTGCTTACAATACATAGCAAGCAAAATATCTACAGTAAATGACGTCATAGCAATTAGAGTTTTGAGGCTGGTGACTTTGTGTTTTTGAAAGTGTCTATGTGAGTGGAGTTAAATGATTCGGTGTTCATGGAAATCGCTATGTGATTTATTAGTCCTGATATTGCAGAACGAGCAGAATGAGTTGGCTATCAGTTGGTGTTGGGAAAAATCGAGAACATGTTTATTCCAGAAACCCTAGGCTCTCTTATATAGAGGAGAGACCTACGGGTAAATTACATGAAACTAACACAAAGAAATAAAATAGCCGACAGGGTACATAGAAGCATATAAATATCTCTACACTCCCCCTCAAGATGGAGCAAAGATATCAATCATGCTCACCTTGGACGACAATTTTTAGAATGGCCCCCGGAGTAATGCCTTGGTAAAGATATTTGTTGTTTGCTCTTCTGAACTAACATGCGAGGTAGAGATCAATCCCTTCTAGATCATATCTCTAATATAATGGCAGACTACCTCAATATGTTTAGTTCGCTCGCGGAATGCAGGGTTGTTTGCAATGAACAAGGCGGCCTGATTATTACATTGTAACTGCATGGGTAGTGGAACATCTACATGTAAATATGCTAATACTGCTCGAACCCACATCATTTCTGTACTCGCTTGTGCTATAACTCTATATTCAGATTCGGCACTTGATCTAGCCACAAATGTTTGTTTCTTGCTTTTCAAAGAAACAAGAGAACTATCAACAAATACTGCAAATCTTGTTATGGACTTCCTATCCTTAGGACACCCTGCATAGTCAGCATCAGCACATGCAGATACCTTGAGAGTTGCCCCTTTCTTTTAAAAAAGTCCTGCACCTGGAGAGGACTTTAGATACCTCAATATCATGTATATAACTTTCATATGTATTTGCCGAGGTTGTTCCATAAATTGAGTCACTCGACTTACTGCAAATGTGATATCTAGTCGGGTAATGGTAACATACAAGAGCTTTCCAACAATCTCTCTATATCTCCTCTTATCCACTTCATCTGTATCATCATCGTATAATTTTATGCTAGGATCCATAGGAGTAGTAGAGAGTCAACACCCAATCATACATGTCTCAACAAGCATGTCTGTAACATATTTTCTTTGGGTCATCACAAGACCCTGCGCATTCCTAGCAAATTCCAACCCTAAGTACCTTAGGGTGCCTAGATTCTTAGTAACAAACTGACGGCCTAGAAACTCTTTCGCCATCTTTATTCCATGTACATCATCTCCTGTAACAAGAATATCATCGACGTAGACCATTATGACAACTGTACCTCTAGGTGTCCTCTGCACCAAGAGTGAATGATCTGCATTAGACCTCTTAAACCACTGATTCTCAATCAGATCTGAGAGCTTCTGGAACCATACCCTTGGACTTTGCTTGAGGCCATATATAGCCTTATGAAGTCTACAGACTCGCCCACACTCCCCCTCAGCAGCAAACCCAGGAGGCTGCTGCTTGTAGACTTCTTCCTGTATATCGCCATACAGAAATGCATTTTTAACATCCAACTGAAATAAAGGCCAATCACGTACCACTGCAACAGAAAGTATGATACGTAGTGTAGAGTGACGAGTCACTGGAGAAAAAGTGTCGAAGTAATCCACGTTGTATGTCTGAATGAAGCCACGTGCCACTAACCTTGCCTTGTAGCGATCAAGGCTGCCATTTGCATGATGTTTAATAGTAAACACCCATTTGCAACTGACTATAGACGTCCCAAGAGGAGCGGACTCCAAACTTCAAGTACCACGAGATTGCAACGCGGACGTCTCTTCCTCCATGGCCAAACGCCAGCGACTGTCCTTCAACGCTTCTTGATAATTCCGTGGAATCTCCACGGTAGATAAGGAAACAATAAATCTTTGAAAATCCCATGTTAGACTATGAAAGGACACTTGAGAAGCAAAGGGGTAAGATGCACAAGACCGCTTCTGCTTGTGAACCGCAATAGGTAGATCCAAGTCATAGGAAGCCTCCTCCATCTGATGGCTATCCTCCTGCATAGAAACATTGCCAGACCCATCATTAGAAATCATGTTATCAGAACAAACCTGGGGTGCATCAGATGAGGGACCAAGGCCATGAGCAGACATAGGTCGACGAGTATAGAATTTTGATAAGGGGGAAAGTATGTGACTGGGTAGAGGGCGGTGGTGGTGGTGGCGGCGGTGATGTTGATGGTGAGACGATAGGAACAAGTGGAGAAGGATATTGAGTAGTGGGAGGAGGTGGCACATTAATCGCACCATCGGAATTTGACGAAACCAATCTATCGCCTGTGGGTAAGAAAAACATCACAGACTCAAAAAATGTGACATCGGCGCTGATATATTATTTTCTGCGCAATGGATCGTAACACCGATATCCCTTCTGGGTCCTTGAGTACCCAACAAATACACATTTGATAGCCATAGGAGAGAGCTTATCAAGACCTGGAGTCATCTGATGTACAAACGCAACCGAACCAAAAACACGAGTAAGTGAGAATAAATCCTTATCAGGAAAAACAATGGAAAAAGGAGTCTTCTCACCCAAGACGGACGAAGACATGCGATTCACCAGATAACAGGCCGTAAGAACTGCATCACCCTAAAATGAATGTGGGGCACTACTCTGAATAAGAAGTGTTCAAGTGATATCAAGTAAATGACGATGCTTTCTCTCTGCAACACCATTTTACAGAGTGGTATAAAAACATGTTGTTTGATGAATAATGCCACGGGTTGATAAGAAATGGGATAGATTACATATGCAAAATTCCAAGGCATTATCTGTTCTCACAAATTTCACAGACGAAGAAAACACGTTCTGGACTTCATTGATAAAAGTTTTGATCATATCCCCGGCTTCAGATTTATTTTTCAATAAGAAAACCCATGACAAATGAGAGAAATCATCTACAGCAACAAGATAAAACATGTGCCCCTGATGATCAGGGACACGACTAGGACCCCAAATATCAACATGGAATAACTCAAACGGGGAGCTACTGCTCCGACTCTGACGATTTGGGAAAATCGAATGATGATGTTTCCCCAACTGACAAGCCTCGCACTGGAATGTAGATCCTGGAGAGATTTGCGGTAAAATATGCCTCATCTTCTGGAGAGGGAGATGACCAAAACGTAAATGCCAAGTGAAAGGAGAAAATGGTCCCGTTGAGATAGAGGATGCACCTGCATAGGGAGTTTGGACCATTCGATAGAGACCGCCCTGCTCACAGCCATAGCCAATCACCCTTTTCGTAAGAATGTCCTCAAAAACAAGAGATGATGGATCAAATATAGCTCGACAATGCAAATCCTTCGTAATCTGACTGATGGATAACAAGTTCATTGAAAATCAGGGGCATGCAACGTGTTCTTCAGATGCATTGAAGGGGTAAGAGTAATCTCCCCTTGTCCTACGATCGAGGAATGAGTCCCATCTGCTATCACTACAGTTCTTCCTGAAGAAACAATCTGTAGGTTGTAAGTTGTCCTTTATCTCCGCATAAATGATGTGTCGCCCCAGAGTCAATAATCCACTATGGAATCTGAGATCCATAACATGATGTAAATGCAAAAGTGCTACCTGAGTTGTTTGCTGTAGTAGAAGTACTGGCAGATGCTGAAGCTACAACATCTGAATGGCCTCCAGGAGATGAAGAAGGCATCATATCACACAGTCTGGCCAGTAGGTCGTCAAATCTCGCATCTGGAGTAGGAGCAACAGGTGACTCGACCTGCTCCGCTACAGGGGCTGATGTTGGGAAACCATGCTTAGAGTGGCATGTTTCCTCATTATGACCAAGACGATGACAAAATGTGTAGGGCTGACGAATGCGTCCTCCTCTACCACGAGGCCCACGCCCACGAGAGAAAGAGCCTCCTCTGCCACAGGAGGCTGTCATAGTCGAAGATGTCTGACTGGTGACAGTAGATGGAACGGTGATCCTACTGAGCCTGCAAAAAGCTTCCACCATGGTATCTGCAAGGATCTGGGAGCGAGCAACATCATATTCAGGATCCAGGCTGCTAGGAATACACCAACCATAATGGCATTCCTATACGTCTTCTGCTGCTCCAGAGTGGTCGTGAGTGGTATAAAGCTGTGAAGCTTCTCAAACATCCCTCGCAAGGATGTGTACAACGAATGGAGACGGTGTCTGTTCTGTTTAATAGTGAAAATGTCATGCTAAAGCTGGAGTATCTTAGTTTCATTCCTCGCCTGAGTATGTAACTGCGAGAATGTCCCACATAGCCTTAGCAGTAGGCTGATGCAGGACATCATTGGCGATTTCTGTCGTCAATGTTCCTGAAAGTCAGACCTTGGCATGGCCTCAAATTTCAACGAAATTCGGTCGAATTTCTGTCGAATATCGATATCCAGTCGAAATCGAAATTCGACCGAAATGATCGAAATGACCGAAATATGGGGGTCCTAGTACAAAAAATGACCATGACTGAAATTCCGGTCGAAATTCCACCGAAATTCCACCGAAATTCTGTTTTAGTCGATACCGAAATGGTGACCGAAACCGACATTTAGGGCCTTGGACCTTGGCATATGCATCATCTGCCTCCCAAGAGGCGTTCACCCCAGTCTTCTCCATCGGTTCCTCTTCGGTAAGAATATGCTTCTTACCACTCGACTTCATGAGAGTCATGAACTGCATTGCCCAGAGCTCATAGTTCGTCCCATCCATCTTGACAATAGGCGATGGACCTCTGAATGCGCTAGTGGAGGGAATATCGACCTTACTTTCTGACAAGATGCCGATAGAGGAAGACTGGGGTTAATAGAAGTATGAAAAACAATCGTCTACACGTACATAAAGGGGTGTGGTTGCGTGTGTAGACTCAAAGCAAAACCAACCCCATTAACCAAGCGAAGAACGCAGGAGGGAGGTACAGGTGCATCCCTTCCCGAGCACGAGGCGGCGCACGCAGGTATGCATTAAATCTTGCGGGCGCACACTGATGAGCAGCGCCGCACGCGGGGATGAAAACTGCGCTGCACGCAGGCACACGCAGTTGCACGCAGGCGCACAAGCGCACAGGCGCAGGCGTGCAGGCGCATCACGTAGGTGCAGAGGTGCCACACGCGGGGAAGAGAGCTGGCAGCGCAGGGGCTGGGCGGTGGTGGTAGGATTAGGGCACAAGAGCTCCAGTCTAGGACCACTGCTCTGATACCATGTTGGGAAAAATCGAGAACATATTTATTCCAGAAACCCTAGGCTCTTTTATAAAGAGGAGAGACCTACGGGTAAATTACATGAAACAGTCACAAAGAAATAAAATAGTCGACAGGGCACGTAGAAGCATATAAATATCTCTACAGTTGGCACTTCCTCCACACTTAGCATGCATACATAATGTATTTTACATTTCAAACCTCTGAAATACATGCATGACCTACAACATGCCATCGATTATGATGGTCTACAAGTAGATTCTAAGATGTCTTACATTGACGAGCTGGTCTGTATTGTTAACAGATTAATTAGTACATTAGGATAAAAATAGGTACTACTAGTGAAGGTTCCCCGGTAATGTTAAAGTTTCGAGGAAGCCATATAAAAGCCGAATGCAAAGATGCGGTAGAACTATCCTTATTTATTCAAAGGTAAAACCTAGCTTCATTTGTTTTGGTTGCACCATGAATAGTGATGGGTCGACCTTTTTAAGATCATTATGTGACATCATACCTCCTTTTAGCCTTAAGTCTCGAGAACGAGACTTGTTTTAAGGTTGTTATGATGTAAACACCCAAAATTTTGTTTATTTTCATTCTCCAAAACCTTATCACTATTTTACTCAAGAAAACTCTCACTGAACCGATTCCAATAAGCTTGAGAATGCAAAATTCCAACACTAGTAGCTCAAGTTATGCACATTTTAGTACAATGACATTATCGTAAATATGAAATTATTGGTGATTATGAGACTTGAACGTTTGAACTTCAATTCAAATCCCTCTTCCTCTCTAATGATGCCCATGAACCCCTAATCCATTTTCCACCTTCCATAGCCATCGAGAGAAGGAGAGATCATCATTGAGGCCGCCAGAGGTACAGTCACCGAGGAAGCTTGTTTGGAAGGGAAACCATGCAAGAAAATAAACTCCACCCTCTGTTTGTCATTTAAAGGTATAGAAATCTCATTTTTCTTCATCCAATATTTGAATCCAAGTTGAAGAATTTGATACTCACGTGATTCGTATCATGTTCGTGGTTTTAAGGTTTGTTCATATCATGCGGCACTATAGAGGTGTGCAGATCGTTTCGGTTTTGTCCGTAGAGTTCATTTCAGACAAAATAACAATCCGTCCACTGAAACCTGGTATGGATATTGGTTTTTGTTAGATTGATTCCTCTTGTTGTTAGTTTGGGTATGTTTTTATTACCTTGGAGTTTTCCCCCGATTCCCTCTTGTTTAAGAGAATTCTGTACTTGTTATCGATTTTGTGGTTTGTGTTAAGATTGAACATGTCTGCCTTATTATATGTTTTTCGTATCATTCTCATATGGAGTGGATTAACGTATATATTTTCGAAGGAATGAATGCACATGACCAAACTAAACTAAGTTGAATATGCTTATCAGATTGGTTCTCATCTTCTAAGTATCCTTGGTATGTGTTACACGATAGAGTGTTTCATAAAATATCCAATGAAAACCTTGGGGACATGTTTGTTTAACCTTTTTCCCTTGGGTTTTTCCCATGACAAGAAAATAAAATAATGTTGACTCAATTTAAGAATGAACGGATATATTATTGTATGTGGAATAGCTTAGGATACTTGCTGGTTCTCACTATACAAAAAAGGCTCAACTTTACATCGATCCCTAATTTGGGGGTTTATCTTTACATCGTAAGAAATAGGGGCTTGAGTTTAGGTTAACGTTAAAAGCCCTAATGACGTTAGAGGACCATGTAAGTTTTGTTCTCGGCTGACAATTATACCCTCACGTTTTAGGGTATTTTTTGCATGTTTCCCCTAATTCAAACCTTACACGAACGAAGACGCTCTTACCCCTTCCTCCACAACTGTAATTTAGGTTTCTGCCATCTTCACCCACGGATATTGCCGGCTCACGACGAACCGCCCTAGTAAGTTGTCGATCTTTGACTCCGGACGTCATTGATTATTAGAGCCCAGCATCTCCACCGCTCGGGCGTGCATCTCCGACTTCGACATCGGACTCTATATCTGCAACACCCGTCACCGTATATATCAATGGTAATATGCAAATGTGATTTCCTTAGTCCATCCTCCATGCCGCCTGCAGCACGCGCACAAACTCGTGCGTCGATGACACCATGTCGCCCAAGTACATGCAACACCAAGTTGTAGCAGTCGTGGAGTGTAGCAGCTGCCACGCCTGCAACGAAGGAGTGTCGGCACCTCAATATAGGGCTGAATGTTAGCCTCTCATTGCACTGAGCTCCTCTGTTTGTATCACAACATTGTGATTACATTGTGATTAAGCACATGTCACCCTTCTTGGCAATGCTACTAAGCTCTTCGAGCATCATCATGGTTGCGCAAGAAGGTCGCCCTTCGTCTGCCAAGTTACCACGAATTGTTGGAAGAAGAACCATATCAGGCACACATTGTGGATGGCACTGCATCATTGAAGAGAAAGAACATTTGGAAATGTAATCATGATTTCATAATTAATTATTAAATAGCTAACAGTGGTCTCCCTGACCGATTGATGCCTAGTATGGCCTTCTTCACGAGCTCAAGGATCTCGTTGAGCTTGTCGATGATGATGGTCTCTTTCTAGAGGTCGAAGATGGACTGGAGGAGTGCAACATAGGGGTGAACATTAAGCTGAAATCCGGTGGCCCGGAGGCAGATGTATGACGAGCTGGGGTTGCAACATGCGAGGGAGGTGACATGAGAGATGAGAGCGTAGGTGGTGTCAGAGTTCTTGGTGATGTCAAGGGGCATGTGCTCGATAGAACGTATGAGCCCGTGAAGGCGTGCAACAGAGGTGTTCGACTTTGTTGAGTGGAGTCGATGGGAAGAGGATGAGACCGGCATCAAGGAGCTTCATTTGCCGCTTCTGCCACATGTAGTACTCATGGATGTCATCGAATTATAAGGGTTTGAGCCTAGGGTATAATCGCCAGTCAAGAACAAAAATGACATAGTCCTTTAACGCCGTTAGGGGCTTTAACGGTAATCTAAGCTCGAGTCCCTTAATTGTTATAATTTAAAGATTAGTCCCTCAATAGGGAATTGATGTAAAGTTTCCTGTTTTTGTAAGTTACCCTTGTTAATATGCATATGCAATCTAGTTGGCAGATTGAGTTTTTTGAACAAAAGAGAAGGGTGGCATCCTAAGTTGAGACCTACCGCAAAAGGTATATATAAATATGATTATAACTTACACCGTATTACATACTCCATGATATACACATCGCCCTACAATGTTCAATTACATTCTCAGAATAAAAAGTATGCCCCCCAAATGACATCATTCCTGGCGTACCATATTACCAAAACAAGCGTGAAAGGATAAGCGTTGTTTTCGTAACCATAGCCACAAACTATTCTAATGTCCCTCCAAAAACTGGAACAATCACGCCCAGTAAGCCACGAAATGCTGGCCCTGCTCCACACCTGAGCCGAAGGACATGAGAAAAACAAGTGATCCACGTCTTCCGTCGCCGACCCGCGTCTATCATATGCATTATCCTCCAAACCCAGCAGCTGCCCCTGGCGCACTTTTGTGAGAATCCTACCAAGCATGAAAAGCCAAAGAAATATTTTGAGACGGTTTGACACCTTGCTCCTCCATATCAGTCGTATATCAATGCCAACCTCCTCCTCCACCCCTCCCCATCCTCCATGTAAAAAAGATATGCCTTCTTCATTGAGAATCT
The DNA here is from genome assembly GCA_037367405.1 of Ottelia alismoides. Classification (NCBI taxonomy): domain Eukaryota; kingdom Viridiplantae; phylum Streptophyta; class Magnoliopsida; order Alismatales; family Hydrocharitaceae; genus Ottelia; species Ottelia alismoides. Next base: position 14,511 of record JAZKJV010003847.1, on the reverse strand, counting down.
CTCATTACCCTAAACATAATGATCCCTTCCAACCGCAGGTCCCTCGATCTACGCTAATTCCATATGTAGTGCCAGGAAATCCTCAACTCTCTGATCGTACAGGTCCGAAAAGAACACTAGAGACCACGACCTCTGCTCCCATACCTGTTGCACCACCTCCTCCATGTTATTTGTCAGTTGCCAAAGGCGTGGATAGCGCTCCCCCCCCCCCCCCCCCCGGTCCAATCTTCCTGCAAAAAATGAAAACCTGTGTCATTCCTAAGTATTGGTCTCAACTTAATTGCCAGCTCCAGGATTACCTCGGTAATCCCCTTCCACAACGACGATGGTAATCAACCCGGGATGACCTCCAACGACAAGAATATTCCATATATCTTCCTCAGCAGCCTGCAGACCAGGTCCTCTGACTTCCTCCATAGGCGTACCATCTACTTCGCCATGAAATCCTTGTTCATCTCTCCACCCACAAAACTCCCAAACCACCCTTTTTCTTCAACGTTGTCACCTGGCCTCGATTGACTAAGTGGATGCCCCTCCTAGGCTGCCTCCCATCCGACCAGAAAAACCTTCTCATTAAAACCTCGATCCTCATGCGTACCCCTACAGGCAATAGACTCATGGAGCAGAAGAAGATTGGGATGGTCAAAAGAACATGCTTCAGAAGTACCATCTTCCCTCCTTTTGAAAGCATCATGCCTTCCATCCCGCCAACCTCGCCTCCAATCTCTCCAGCAGAGCTCTCTAGTCCCTAGACTTCGATCTCCCTCCCACCAAAGGCATCCCTAAGTACGTAATCAGCAATGTGGCCATTGGGCACCCCAACATCGTTGACGCGCTCTGTAGCTCCAGCTCCGTGAGGCCAAAAGGAACCACCATCGATTTTTCTCTATCGATATGAAGCCCCGATACGTCAACAAAAATATCCATAATGAGTGACGTCCGACGTATCTTCTCCTCCTCAGCCCTCAGGAATAGAACATTGCCGTCCGCATGTTGTAAGAGTGGGATGGAGATCTCCTCTTTCCTATACCAAGAACACCAACCCCTGCTCATTGCCATCCCATCATTATAGTCAAAGCATCTGCCACAACGATGAAGAGGAGCAACGCTAAAGGATATCCCTGCCTAATGCCCTTTGGGGTTGAAAGAAACCCCCCTCCGATCCACCATTAACCAGCATCGTATGAGGTGTCGTCGTTACACACCGCTTGATCCAAGCAATCCGCTTTTCCGAGAAACTCCTCTTCTCCAATGATACCCACAAGAACCTCCAATCCACATAATCAAATGCTTTAAAAAAATCCACCTTTCAAAGCACCCCTTTGGCCTTATTTCTTTTCCAGTCAGTTACCACCTCCGAAGCCATCACTAGCCTGCCAACCAAATTTCTCATAGACACAAATGTCGTCTGCTCAGGCGAAATGATCTGATCTAGCACCCCACTTAAGCGGTTTGCAAGGATTTTTGAAACATGAGGTACACCGCATTAGACAGTGCAATAGGTATGTAGTCCTCTACCCTGATCGATGTGTCCTTTGGAAGCGGGAAAATAAGAGCCTTGTTTACACTCTCAAAACCTCGATTGCCTTCTCAAAACTTCCCCAACACCTCCATACATTCTGTTTAATCACCTCCCAAAACACCCGATAAAAGATGACTGGGAACCCATTCGGACCCGGTGCCCCATCATCATTCAACTGGAACAATGACTGCTTGGCCTCAGCCTCAGTGAATTCCTTCCCCAACGATCATGCCTCTGATTCAGAAATCTGTGAATGCCTCTCCCATGTCATCCCCATCCTGCCCGTATGCGTCGTCTGTTAAATGACTAAAAAATGTCCCACACTATCGCCCCCACAACCCGATCCCTCTCAACCACTTCATTGCCAACAGAAACTGAGTGTATCATATTCATACACCTTCTCCTACTGGCCATGGCATGAAAGAATTTTGTATTTGCATCCCCCTCCCTCAACTATTGCTGCATAGATTTTTGCCTCCAAGCAACTTCCTCCTTTTTATCTTCTGAAGAATCTCGTCCAGGTGACTACTTCTCACAACCCAACTCCTCTGCCGTCAGCGCCCTCTCATCCTCCAGTCTGTCCAGTATGTACACCTCCTCTTGCGCCTTCAACCTCCTTGCTCTGCGTTGTACCCAATTTGCCCGGTTAAAATCCAACAAAAACCTCATGAGTGCTGCCAGCTTGCCTCGTGAGCCTACACAATGTCACCCCACTCGGTATGCATCCATCCAAAAACTCAGTCATTGTCTCGTGAAATCCCTCTTCTAATAGCCAAGCCCTCTCGATTCAGAAGAAAGTGTGATGGTGATCCTCCTCCCCCAAGCACCAAAGTAAAGGCTTGTGAACCGACTACGCCCTGGGGAGGGCCCAGGCCCCAGCCAGAGGTAATGTCTTCTGTGCCTCAGTGGACATCATAAATATATCTAGCCGGGATCTAGATCTCGAGTTCCACCACATGTAGAGACACATGCGGCACCGATCACTTGAAGACCGAGATCATCCACCATCCCAGCCAATCCCGCAAAACCACTATCCCTCCCACCACGACCTCCAGGGTGGTCCTTCGACCGCAAAGTCGCATTGAAATCCTCGACGATGACCCAAGCCACATCCATGAACCTCGCCCTAGCCAGAAACACCTCCTCCACCAAGTTGGCAATGTTGGCATCAATACAAGGACCAGACACGCTTGTACTCAAAACTCTTGTACCATCCACCTTACAACGTAGTAGAATCGAGTGTGAGTGTTTGCTCGCACCTCGTCCTCCTCCATCTCAAATTTATCTCCATCCCACCCCGTCAACATTCCTCCAATGGCCCCTTCCGAAGCAATCGCCTTGAACTCACCCACCTTGTTTCCCCTAACCTCCTTCCACACCCCATCCATCTCACGTGTGATTTTTGTTTCTTGCAACATGGCCACATCTGCCCTCTTCTCCCCCAGCAACCGCTGCACAACCATCCTCTTCTCGACTTGCCCCATGCCTCTTACTTTCTATGTGATTAAAATCATTTGAGACGAAATCGAGAGCCACTTTAGGCAGCACCAAATCGAGACACTTCACCACCTCTCTCTCCAGACCCTCCCCCAACCACTCCCCAGCTTCCATTTCCTCCACCTTATCCCTCCCTCCACCACCCACACCGACCATCTTTTTCCCATCAACCCCTTGTTGGCTCACGAACCCCACTTGAGTTTTTTATCTAAATTCATCAATAAACAAGCTTTTATTAATTAATACAAGCTTTTATTAATTAATACAAGCTTTTGATAGGAAATGTGCATTCAACAAAGAATTGACGATTTTATTTTCCCTCCAATCATCCCACCATAGGTGATTAACTTAATGGTAGAGAAATTGAACTCATTCTTGATATTATGGTGACAACAGTAATTAAGTGTTCGATTGGATTACTGCCATGAAGATCATTTTGAATTGTATAGAATTATCTTGCTTATATCAAGGAAAGTGTATAGTTTTTTTTTGACGCTCAAGGAGAGTGTATAGTTGAAATTCAATTGTCACTACTAAGCACAATGTTGTGAAACAAATAACTTATTTTTAAGCTTTCTTCATCAATTGTAGTTGGTGGAAATGAGTGAACTATTTATTCCATAGAACCCTAGGCTCCCTTATATAGAGAGAACCCAAGGGTTAAATTACATAAGAGTCCAGAAGAAAAATAGAAAATATGAAACAGTACATAATAACATAACATAACATAAATCTACACTCCCCCACAAGATGGAGCATAGATGTCAACCACGCTCAGCTTGGAAGAACATCTCTGAAAGGGTCCTCTGAGCAATGGCTTGGTAAATATGTCGGCAGTCTGATCCTCTGAACTAACGTGTGAAGTAGAAATCAAGCCCTTCTGGATCATATCTCTAGTGTACTGGCAGTCTACTTCGATATGCTTTGTTCTTTCGTGAAATGCTGGATTTTTGGCAATAAACAAAGCTTCTTGATTGTCACACTGAAGCTGCATGGGTAAAGGTACATCTATATGTAAGTCTTCTAATACGGCTCAAACCCACATCATCTCCGTGTTCGCTTGCGCCATGGCCCTATATTCAGATTCAACGCTAGACCTCGCCACAACAGTTTGTTTCTTGCTTTTCCAAGAAACCAGAGAGTTCCCCACAAAAACGACAAAGCCTGAAGTAACTTACGATCCTTAGGGCATCCTGCATAGTCTGCGTCTGCACAAGCTGAAATAGATAAATCTATGTTCTTTCTAAACAACAACCCTGAGGATGGAGAAGACTTTAGATACCTCAGTATCATGTATATGGCATCCATATGAACTTGTCTTGGTTGCTCCATAAATTGACTTCACCCGACTTACTGCAAAAGCAATATCGGGTCGAGTTACAGTGATATAAAGAAGCTTACCCAGCATCTCTCTATATCTTATCATGTTCACTTCTTCAGTATCATTGTCATACAGTTTCATACTTGGATCCATAGGAGTGCTCCGATGGTCTACATCCAACCATGCCTATTTCAACCAGAAAATCTGTAATATATTTCCTTTGGGTCATCACCAGACCATGTGCATTCCTGGCAAATTCCAACCCAAGAAAATATCTTAGGGTACCAAGATCCTTCGTGACAAACTGACGGCCCAAGAATGCTTTTGCCATCTCTACTCCCTGAACGTTATTTCTTGTAACCAGAATATCATCAACATATACCATGATGACAACCGTACCTCTAGAAGTCTTCTGAATGAACAACGAGTAATCCGTATTTGATCTTTTGAATCCCTGTCGTTCAATTAAGGTGGGAAAGCTTCTGGAACCACGCTCTTGGGACTCTATTTAAGCCATATATCGCCTTATGAAGTCTACACACCATATGATCTCTCCCTCAGCAGTGAACCCTGGTGGCTGCTGCATGTAGCTTCCTCCTGCAGATCTCCCATACAAGAATGCGTGCTTGACATCAAGTTGAAACATGGGACCAGTCATGTACCACAACAACCGATAGAAGAATGCGAAGAGTAGAGTGTCGAGCCACTGGAGAGAACGTATCCAAATAGTCCACACCATAGGTTTGTGTGAAACCTCTCGCAACAAGGTCTTGCCTTGTACCGATCCAAGACTGTCATCTGCATGGTATTTAACTGTGAACACCCATTTGCAGCTAACAATAGATGCGCCAGATGGAGCGGTAACCAGGCTCCATGTACCACGGGACTGTAAAGCATGCATTTCTTCTTTCCATAGCCCATCTCCAGCAGTCAATGTTCATAGCCTCTTGATAAGTCTATGGTATCTCCACGGAAGACAAAGCCGCAACAAACCCTCTGAAAGTCACCTGTGAGACGGTGAAAGGAAACCTGTGAAGCAAATGGATAAGACGCGCAAGTCCGTTTCTGCTTCCGAATAGCAATAGGGACATCAAGGTCACCATACACTGTACTCGATGGTGCGTCCTCCTCCTGCAACGAAGAATCCTGCACATGCACATTATCTGACCCATCATTAGTAATAGCATCTGAACATACCTGAGGCATGATGGATGCCTGACGTGTAGTCTGAGCAAGGACCTGAACGATGTGTATAGAATTTAGGTAATGGTGGGATAGGTGGTTGTGGAGATGGTGGTGGTGGTGATGGTGGTGGCGTGACAACTGGAACTGGATTGGACGTAGGTGGACTCAGACTAGGAGGAACATAGACATCATCATTAGATGTGGAAGAGACCAACCTGTCACCTGCAGGGGAGAAGTACATAACAGACTCAAAAATGTAACGTCAGCCACTGACAAAATATTTCTTGTTTATGGGGTCATAACAACGATAACCCCTTCTGAGTCCGAGAGTAAACAACAAAGACACACTTGCCGGCTCTAGGAGAGAGTTTGTCAAGTCAAGAGATAAATGGTGAACAAGGCAACAATACCAAAGACACGAGGAGTAAGTGAAAATAATTCCTTATCAGGGAAATAACGAAAGAGCAATTTTCTCACCAACAACAGAGGACGGCATTGCGATTGACCAGGTAGCAGGCTGTAAGGACAGAATCCCCCCAAAAAGGTGATAGGCACACAACTCTGGATTAGCAGGGGTCGAGTAATATCAAGAAAGTGACGATGTTTCTCTCCTGCCACTCCATTCTATTGAGATGTGTAAGCACAGGTGGTTTGGTGAATAAAATACCTTTGGACGAAAGAAACTAGGAGAGAGAAACGAGTGCAGAATTTCCAATGCATTATCCGTACGAACACATTTGACAATAGAAGAAAAAACATTCAGCACTTCACTGATAAGATTTTTAATAACATCCCTTGCTTCAGATTATTCTTTAAAAGAAAAACCCAAGATACACGAGAAAAGTCTGTCAACTACAACGAGAAAGAACCTGTGTCCCTGATGATCAGATACACGACTCGGGCCCCAAATATCAATATGGAACAACTCAAATGGGGAGCTACTGCTCCGACTCTGACGACTAGGGAAGCTAGAACGATGATGCTTTCCCAACTGACAAGCTTCATAACGAAACGACGAACTCGGAGAGATCTGAGGCAAGAGATGTCGCATTTTTCTGGAGCGGGAGGTGACCAAAGCGAAGATGTCAAGTGTACGGAGAGACTGATCCGGCTGAATGGGAAGAGACGCCAGCATATGAATTCCGGACCAGATGATAGAGACCATTCTACTCAGAGCCACAACCAATCACCCTGTCCGTTAGTATGTCCTGAAAAATAAGAGACGATGGGTCAAATATAGCGTGACAGTGCAAATCCTTCGTAATCTGACTAATAGATAATAAATTCATGGAAAGCTCAGGAGCATGTAGAAACATTCTGTAAATGCCATATAAGGTGGCAATGTTATCTCCCCTTATCCAACGATGGGGGAATGAGTCCCATCAGCTATGAGCACTAAGCGTCCAGGTGGGATGTCCATGTATGACTCAAGTCTATCTCTGTCACCACAGAGGTGATGGGTGGCGCCAGATCCATAATCCCAATCTGAGAGATCATGACAAGATATAGAGGCAGTAGCACTACCTGAGGTACTGTTAGCGGAAGAAGTACTGGTAGATGTTGTAGCGGCAACATCTGAAGATCCATCAAGAGAATCAGTAGATGATTGAGGCATAATATCACGCAGACGCACTACAAGCTCTTCGAACCGGTGATCTGTAGTGGATGCCGACTGAGATGTAACATGCTCGGCTACGCGTCAATGCTGGAAACCCATTGCTTAGAGTAGCATGTATCCTCTGAGTGACCTGTGCGACGACAGAAAGAACACGGCTGGCGAAAACGACCTCCTCGACCACGAGGTCCACGTCCACGAAAAGAAGACTGACCACCTCTCCCTCGCGATACCGTCATCGCCGACGGGGGTGGAGGTAGATGTGTTGGAAGAAACAGAGATGCGACTGAGCCTCCGGTAAACTTCCTCCATAGGAGGAATAGTAGCATCGACAAGTATCTGAGAGCAGACTGCCTCATCTCAGGATCAAGTGCTGCTAGTAGTACGCCCACCATGGTAGCATTCCAGAAGGTCTTCTGCTGCTCTGGAGTTGCTGTGAGTGGTATAGGCTATATAGTTTCTCAAACATCCCCCGCAGGGACGTGTACAAAGAGTGAAGTGGCCACCCCACTCTGCTTCATTGTAAAAATATCATGCTGGAGCTGTAACATCTTGGTCTCGTTCCGCACCTGTGAATATGTGGCAGCCAGAATATCCCACATCGCCTTAGCGGTGGCTGATGGAGGACATCATTGCAATCTCCATCGACAGTGTTCCTGATAGCCAAACTTTGGCATAAGAATCATCGGCCTCCTAGGAGGCATAGATCCAGTCTTCTCTGTCGGCTCATCCTCGGTAAGTATATGCTTCTTACCGTTCATGAACTGCATCGCCCAGAGCTCATAGTTCGTCCCATCCATCTTGACTATTGGTGCTGGACTTTTGAATACGCCTATGGAGGGCATATCGACTTTACTTTCTAAAATCTTGTCGGAGACGAAAACTAGGGATTGTAGATAAGAGACCGGTGTCTACATGAACTTGATAGGATTTGAGTGCATATGTAGACTTATACTCAAATCCATGACGAGATAGTTGCCGACCGCGGGGGGAGGGGCGGGCTGAAAGGTACCGCCGGGCCGGCGGAATGGAGGGGCCGCGGGGCTGGCCGGGCCGGCGGAAGGGGACTGCGAGCTAGAAGAGGCGGCTGGAAGGAGCGCCGGGGGTGAGTGGGCGGCGTCGCCGAGAGAGGGGGGCGGCGGCGGGATGAGGATTAGGGTTAGGTTTTGGCTCTGATACCATGTTGGTGGAAATGAGTGAATTGTTTATTCCATGTTGTAAAAATCCCCCGACGGACCCGACTAGTAGGTCCGACTAGTCTCAGTCGGTGGGGTGGCCGACCGAGTACTGACTAATTCCGACTATGGCCAACTAGTCGATCGATTTTTGCTTGGAGATACCATTTATTTTTTATTTTTAAAGCAAACTTGTTCTAATATGCTTAATGTTTTATTTAAATTCAATTTCTTCTTTTGTTTCATTATGATAATATAAAAAACGTACAAATCTATGTAATTATATAAGAATATACATACAAAAATGATTTATATATTTAAAATAATTAAAAAAATTCAAAGTCGATTAAAGCCCGACTAAATCCGATTAATTGTCTGATTGCTGATTAATCCTTAGTCAGTGACCCAACCGACCGAGTACCAACTACCGATTTTTGCAACTTTGATTTATTCCATATATACCTAGGCTCCCTTATATAGAGAGAACCCATGGGTAAATTACATAGAATCCAGAAGAAAAATAGAAAATATGAAACGGTACATAATAACATAACATAACATAAATCTCTACAGTGGTCAATTATGATTTTATTACTATGCGTTTAGAGATTCATACGGGGATCACAATAGATAATCAACTGACGCTGAAGATGAAAATCGACTAGGTTTAAATTTATCCACATATGTGAGATTACTTTTTATTACAATCTACGTGTTAAATGCACGTAAGTGGCATTTTTTAGTCAAAAAAGGGGGAAACATGCTATAGTGTCCATCCCAAATATATTAAAGTGAAGGTAGAGATGATACAAAAGCCATGACTCGAGGAGGGTATTTTTGAAGTCAAAAGGGGGGAAACACGCAATGGTGTCCGCCCCATAATTAGATTAAAAACTATGTAAGAAGTACAATCCTAATCATTACAAAAGACACGCCTCAACAAGACCTCCAGACTGGAGACAGACATTCTCCGATAGAATCTCTGACCCGAGAACAGAAGGGCATTCCTAGCCAGCCAAATAGTCCCATAAAAGGGCCAAAGGGCGAAGCAGCTCCCTCCTCGGACGCTGCATGGCCATCCATCCATAAAGAACCCCAAAAAGAGTCGAAGCTCCTCGCACAAACCCAATCCAGACCGAAGTCCTCCCAGATAGACGTCGTACACTGACAAAGAAGAAAAGATGCTCCACCGATTCAATTCCATTCTCGCAAAGAGGACACCTGTCGGAAACCGTCCTAAAGAATCTGGCACAACGATCTCTCGTCATTAGTCTTTCCGCCTAAGAAGCCAGAGGAAAAACCGATCCTCTCACAGAGGCCGAGCCCCCAGATGAAGTTGCAATCCCTAATCATATCTTCCGTCCGCGAGGGAGGCAGTCTATAGATCGCCATGTATGCCTTCTTGACCGAGAACGAGCTCCCTCTCCACATCCAATGGTCCCGTCCCTCCGAAGGGCCCCCACAAACTGACAGGGAGTCAAGCAAAAGAAGAACTCCTCCAAGCGTTGGTCCGAAAAGTTAGCGTAGAACAACGACATCCAGTTTCCGTCACCACCAGCAGTTAGCAACACGCTCCTCACGGTCAGTTCTTAAGGCGTACAAGCGAGGAAAGCGTCCACCAAGCGACCCACTATCCATCCAATCATCCGTCCAGAACCGCAAAGGATTCTCCATTACCCAGAATAGGACGAAAAAGCTCATGGGAATCGTGGGAGAACCGTCAGAATCCCCTTCCAGAAAGGTGAAGGCAGTACCCCACGAATGATATTCACCGGTGACGTGCAAGTGATGGGGTAAATCCGGCAAACAAGAGCACAACAGCTATCCTCGCTGCTCCCCCATAGTCCGCTCACCCATTTCACCAACAAGGCTTCATTCATCGCGTCAATACGCCTGACACCGGGACCACCCTGAGCCTTAGGAAGAGTGATAGTCTCCCAGTCCACAAGGTGCATCCCACTAGTCTCCTGAACACTTTTGCTCCACAAAATCTCCTCATCAGCTCTCAAGGCACCTTCGAATCCCTGTGGGTATATGCAAGTAGACATGAAGAATATCGGAATTGCAGAGAACACTGTCTTCAGCAACACAAGGGCAACCCCCCATAGAGAGGATTGAAGACTTCCATCCCGTAGGCCTTTTCTCCCAGTTTCTCAATAAACAGGTAACCAATCCGCCATCTTGACTCTGCCCGATGTCAACAGCAACCCAAGTAACGAATAAGTAGCGTACCGCACTCCCGTACCCAGCTCGAGACTGCACAAGTGCGCCTCATCCTCAAATAGAGCAAAAGGAACCACCATAGACTTACATGATTCTATGCCCGGCCCTGATATCCCTCCAAACAACTCAGAATGACTGTCATGCCATTAGCTTCTTCGTTGCCCCCCCAATAAAGAAAATGGTGTCATCCGCATACTGAAGGAGAGGTATAACCAGCCCATCTCTCGAATAGCCGCACGTGATCCCGCAGTTCTGGACCCGGTCAACCAAACAAGCAAGCACGTCAAAGGCGATGAACAAACAACAATGAGCCAAAGGACAACCACTCTGACTCCCCTCTGTGGTTGAAAGAAGATGCCATCCGGAAGGCCGTTCACAAGAACCGCCATAGATGTAGTGGTTATGCAGCGCTTCATCCAGGAAATCCAGAGCTCAAGAAAACCCTTCTATGAAAAGCCGCCCAAAGAAAACGCCAGTCCAATGTATCGTAGGCTTTTGCAAAATCAACCTTCCAAAGTAACGCCTTCACCCTACATCTCTTCAATCAGCAATGATCTCAGATGCCATAACCAAACAGGTCCACAATCTGTCTCCTAGGAACAAGTGTTGATTGTAAGGGGGAGATAATGTGTTCAAGCACCATGCTTAGCCTGATGGCAAAGACCTTTGCCACAATCAAATATAAAGCATTGGACAACGCAATCGGCCTAAAGACTTTGATTCTTTTATTGCCTCGTATTTAGGAAGGAGAAAAAGCATAACCTTATTCAGCTTCTCAATCCCACATTACTCTGACAACACACCTCCATGACCTCCAACACCTCCAAGCCTACAAGATCCCAGAAATCCTTATAGAAGGAAACTGAGAACCCATCCGGGCCAGGTGCCCTCTCTGCGTTCAAACTCCATACAAATGTCTTTCAATTCCTCTGTTAGAAAATCGGAAGCGGAAGCGTAACATGGAAAAAGATAAATAACAAGAAAAGAAGAACGGGATTTTACGTGGAACCCTACTCCCGTGAGGAGCGGGATGAAACCACGGGGAGAAGCCCTCAAAGGGCATGCTATGCATTTCTTTTTCTCAATGAGTACAGGAGGTCTGGGGCTCCTTATATAGCCTCTGCAGAGCCTCCAAGTCCCACCGTTGGCGATGTGGGACTAAACATTGATTGGTGTAAATGGATCTCCTCCAGGATCCATTTACCCTGTTATAACTCAATGGGCGCATACAACTTATGCTCCAACACTCCCCCTCAAGCTGGAGCATGCAATGCTCAGCTTGGACAAACCATAAGAGACTCAACTCAACGCTACAGGACACTACGGACAATATCAACCCAACGCGCACATGCTGCAGTCGAGGACGTTGCTTCTCATGCCATGCAGGTGAGGAGGACGAACGGGCTGGAGTGTGAGTCGACTGAAGACCTCGGAATCTGACCATCGAGTCTGAACTTGCGCCTGAAGTCTCCTCGTCGGAGAACTGGGTCTCTCCCATCTGGCTCAGAGAATGGTGCACTGCTCTGGTGTACCTATGATACCACATGAAAACCCTTGCCCTCAAAGGAATGGTCCTCTGCTCTGGAGTCCAATGGCTCACTTGAAAACTCTGGACTGACAACTAGAAGAATGATGGGGACCTCTGACAATGATGATGGCAACATATGCACATCTGACAATGACCGCACACTTGTGCGTGTCTGAAACTGGAGACTCGGAGACAATGTCGTCGAGTCTGAACAACTGCGCATCAAACTGGGACTCGGAATCTGAATGTCGAGTCTGGAACTGCCGGTGAAATCTCTTCATCTGAACAACTTGTAGAGTCTGAAAAATATGGCTGGGTTTGGAGACTGGCTCTAAATCTGGAAGAATAGAACAGACCTGTGACTCTACATAAACTCCCCCTTTCTCCCATACCGGTCGGATAGAGAAAGCGACAAGTTGGGAGAAGACAACACAATGGGGAAAACAAAAACATGAACATCCAAAACTTTCTTGCGGCTTTTTCATCATTTTTTTAAAGCCGTCTCATTATTTTTTTGAAACATTTTTTAAGCCGTTGACTCTCTTTTTTTCGGCTTTTCATCAACATTTTTTTTAACTATGCGTACGGTTTTTTTGTACGCACCTTTTCTTTCTTTCTCTCTCTCTGATCATTCTCTCTTTTTTTTAGCAGGAGGTCATTTGGACCATACAGTAGTAACCCCTAAAAAAATTCCAACCGTAGCCAGGGCATTACAATAACAATAGAAAATAAAAAAAAAGTGCCGAAATTTGGGCCCCTTGTAAACAGCCTTGGACCCTTCGTGGGTTTTTTTTCTTGGTTGGTGCAGCCCGCCGGACCCCTAAAAAATTTTTTTTTAAATGACCGGCACTATTAGGGTTCCCAATCGTGGGAACCCCTTCGTACCCTGCGCCGCACACGGGATTTTCCTCACGCGCGAAAGACGGGCCAAGAGGGCTGCCGCCTGGAGGTTACGAGCTCCGCCTGAGCCTCCGCGCCGCCGCTGAGAGGGAGGGGAGGCCTGGGGATCGCGCGCGGGGCTCGCGATGGGGGAACGGGGGTGCGGGTATGCCGCCTTGGCCACCTCGCGCCTGGAGCGGTATCGCTTCGCCAGGCGCACACGATGGAGAAGAACCTGAGGGAGGCCTGGAGATAGGGCTTCGATATCTTCTTGGCGGCAAGTTGGGTGAGTCGCAAGAAGCCATGATGCGCAGAAGATGCTGAAGGTGGTCGGAGATGCGTCGCCAAAGGAGAATCGCCTGAGAAGAGCCTGCGAGGGAGAGGGAAGCCGTGATTGGTTGCTTGTGCGCCTGGGCCACCACGAACATCTGGAGACTGGGACTTCCGCCTGGGCGCCGTGAACTGCTCTGGCTGCCGCTAGCAGCCTGCGCCGCCTGCGCGTGGAGAGGGAGATGATCTGGAGGGCGAGGCGCTGCGCGAGCGTGCGCAGCGAGGGGAGGAAACACGCGCCACCGCTGGGAGTCCACAGCATGGAGGATCGGCTAGATGCGTCGACTCGCACCTGGAAGATCGGCTAGGTGCGGCTGGGGCTTTGATCGAGGGGGCGCTGCTGGCCTGTATTGAAGATCGCCTATATGCGGCGGTGCATGACTGGGGCTGAAGGCAACGGGAACATGCACCGCTGCTCCTGCACCATGTGCGGCTGGAGGATGAACCCTCAATGGATCTTGCAAGAGTGCCGGATCTTCCGAACTCCAAATCAAAACTCAACTTGCAATATTAGGGGTTTCCACAAAACCCTAGAACATGATCAAATCTGGATACCCTAATTTTCAAGAATGAACGATCGAAACTCGGAACTTCAAGAATGAACGATCGAAACTCGGAAACAAAGAGCATAAAAATAATCCGCGAGAATCGAACCCGCTCTGATACCATGTTAGAAAATCGGAAGCGGAAGCGTAACATGGAAAAAGATAAATAACAAGAAAAGAAGAACGGGATTTTACGTGGAACCCTACTCCGTGAGGAGCGGGATGAAACCACGGGAGAAGCCCTCAAAGGGGCATGCTATGCATTTCTTTTTCTCAATGAGTACAGGAGGTCTGGGGCTCCTTATATAGCCTCTCCAGAGCCTCCAAGTCCACCGTTGGACGATGTGGGACTAAACATTGGATGGGGTAAATGGATCTCCTCCAGGATCCATTTACCCCTGTTACAACTCAATGGGCGCATACACTTATGCTCCAACATCCTCCATGGTAACCAAGGCCTTAAATGTCGGTTTTAGTCACCATTTCAGTATCGACCAAAACAGAATTTCGGTGGAATTTCGGTGGAATTTCGACCGAAATTTCGGTCATTTCGGTCATTTTTTGTACTAGGACCCCATATTTCGGTCATTTCGGCCCATTTCGGTCGTATTTCGATTTCGACTGGATATCGATATTCGACAGAAATTTGGACCGAATTTCACTGTAAATTTGAGGCCATGACGGTAACTGA